>JAPYXD010000028.1:0-401913 GCA_030998225.1 Diplolepis rosae
TTGTTAGAAATGTTTGCAATTTTAGTATACAGGGGTATATTAAATTTCCTATATGTTTACTAAATTTACTACACTTGGTAATTTTAGTATACTCAGGTATACTAAATTTTTTAAGTGTATACTAAGTTTCTTTTACGTATATGAATTTCGTAGTTTCTGTATACTAAAATTCATATATCCGTATACGAAATTTATCTGCGCAAGCGCGTTTCGAGTTACGCGGATCATGCAACATGCAGACTCGTATGCCGATGTATTTGAGGTTAACTACGTTGTTGAGTCGACATTTGATGCCGCGCAAAAGTTCGGATTGTTTGGATCTGCGTTTTTCTTTTCAAAAGGTAGGTTTAATTTATTTACTTGTTTACAAATGTAAATTTACGTATCCCTGTATTTCGAAGCTTTATAAGTGTAATGTGAAAAAAGTAAATTAAAAATTCCAGAAGTAGTTAGACATTTTAGGTTACATTAACGCGCGAAAAAAGTTGATCTTGACCAAGTAACACAAGATCATCTATTAGACGTCTAAAACATCTTTTTGGGGAAAACGGGAGAGTTCTAGAAGACGTTCCGATTTTCTGCTGAAAGTGCTATTACTATTTTTTTAGATCGCGTACTCATTAGAGTTCAAAATGTTATGGAAGGAATTCAAGTTGCTTTCGCATCGTACTACGTGTTTGGATATTCATACGTTGCGGAATTGCCAAAATCTTTAAAGTTCATTCAAAGGTAATTATTTAGTGATTCATTCAATATACATATAGCTTTTACGTGTCTTTGAAGTACATATTTACAAAACGAAATTATTTCTTCAGGTTCATATTTGACATTAACCCTCTGTCTCCAGGCGACAAAAGAGTGAAGGGCGCTAAAAGGATCATTATCTTTGATAATTATTAATAATTCTTAATAAAGTGATACTCTGTACTTCAACTGTATTTATTTTACAATATACCCTATTGAATAATAATTGTAAAACAAAACATTACAAATCGCTATATACTTTATTTTTAATAGTAACATTTATATCCTTTCGGACAAAGTTTAGAAAAAGATTTAACTTCAAATCGATAAGGAAAACAATTAAATACAAATTTTAATTTATATTAATTATTTTCCTTATACTTTGACTTTTACTGGTTCTCTAGCATTAGTACACACATATTAAAATTAGTATACCCATACAGTAAAATTACTATATGTGTGTACTAAATTTCATGTACACTTATACTAAATTTAGTGCACGCGTATTCTTAATTTCATATACATGTATACTAAATTCAGTATTCGCATATACTAAATTTCATATACGCGTATAATAAATTTAGTACACGCATATACTAAATTTAGTATAAGCCGGTAAACTAAATTTAATTTCATGTTGTGCATTCATGCTTCCATTACATGTATACTAAATATAGTACAGATTTTTCTCACAGTGTACATATGAGATTCATCAGAATTGGTCCTATGTGAACATCAATTTGCATAAACAAGCCGCAAAGCATTCTATATATTAAATACGCGAATACTATTCGTGGAATATAATCTACGAGATTTTTGAGTTTCGCGCCCCGTGCCGTTTACCGAATGATGGATTCTTTCAACAGGTACTTAACACTACATTAAGATTTTCACACGCGAGTTTACTTTTGGAAAATAAATACGATTTTTATGTATATTTAACGTCTCATATATGAGATTCGTCAGGATTAGTCCTATGTGAACATATATTCGCATAAACAAGCCGCGAAGCGTTCAATATATTACATACGCGAATATTTCTCGCGGAATATAATCTCTGAGAATTTTGAATTCGCGCCCTGTGTCGTTTATCAAATGATGGATTCTCTAAACACGTTCCTCAACGCTACATAAAATTTATACACGCGAGTTTACTTTCGAAATTAATACGATTTTTATCTATATTTAACGTCTTACATATGAGATTCATCAGAATTGGTCCTATATGAACATCAATTTGCATAAACAAGCCGCAAAGCATTCTACATATTAAATACGCGAATACTTTTCGCGGAATATAATCTCCGAGATTTTTGAGTTTCGCGCCCTTGCCGTTTACCGAATGATGGATTCTTTCAACAGGTACTCAGCGCTTAATAATATTTATTCACGCGAGTTTACTTTTGGGAAATAAATACGATTTTAATGTATATTTAACGTCTCATATATGAGATTCGTCAGGATTAGTCCTATGTGAACATATATTCGCATAAACAAGCCGCGAAGCGTTCAATATATTACATACGCGAATATTTCTCGCAGAATATAATCTCGGAGAATTTTGATTTTCGCGCCCCGTGTCGTTTATCAAATGATGGATTCTTTCAACAGGTACTCAGCGCTTAATAACATTTATTCACGCGAGTTTACTTTCGGAAATAAATACGATTTTTAACTATATTTAACTTCTTACATATGAGATTCATCAGCATTGGTCCTATGTGAACATCAATTTGCATAAACAAGCCGCAAAGCATTCTATATATTAAATACGCGAATACTTTTCGCGGAATATAATCTCCGAGATTTTTGAGTTTCGCGCCCTTGCCGTTTACCGAATGATGGATTCTTTCAACAGGTACTCAACGCTACATTAAAATTTTCACACGCGAGTTTACTTTTGGGAAATAAATACGATTTTAATGTATATTTAACGTCTCATATATGAGATTCGTCAGGATTAGTCCTATGTGAACATATATTCGCATAAACAAGCCGCGAAGCGTTCAATATATTACATACGCGAATATTTCTCGCAGAATATAATCTCGGAGAATTTCGAATTTCGCGCCCCGTGTCGTTTATCAAATGATGGATTCTTTCAACAGGTACTCAGCGCTTAATAACATTTATTCACGCGAGTTTACTTTCGGAAATAAATACGATTTTTAACTATATTTCACTTCTTACATATGAGATTCATCAGGATTGGTCCTATGTGAACATCAATTTGCATAAACAAGCCGCAAAGCATTCTATATATTAAATACGCGAATACTTTTCGCGGAATATAATCTCCGAGATTTTTGAGTTTCGCGCCCTTGCTGTTTACCGAATGATGGATTCTTTCAACAGGTACTCAACGCTACATTAAAATTTTTACACGCGAGTTTACTTTTGGGAAATAAATACGATTTTTATGTATATTTAACGCCTGATATATGAGATTCGTCAGGATTAGTCCAAAGTGAACATATATTCGCATAAACAAGCCGCGAAGCGTTCAATATATTACATACGCGAATATTTCTCGCGGAATATAATCTCTGAGAATTTTTAATTTCGCGCCCTGTGTCGTTTATCAAATGATGGATTCTCCAAACACGTTCTCAACGCTACATAAAATTTATACACGCGAGTTTACTTTTGGAAATAAATACGATTTTTATCTATTTTTAACGTCTTACATATGAGATTCATCAGAATTGGTCCTATGTGAACATCAATTTGCATAAACAAGCCGCAAAGCATTCTATATATTAAATACGCGAATACTATTCGTGGAATATAATCTACGAGATTTTTGAGTTTCGCGCCCCGTGCCGTTTACCGAATGATGGATTCTTTCAACAGGTACTTAACACTACATTAAGATTTTCACACGCGAGTTTACTTTTGGAAAATAAATACGATTTTTATGTATATTTAACGTCTCATATATGAGATTCGTCAGGATTAGTCCTATGTGAACATATATTCGCATAAACAAGCCGCGAAGCGTTCAATATATTACATACGCGAATATTTCTCGCGGAATATAATCTCTGAGAATTTTGAATTCGCGCCCTGTGTCGTTTATCAAATGATGGATTCTCTAAACACGTTCCTCAACGCTACATAAAATTTATACACGCGAGTTTACTTTCGAAATTAATACGATTATTATCTATATTTAACGTCTTACATATGAGATTCATCAGAATTCGTCCTATATGAACATCAATTCGCATAAACAAGCCGCAAAGCATTCTATATATTAAATACGCGAATTAAATACATTAAATACATTTTGCGTACTCAGAATTTTCACGGACTTTCTACTGAATACTTATGGAAAATTCTATTCTTTTTCCAGGATCGTTGATCGAATTTCACAAGAACAGTACTTCTAGTTTTAAGTAGCTTTTGAACGTATTTGAAAGTCGAGTAATCTGCCATATACATTTCCCAATACTTATTTTTTCCGTGTGGGAAATAGTAGATTGTTTTTTTTAGATTTACGCTGAATCAAGTGCCATAAAACTTTTTCGTTGGCAATACTACCGTAGCTCTAAACAAAAAAGATATATTTTGAGAAAACTGAACACTTGCAAATTTCCTCCAAAAATAGGTTAACTTGAATAGGTTAACATACGACATATCGAACCTGGATCATTGTTTTTTAGAATTGCTGGGAATCACGTCCACTTTGACTTATCTATAGAACATTTTCACCCAAAATAATTAGATTACGGAATACAGAGAAACCAAAAAGTAGTGTTTTTTAACAAAAACCAAAAAAGGGGCGTATCTTTGAAGGGTCATAACTTGGTGCCTACAACAGATAGGAAGTTGACTTTTTTTACAGAAGATTTTCAGAATTCTGTTTACTTTAATTTTATTTACCACTAAGCTTGCTCTAGAATGTGATGTGTAGCGTAAATATACGCAAACATGATTTTCTGGATCATTTTCCAAAAATATTTCAGGGATGTACTAGACGATTTGTTTGCAAACTTCACTTTGCCTTCAGGGCCACTCAATAAAAGCGTTTCACAAAAAAAACCCAGATTTTAGAAGTTAACGGGTCATAAAATGCCGAGATGCCTGGATTAATAAGTTACCTTGTAAAGGTCTAATGTGATTCGTATAATCGGTGTCACAATTAACTGCACGTCCTCTGAAAAGTCTTGTAAATGACCACTGAGAATACTAGTATAAATGTATAGTAGAGTATTATCGGCTGGAAAAGTGACATTAGAAACTGAGAACATGGAAATAAATCGAGCATCTATTTCGTTTCTTCCTCCACCTGCTTTTCCCATCGCAGATAGAAAACCTAAGATCAAGAATTGTAAAAGTACATTACTTTCTTATAATTTCCAAATGTATTGTTAGAATATAAATAACTAACCCGTATTTCGTATCAAACCACTTGTCCCTAATAACACTAAAAAAATAGGTGATAGCAGGTAATACTACGTACAGTAAAACCTATCGTAGCCGACACTCTTTTAACGAACATCCCACTCTGACCCTTCACATTATTGGTCGAGAAATGTGCATGGTCAGGGCCGTTTAAAACACCGTCTTTGGAGGGTCCTCATATTTTTGTAAAACATCTTGGTAATTTTTTTTTCAATTAATATTTTTGATGAAATATTAATTTAATTAATGATTGTATTTGAATTATAAATTTTAATTACAATTTAACTTCGAAAAATTGGAGAATTTTCATAGCCAATTATATTTTAACTTATTAAGATCTTAAATATGTATACACAGTCGTGCAACATAACCTCAACTATCATCTATACATTTTTCACTAAAAGCACTAAGTATCCCTTATAGTTTTTTATCGACTGAATTTATCCATGAAATCTTTAAATTGTCAACAAAAAGAACTGATTATTTTTCAAACTAACTTTTACTCACCTTTTTGCACAAAAGTAATCACAAAAAATATGTACAAGCCGGTACGCGTGTGTTACTAAAGACAGAGGCACCTGTTGCCACAGCACTGAACCAAGCTAGTAAGAAGTCCCTAGCAATTATCGCATGTGATTGGTAACCATCGTAGCCGAACTTGTCTCCCATATGTGTCGGCTACGATAGGTTTTACTGTATTTATTCTTTTTCCAAATACTACTTTTTATTTTTCTCAGTGTAGTTTTATAAATCCTCTTGAATTTTGAAACGCAATATTGCATTATTTTGTTTGAAAACTGAACGAACCCTAGTGAATTTTGGGTTATTTAAGGTTGAAAGACGAATAATTCAGTCAATTTTATCAACATAAACAAATAAAAAAAATACGTGTAAAGTGATGGAGTATTGACAAGCACACAAATTTATGATCCAAATCTAAAATCTCTGAAGTGCATTTAGAATAAGATTTTCTTAAAAACATCGGTTATGTGAATTTATTACGCACGTATATCACGTATATTCATCCAATTTAAATCCTTCCCTCGGTCATAGAAACCTCCTCTTTCGAATAATAATTTTAAGAGAGCTATTGGCTGCTGGGTCCCATAGGTATCAACCAGTGGCATATTCATATCATCAATAAAGATGATTAGTTTTTTGCCTATTGAAGGCCCATAAATATCTTTTGTTCTCTTCTCTACTGCTGATTCAATATTTCTTTGTACATCCGTAGAAGTTGTTCGTGAAGAAAAGTTCATAACAAGCTGATTCTGTAAAATAGTATGTATTTCATCAATGAGGCTTCTGATTTTGTTCAGGTTCAGTGATTTTTAAAGGAAATTTGGAAAAAATTGTTTGAAAAATAGGACAGCTCAAATAATATAATTTTTTTCTTACAAATTTATCTTGATTTAGACTTCGGAGAAAGTCTTGAATAATTGCTGTTTTAGAAGTACCAGTTTCGCCAACTAATACGACAGGCCTGTTAAGCTCATTCATTAAATTAACAAACCAGGTTGTTCTCATGGTGTCAATAGTTGGTACCAAGATGTCACTAAAGTGTTTACTCTGACCATGGATATATAATGGAACAAGCCTTGTCCAAGGCATCCAAATTTTCTTGGATACATCCAGAAGATAATCATAAAGTGATCGAAATGTAACTGGTATGTAACCTAAGAATATCTCAAATTGTGTTAAAACTTACAATTATAATAAGTGAACAGCTATGTGAGCAGAATAGAAAACATGCGTTATTAGATGATAATTACGTAATGAAGCAGGTTTTTCTACAGTGTCCTCAACTATCATTAGCCCGGATGCTTTCTTCATATATTCATCAAAAATAGGTCTAGACTCTGCTTCTAAAGTAGCTCCAAACGAGCAATAACAGGATTGGATATAAACAGCTTCCAGGATCTCATCTCTGATAGCAATCTCATCGACCCATTGAACATCAGGTTGATTGGATGTTTCTCCTGATATTGCAGTTTTCTTATACTGTGTTTTACTTTCAAGTTCTATAGGATAGAGGGCATCGACCATGTAGCATAGTTGTGTTACCTTTACCACAAGAAGAAAAGTTATGATAATTATTGAAACTACTAATGAATTTACTGCAACATATTTTTTTTATTTATGAAATTCAGACATTTGAAAAAAGTATTATGCTATGTAATGTGAAATTTTTGTTACGAGGTGGCGCACATGGTACTTATTACCATTTTGGAACTGTAACCTTACCAGATCGTATCATCGCTCTAGAAAATTATTACCCTTTTATCATGTTTCAATCAAATTGAAGATTTTCTGATTCAGATTCTCTTTAAATCAAAAAAATAATTTCGAATTCAAAGAAAGCGAGTTGTTTGGATGGAAAGAAAGTTTAAATATTCATGAAATATTGTCTAATTTGAACAAATTCTTTCTTTGGCCGTATATTAGAGATACTTTGGTTTGGTTCAAACAAACTATTTTTTTTTACAATTATAGGATGTATTTGTTGAGGGATTACCATATTTAATGATGTTTGGGGTATAATCATTTTCAATGGTGAAACTTGTTGCAAACCTAGCATTCCATCTATAATCAATGATATGGCACCATGCACATATTTATCACACAAATTTTTAAGAATATTTCGCTCAGATTCATTTCTAGTGTTTATCCATTTGTCCATGTATGGTTGGTAGCCTAAATTTTTTGGATCAACATAAACCATACCCGCTCTGGAAACAGTTGCTGGTGATGCATACTGTAGATCTCCTACCTATTAGTATCATTTAATGTTCCAAGGATTTTAATGTGAATCAATACTTTGATTTAAAGGTTGAATGAATGTTCAGTATAATCTACGAATTACGATTATATTAATATATATATTCTAACCTCAAAAAGTAGACTACAGTGTTGTTGTAATTTAATTCGCTCCTGATTGGCAAGAGTCAAAAGCTTATTATCATCCATAACTGAGTTCATGTTTTCAATCCATAAAGCATCTACGTCTCCGTCAAAGAGGATGTACCTGCGTTCGTCTTTTCCTGATTCAGGTTGTCTGTTTATTTCCCTAAAGATCTTGCTCAGGAGTCCATCTGTCCAGTCACGGGTTAGGGGATCCAGGACACCATAGAGCTCTATCACCGTACACGCCTTTGGTGCAAGAAGTTTGGAACCATTCATTAAATACGTATAGTTTCTGTTCTTATATGTAATTTAAAAATTTTTATGTCATCACACGCACATATATACAAACTTGCGGAATTTTCACACATGAGATTCGTTTGCAAAAACTATTAAAACGTAGTTTTTTTCTATTCATCGCTGCTCGTTGAAATTAAGATATTGATCGCGCAAAATTTTTCCCCTTCGTGGAACCCAATCACGAGGTTAAAATATACGATTTTGAACCAAAATAGGTCAAAATTGCTCTCAGAAAATACTAAAATTTAGAAAACTAAATTGAGCAAAAAGCGAAATGTTACACTGCCTTAGGGAAGATCATAAAAACAAAGGTCTATCGGACATGACAAACAAACTATGTAAGACAAAGTACTGAACCACATTGAACCACTTATACTTTTGTAATATGTTCTCGTTTATTTTTATTTTATTGCATTCAGTATATAATTTTTCAACTTGAATTTTCATTACAACGCTAGTTTAGTAATTAGAGGCTAAAATATCAGTTCTCAATACCCAATTTTTTATTTCATTTTTCTCGTGTGTGGCTCAAAATTTTTATTTGATATTGGAGTTCTCCGCGCACACATTGTTTTTACATGGAGGAACATTTTATAGCAATATATGTTTCATTTCATAATGATAATTATAAAAATAATAGTGATTTAGACAAATAGAAATGCATTGGTAATAATTCTTTTTTTGTACATTTTGGTGTTACCGGTATTATAATATTGAGGAAAGTAGATGGCCTTTCCGGTTTTTTGTATAGATACTTAAGTTTGTGAAATAATTCTTAATAATAATTCTTAGCGGTCTAGAAAATACTCACAGTCCAAACACTAAAAATTCGAAAAATTATACGAAATTTTAGTATTGGTTATAGTGAGCTCGATACAACCTATAGTAAATTCTCATACAGTTTTTGTAAAGTTCAGTATTTCATTGCGAAAAATTCTTACTAAATTGAATTTAGTCTAAATTGAAACGTAGTTTAGTAAAAATTTTAAGCTTTGGATTTTTGTGTACCAGTTTGACCAATATTGCAAGTATGTGACGTTTTTCATTGGTCAGCAATATTGGAGTCAATGCATCTTCTAAAAACTCAAAAATAATTAAATATTCAATTTTCAAATGATATATTGGATCCAATATTTGCCAATACTTGTGCCCTGACGCCGAATGTTGTCTTTTCCGACCCATAAGAAGACGAGGGTGATGTGAGCCTACCTTCGCCGAGGTGGTGTGCCATGCAGGATCAGAAACAGCCTCTTCAACATTCATAAGTGTCTTATGAAAAGCGAGGTAAAAATGAAGAAGAGGCTGGAATTCCACCCCACCTCGAGGAAAACAGGAATATCCTGGAGACCCAAGTCGGCGTCTCTGGGAGACAGACACCCAAAACGCAATCCAAGGGGGAGAAGAGCAAAGCACCTTCTCCCCCCGAGGAACGAGTAGCAAAGAAAGGAAAGGGCAGCACATTGCCCTTTTATTCTGAGGCCAACAGGAACTAGAACCCTAAGGAAGTTGGGCAACGGCTAGTAGTGGAGAAGAAAAATAAAAAAAAAAAAAATAGAAAAAGAAGCGGGTCGGATTGGTCAGTCCTTCTTAGGAAGGGAGAAAAACTTCTGGAGGATGCCTCCTCCTACAGACCGACATGTCTATTGAATACAATAGGGAAGCTTCTGGAAGAAATGATTCTACAACGACTACAGAGTCACATGGTTGGCGAAAACAGTCTGTCGGAGAACCAGTTTGTTTTTCGGAAAGGCAGGTATACAGTAGACGCCATCCAGGCAGTGGTGGACATCGTCACTAAAGCAAGAAGAGGAACTGATAAACGTAAGGGATTCTGTGCGTTAATTAGCAATGACATACGCAATGTGTTTGAGAACGCGCGACGGAAGAACTGCATCGATCGAATGATGCGAAAGAAGGTTCCAGACTGCCTGATGCGAAATCGGCTTCGCGGATGACGCACTTGTCGTGGGCGCCACTGAAGAAGTCGGAATCCTGGAGCTGAGGATCAATGAGAGTCTGTAGCGGGCAAAGCGTTAGTTGGATGGCAGAGGCCTGGAAATGGCCCTTGAAAAGATTGAGGCTTTCCTGGTCACGGACAGGAGATCCTTTCAGTACCCGAAAATTGTTCTTGGGGAACACGAAGTCGTGAGGAAGAAGAGTATCAAGTACCTGGGAGTGCAGTTAAATCGGAGGATTAGCTTCGGCGAACAGCTGCAGATCGCGACTATCAAAGCAATCCAATGCGAAGCTAACTTGACTCAACTCATGCCCAACATTGATGGACTAAGGTAAGCCAAGAGAAGAATGGTGGCAAGCGTGGTGAACTCGAAGCTGCTTTATGCACCCCCGGTCTAGGCAAGTGCCCTTTGCAACCATGCTATCCAGAAAAAGCTGTTCTCGGCACAGAAAGGATCAGCGGTAAGAATAGTCTCAGCATTCCGAATTTTGTCGACGAGTTCTGTGTTTGGTCCTGACGAGCGTCCCGCCAATAGACCTATTGATGAAGGAAAGACAGGAGACCTTTTTGCTCCGCAAGGAGCTCACCTGTATGGCAAACCAACAGGTAACCGATCGCGCGAAGGAACCCATCCATAAGGAACTAAGACGCAAACTCGTCGAGATATGGTAGACGAGATGGCATGGTGAACAGATCGGGAGATAGACATACCGTCTTATCCCGAAGCATGCCACCTGACTGGATAGAAAGCACGGCGAAGTCGGCTTCTATCTGGTCAGGTCTGAGAGTGACCGGAAACACATCCAGTCATTCATCACATTAGTGATCTCGGGCGAACGGATGACGGATGAGTCGTTCACGACTTAAAACCGGAACCAGCCGCTCGTGAAGGTTATAGCCGAAAGGCGGTCCCACGAGCAATATGATTCGAGAGAGGGGGTTTTTAGTTTTAACATGTATGCCTAGACTCGTCCTAGAAGAGTCTTGTACTATGTCTATAAAAGATTTCGCCATTTTTCCTCCTCACAAAAGAAAAAAATTAGCTTGTCATTAATATAAATTGATATATTGATTTGTTTTGATATCTTATTTGTTGAAAATGATTTGAATTGCTTTACATTTTCTAAAATACTTTGAATTTTCAAAATATTTGAAATGATTTCATAAATTCTTCTGAATATTGTATATTACAGATTAAATTGAAGTGTGAAGTGTACCCTAGATCAGGTAAAATAGAGTAATTAGTATTTAATTTTTGTACCTCATGAGTCTACATATAGATACCTTAGGATTCATGATGAATAATTTTGTAGGTTTATCCAGATAAGTCTGAGCTCCACACAATGTTTCTATTACAACTGTTTTCCCCCCACCTGTAGGACCTACAATCATCGTAGAGTGTCTCGTCATCATCACTTCGTACATTTGTACAACTTTGTTTACCTTTAAATACAAATGAACAAATAATATATTTTACTGAATTTCACATAGTTACAAGTTGATCAAGAAATAATTAAACCTGATCCGAAAGAATTACGAATCCATGTTGTTTAAGTACTTTTTCCACTGCACCATCAAAATCTGGGTATTTGACTCTGGGACATTCTAACGCAGGGAATAAATCTTTAATCAGGCCGAGAAAGAGAGGCACATCATCAAATACAAACTTTGGTAGATTCATGTCTCGCAAAGCTCTCATTAATACTATATTCTCTGGTATATTTTTTGAAGTCTTTTTTAAATGTCCTGCCATGTTGAGTACAGACTTGAGAGCTCGTAGACCAAAGTCGTAGTGAGTTTGCTTGCTCAATTGTTCGCGAGCTAACATGTAAAGAGCAGTCATTTTCTTAGCAAGAACTTTAGCAGTTAGAAAACCTGCACTAAAAAGTTTAATTTGGCAGATGAGTTCATTGTCAGGAACTATGCAAACAACAGGTCTGAACAAGGCCTTCACAGATTCTGGAAGCTCTGTACGTCCAGCATATCCTGGGTTCATCGTAATGAATATTCCCACCTTGAAGTCTAATACGATGTCTTGATTTCCGAACTAATGAATAATATTGTTTAGAGACTATGTCTATAAAATTATTTGTTACTTATTACTACTAAGCTAACTATCCACCAAGTTAATTAGCTAACCATGAAACTGCTAGCCTTGCTCTGCAAAGCTGATCTGATGGTTTGAAGTTGGGTAGAAATTACGGATAGAACAGATATGTCTATTCGATTGAATTCATCAAAACAACCCCAAGCTCCACATTGTGCTAGGCCTCCCAGAGTTTTACCAATTGCAACATAATCCATTCCCTCTCCACAATTTGTTACGATACACAAAAGTCCAAGAGCTTTCGCCAAATCTTTGGTAGTCTCGGTTTTACCCGTTCCAGCAGGCCCTGTTATAGATTATCCGAAAATTAGAGCAATTATTATAGAACCAGAAACAAAATACTTAAAATAACAATAGATTATGAATTAAAACCTGCAGGTGCGCCTCCCAAATGCATTGATAGTGCCTGAGTGATGGTCAAATAAATTCTGTCAGTTAAGGGAGTAACTACAAGTCTTCCATTAAGTCCCATGTACTCATATCCGTACTCGAAACTTCCACTGCACTGGTTCATCCATACATTATCCAAATTATGGACCCAGTAAAATCTAATTGGATGGTTAATAATTTTTAAATTCGTTTACAATTGCCAATTTCCCAAAACAAAGAAAGATTTCTGGTAAAAATTCTTTACAATGGAAACCAATAAATTACAATAAGCTACAATAATGTGACGTAAATTTGTGTAACATTTTTAAAAATTATTCGAGCTTTTAAAAAAATTGAAGTTTTTGTTCAATTTATTGTAACTTTCAATGAGTTTTAATCATTTTCTACAAGAATGTGCAAGTCTAATGAAAAATTGAGTGTATGCGTATTAGTCCAGGGAAGTCAGACGATTTTTCTATGGTTTTGGAAAAAAATGCCACACCTACCAAAAAAATTAGTACATTTTAGGGGCCATGAGGAACAATCCTAGCATAAATCGGATAGCGATTTGTGTACGCTTCGATATAGGGGAGGAGGCTAAAATAAAAAATCCGTGTTTTTTGCATTTGATCGTGGATTGCCGGGAACGATTGCTTCGGAGGCAAAAGTTTTCATATAAAAGTTGTAGAGCAGGAAATTTGCTATATAGATGTTCGAAAATTGACTTGCCAAGTTAATTTTTTAATGAGTAATTCTATTAGGTTGGCAACAAAGTCATTTCGTTTTTTTCCGCTAGATGACTAGCCGTTCGAAGTCGTTATTCTCCATTACAAACTTCTGAACGTATATAGTATCTGACAGCTGACGTTTCATAGATTGTTCAGTAAAAAAAGTTTCAAGTTTTGTTATTTATTTATTGTTTCGCATTGATTTGAAAGGGAGATTCCAGAGGTCATTTTCGTCACATTTTAGTTAATTACTTCCGGCAAGCTCGGAAAAACTTGTATAATGTTTATGGTGAAAAATCATTAACAGAACGCCATTGCCAGAATTGTTTTGCTTGTTTTCGTTCCGGAGATTTCGACCTCAACGTGCACCACGCTCTGGATGCCCAACTGAAGTTGACGACGACAACATAAAAGCAATGATAGAAAATAACCGGCATAGTACGGCACGAGAGATCGCAGAAAAGCGTAACATATCACATACATGAGTTGAAAGACATTTCAAACAACTTGGTTACGTTAATAAGCTCGATATTTGGGTTGCTCACAAATTGAACGAAATTCAACTCACAAACGAATTTCCATTTGCGATTCACTGCTTAAACGTAACGAAACCGATCTATTTTTAAAGCGAATCATAACGGACGATGAAAAATCGGTTGTTTACGATAACGTCATGCAAAGAAGATCATGGAGCAAGCGAGATGAGCCTTCACAATAGACATCAAAAGCCGATATTCATCAAAAGAAGGTTATGCTGAGTGCTTGGTGGGATTTTAAGGGTATTGTTTATTTTTAGCTGCTCCCAGGAAACCAAACTATTAATTCGAATGTCTACTGTCGCCAGATGATGAAATTTGGCAAAGAAATCAAGAAAAAGCGGCCACAACTGGCAACTCGTTTAGGCGTCATCTTCCATCAAGATAATGCCAGACCACATACGGGGCATAATTTCTCAAGTGATACCATCCCAAAAAACGATGTTGTCCGATCTGGCTTAAAGTTTGGCTGATTGAAGTCCTATTTGATGGTACTTCCTACAAAAAAAAAAATTTCGTACATACATTTTATCTAGTAATATTTTCTATAACTACATTTACAAATCAATAATTTGGTAAACGCCTAATTACTTCCGCTGTACGGCCAAACCTAATACTACTAGGTAATATCACCGAACATGAAACTTAATACTTATGTGCTCAGGGGCACCTCAGTCGTGGGCTGGGTGGGAGCCAAAATGGCGGCGGCAGTCCTCTCCTTTATAATACAATTCAAAATACTTAAGTTATTCCGGACTAACATCGAGTGATAAAGTTATTCGTGCACGGGAAATACCAAGTGGAACAATTACACAGGCACACAAAAAAAACCAAGTCTCTGATATTTGAACGCGACACATATGTTCCCATGTAATTTGATCCGCTGATCACGAATCCGCGGTCCAATTGACCCCATGACATCTGGGTCAAGGGCATTTGAAGGTCAAAATTGAACACACACATTTGAGTTGAAAAAATGACTAATCTTTATTTTTTTTGGGTCGCTGAATAATAATTCGAGGTCGGTTTGACCTCAAGTAGTAAAGGTCAATGTCATTTGAAGGTCAAACGTGTTTATTTTGGAAATAATGCATTTTTGACTGCAGATTCTGAAAGAACGGAAAATTTTACGTCCAAAACTGTATTTTTTAATTTTTTTAATATGATCCAAAGGTCATTTCAAGGTCATTATAAGTGGTGATGTGGAGAATCAATTTAATCACTGCAAAAATACGAAAATATGGTTCCCTTCACCTAAACTATTGCGGTAATATATTTTGGTGATCGTTGAACCAGAATACAAGGTTCGTCTGTCTCCTCAAGGACAAGATAAGGGTCGCCCCATCAAGGTAAAAAAAGAACTGAATCTCTGCAGAACTATAAATATGAGACTTAGCTATTGTTTTTTCTTCTATAACGCTTTCTTTTACTTTCGAAGGATCTGTGTAGCGGATTTCTAATTCTTTTTGCGCTCTCGTCATCTTCTTCATCATCTGACACTCGATCTCTTTTCAGTAACCAACAGTAGTCCGCCAACATATTTACGTCCCATTTCCCTTGCCATCTAGTTTCAGCCTCTTTCAGATCTTGATGGAACCGTTCCCCTTGTTCTTCGCTGTAATCTCCCAAGTTATCAGGGAAATAGCTGAGATGAGCATCCATAAAATGAACTTTGTGACTCATCAAACATCCCAAACACTTATAGTTTCTTATCATATTTGCTACAATAGTTTTGTAGTCATCGCTTTTGTTATTTCCCAAAAAGTTCTGACAAACATCTCGGAAACTGAGCCATGCAGCTTTCTCTAAGTCATTCATGGTATCAATGAATTTTTCATCGTTAAACATTTTACGGATTTGAGGTCCATCGAATATCCCTTCCTTCAACTTCGCTTCACTTAATCGAGGGAATCGCTCCACTAAGTACTTAAAACATTTTTCACCTTTATCCAACGCTTTGACAAACTGTTTCATCAGCCCAAGTTTTATGTGAAGAGGCGGAAGTAAAACTTTTGAGGGATCAACTAAAGGCAGTTTCAGTATATTGTAACTTCCAGGAACTAGTTGTGCTCTTGATTGCCAATTTTTTTCGATCTCTACTATCCCATAAACATAGGAAGCAGGGATACTTTGTAAATCCTGACTGTTGACCAAGAAGAATCGTTATTATTTTTAGATCGCCACAAATCTGCCAATTATGTTCTTTATATCGTATTTTATCCAATACGTATTCCACATTTTCGTAACTTTCTTTCAATTGCGTTGAGTGCGCTAAAGGTAGACTTGCGTACCCATTTCCATTATTGAGAAGCACTGCCTTCAGACTCCGTTTTGAGGAATCTATAAACAATCTCCATTCTTCAGGAACATAAATACCTTCTTTCATTTCGTTCATCAAACCTAAAACATCTGTGCAATATACCAGAGTGCCTTCTTCGTCTTTCTTGAAATATTGACGGAATTGTTTTTCTCTATTTCTGTAGACTGATGAGTTCGTTCCCCGTTCAAGCATTCCTCGATTTTTCAACACAGCGGCCATGTATTCAGAAGCATCTTTAGGAAGCCCCATATCCCTGATAAAATTACTTAAACTTTCTTGATTGAATAGTTTTACAGGTTTATTTTTTTCCTCCCTCAATTTTGGAACATATTCTTCTTCATGATCATCTTGGTCGGAGCTATCGAGAGATTCTTCTACACTGTCAAACCATTCCTCCCTATCAGTTTCTTTACTCGTTGAAGCTTCATTCATTGATGGACTCGTATCCATTTTTTCGTCAGCACACTCTACCCTAGATTTTGCTGGTACAACGGAAGATACTAGTGCGTATGATATCTGTGACTTTGTTTTAACGTTGAATCCTTTAACATTGGTATTGCAAAAATAACAATCTTTCTCGGATTCAGGTATTGACCATATTACTGGTGAAGTATATTTCAAAATTTTATCATTTCTGGTTTTATCCCATCGGATAAGCATATTAAAACAAGAGCAGCAAATAGTTTCTGGAGCAAACGTTGAATTTTGAACAGAAAGTTCTTTTTTATAACATTTCTCATATATATCTGTACATTTTTTATTCATTGACCTACGATATTTGCTTACTTCATATTTACATAAAACGTTTCAAAAAATATTTTTATCAGTGCCACAAAAGTGGCTTGCAGCATCTTCAATTCTTCTTGTAGCATCATACTCCTTATTAGCCAAGTCACCAACTAGTAAAGAGCTGCGGTCACTTGATGACGATGATTGCGGACCCGCTTGCTCACCCTGACCAACCGCCGATACTGGGCATCCAAGACCCTGCATCGTAGACTTTCCTGTGCTAGCCATGACGGCGTCATGCCTTCACCCCAGGGCTTAGCCGGAAAACAAACAAGAAAAACAAAGCCGTTTCCGCCGTCACCACGTGGAGGTGCCCTGGGTGCTGACACAAGATAGGTATTACTGATAGATACTACTCCGTTCTTTCAGAATCTGGAGTCAAAAATGCAGTTTCTTTTCAAAATAAACAAGTTTGACCTTAAAATGACCTTGACCTTCACAGCTTGAGATCAAACCGACCTCAAATTCGAATTCAGCGAACCAAAAAACATAATGATAAGTAGTTTATTCCACTAAAACGATATTTTTCCCAATTTCGACCTTCAAATGCCCTTGACCCAGGTGTGATGGGGTCAAAAAGACCTCGTATTCTGATCCAGCAACCACCAAAATATATTACCACAGTAGTTTAGGTAAAGGAAATCATATTTTTGTATTTTTGCAGTGATTAAATTGATTCTCCACATCACCACTTATACTGACCTTGAAATGACCTTTGGATCATATTAAAAAAATTAAAAAATACTGTTTTGGACGTAAAATTTTCCGTTCTTTCAGAATCTGCAGTCAAAAATGCATTATTTCCAAAATAAACACGTTTGACCTTCAAATGACCTTGACCTTTACTACTTGAGGTCAAACCGACCTCGAATTATTATTCAGCGACCCAAAAAACATAAAGATTAGTCATTTTTTTCAACTCAAATGTGTGTGTTCAATTTTGACCTTCAAATGCCCTTGACCCAGATGTCATGGGGTCAATTGGACCGCGGATTCGTGATCAGCGGATCAAATTACATTGGAACCTATGTGTCGCGTTCAAATATCAGAGACTTGGTTTTTTTTGTGTGCCTGTGATTATTTAACGAAGCTAAGTTTACTCCTACCATCTAGACGACGTGTAGGAGCATCAAAAATTTATCCTAATAACACTTGGCAGCCTGGGGCAGCGTACACCATAGGAAGGAAAGAGATAGCTTAGGCAGCGTGCATTTCTTTTAAGGATGGGAAAACCGTGTCTACGCTTGGGGCAGCGGACTAGAGCACGATGAAGGCACAAGAGGAGATGGTGGAGCGATGTCGTACCCAGTTAGTTGATCGCCACAATTTAATTATATATGAGAAATCTTCCAGAGTCAAGATGGCGTACCTGGAGGACTCTCGATACAAAATATTACCCTTGTTGACACACCTTGGTGGCCCTTTGGCTGCTTTCCGAAGTGTGTGTGTGTGCGCGCGTGAGTGGGTGCGCACGTGTGTGTGTGTGTGGGGGGGGGGGGCACAGGCCTGGCAGTCCCTAGGTCGTCTACCGGTCATCTAGCTGACGTATCAAAGTTTACAATGTCTTTCTGAAATTGGTACATACATAAACCCGAGTTAGTTGTTGTGCGTAAAAGATTGAATCGTCAAGCCCGGTTTCCTGTCCAGGGGTGTGTTGAAATTTCGTCGCGGTGGCACGTTCATAAGTCGGTCGAGGTCCTGGTCCGTGTCCGGCTCAGCGGTTTCCGGTGACCTCGGTCACGGCGGTATCCGGAGGGCCCAAGTTTCAGGTGTGTTAGTCGGTCGCGAGGGTCGAGTCTAGACGCCCTGGGGGAAGTCGGTTACGGCGCGGTCGGTTCGAGTCAGTGCGGGTTAGTTCGGGGTCAGTTCGGTGTCTGAACTACTCTGGGTAAGTTCGAGTCAGTTCGGGGTCAGTTTGGTGTCCGAATAACTTCGGGTCAGTTCGATTATGTTTGGTGTCCGAATTACTTCGGATAAGTTCAGGTCAGTACGGGTTGGTTCGGGGTCAGTTCGATTTAGTTTGGTGTCGTCGTGGACAATAAGCTAACTTGGAAAGAACACTTCGAAAATAAGTGCTACAAGTTTATAACAACCCTCTGGCTTTGCAAAAGAGCTATTGGAAGCAATTGGGGCCTGAAACCCGACACACTGCTGTGGATCTTTACAGCGATTCTGCGACCCAGGCTAACCTATGCGTCAATAGTCTGGTGGAGCAGAGTCAAGCAGAAGACGGCCATGGCCAGGTTGGAAAGATTCAGAGGGCTGATCCTTAGAGGGATCACTGGTGCCTCGAAATCTTCACCCACAATGGCGTTGGGAGCGCTAACGGGGCTAGAGCCCCTGCACCTAACCATCACAGCCGAGGCTAGGAAGGCGGCCTGGAGAATTGGCGAAAACTCTAGTGCAGTGATCTCAAAGAAACCGAGAGCCACAGTCGACATCGCGAAGAGACCGGACATGAAAATGATGAGAGATAGGACGTCTCCGCGGTACCTCCTCGACAAAAAGTACAAGGTAAGCTTGTCAACCATGGAAGATTGGAAGGCGGGTCGCACACACCTCCCAGGCAATGGAGACAACTGGTTTACAGACGGCTCCAAAAACAGGGAGGGCGCGGGGGCTGGTGGTTATGGGAGGAACAGCAACACAAGCCTCGTGATCCCATTGGGACCTCACTCCACATTTCTTCAAAACGAGATCGCGGCCATACTCCAATGCGCACACAATGCATGGAATCATGGCCACGGCAGGAACATCCGCATCTGCTCAGATAGTAGAGCGGCCATCACGACACTAGGTAAGTTAGTGAGTACCTCGACGCTGGTCTGGGAATGCCACGTAGGATTGAACAAACTAGCGGAAGACAACCAAGTCATAGTCCACAGGGATACAGGGGTATCAAAGGAAATGAGGCAGCGGATATACTAGCCAAGCTAGCATCATGACAAAACCCAACTAGTCTAGAATCAGTAATAGGTGTTTCAAATAGGTTGGTCACAGAAGACATCAACAAGTGGCTGGCCGAGAAACACCAGGAAGAGTGGCATAAGGCTGCGGCATGCAAGCAAGCAAAAACCCTCATGGGGGAGCATTTAAACCCCAAACGAGCCGCAGGCATACGCAGGCTTAGTAGAAACAAGGTAAAGACCATAACAGAAGTGTTTATTGGTCACGGCAACCTCACTTATCACAGACATAAGATAGGGCTTGCAGAAAGTCCTCTTTGTCGATTATGTGGGGAAGACAACGAAACTTTCACCCATATACTCTGCGATTGTCCGGCAATCAAGAACAAACGCCAGAGTCTCTCACTGGCTACGCCTACATAGACGTAGCCGTGATTCAGACCAAAAATGTGGTCCAGGTCCTTGCCCTTTGGCACGGGCTGTGGGGTCACGCATAAGGTTTTAGTAGATATGTATTTTTGTAGGAGAATAAACTCTCCTCATGTTTTGTTGATAACACACCGTTTTTTATTACGGCTACTCCCATCCTCACTTCCGACCCTGGCAGACCGCAGCATCCGGCCGAGGACGACCAGCCCGAAGGGAAGTGAAAAATCAACCGTTACTCCGTTTTGAGATTCGGTAGTGTTAATTTTCCGGTGATTCTCGCACCTTTTTGCCGTTTTTATTAAACAAATTGGACTTTGAAATTAGTCCATTAAGTCTATTAGTTAATTGAAATGGATAAATTAAAGATATATTTTCATATATTGTACTTTAATATATCTTATATATTTTGCTCTTGACGAATAGAGACTTTTATTATTTTCGTCTGCCCAATGCAACTTCCCGAAACCGGTATTACTAGGCGATTTTACAAATCAGCCCCAACTAGTAATCGAGGATTGCTCGTTTCGAACCGCGGACGAGCACGATGAAAGAAACTCTGTTTCCTTACTATTCTAAGGTCTGAATTCGGTCAAGACGCTCAGAAGACTGCGAATTTGATTTTGGCTTGATCCATTTTACTAGTTCATCGCGAGGTGAGCATGGTAGGGTTTTTGGTGACTAAGGAATTAATGATTGGACAGGGGTAATAATGACATGGAGGATTTAGGACTTTGCACAAATGCTGATGTGGATGTTGCACCATTTTCTGAATTCTAGATGGCAAATATTTCTCCTCTCTTTCTACCCCTATCGTGAGAAAGGAAATGCGCTCATCAATTTTCAATATTTGATGCGTAATCATAAAATTGTAGAAACGATTTTAGTTTCTAGTATATTTCTGAGTAAGTTAAAATATATTTAATTTGTCTAGGCTTATAATCTTTATGTGGATTAAAAGCTTTAACATAATATTTAAACATTGAAATGAGTCTTGGGTTTTAGTTACAAGAAGCACGTGGCCTTTGTGGCGGGAGATCAGCTGGCTAAGGCATTTGAGCAAAGATAGGCATACAAGAAGGAGATGTTATTATGGAATGTATTATGTATGTATGTATATTATTATGGATAGCATTTTTAAAAAAAAATTTCAGTCAGCAAAGCCACATGTCCCGAGTCGGTTTTTAAAACAGTTCAACTCGATCGTTGAGAGACTCCGGTAACAAAGTCCTCGAAAAAAATTCTCAAAATTGACTAGTGTTCGGTTTGTAATGATTTATCGATTCACATTCATAAAAAAGGAAGAAAAAATAAATAAATAAAAAATAAAATAAAAAATTTTGGCAGCCAACACCGGCAACCAAAGATGTGCCCGACCGTCGGCTCAACTATGGCCCAGCCTCGAACCTACTGTCGGGTCAACTTTGTCAAATTGCTTAAGATGACCGTGACAGTTTAGTCAGCCCACCTCTGGGCCACGGTTGAACCAATCGTCGGCATATTAATGACTAGATTAAACCCAGGCGGAAATTGCCATATTTTGTCTCATTTAAAAAAAAATTTGACATTAAAATGTAAAAAGTTGTATACTATGTAAATTATTACTAACATACTGTAAAAATAAATACTTTTAAAGTATAAAACTTTTTATTAGATAATGTATTTGATAAAAAAGTTTTTCTTAAGTTTTATACAAAAATACTGTGTTTTATATTGTAGAAATTTAATTTAGTCATTGAAAGTGGAAAAATTTTAAACCCGTAACTGATTAAAATAGCTGAAACAAAGAGATTGCTTATTAGCAGGGTACAGACCCATGTTTTACGGCCTTTGCAGCAGTAGCTTATAAGCGAGACTTTTTTCGGAATATGGTAAGGGAAGAATAGCCGAGAGGCTTTAGGCGTTAGGAATGCGTTTAGTTATGTAGATAATGTAGGTAGGTTAGAGGGTTCAAATCCAAAAGCGAATACGAAATTTTTAATTCAAGCGTGCGATTACAAATAATATATCAATAATGTACTAATACTGTACTAATCAAATAATGTACTAATACTGTACTAATCAAATAATGTACCTTATCAGGGCCTGCTAGTGCCCTGATTTAAATTTCTACACGGGTATAAGCATGTTTTGCCTAAAAGGGCCCTTCTCCGGTACCCGGCGTCGGGCCAACTGTTCATGCCAATGGACGTATAGCGTTATCATTTCACTAATTGGCCCAACCTCTGGCCAACAAGGTTGGCCCAACCGTGGGCCGACGGTCAATTCGCACCTGGGTATTACAATACTACGGATCGGAAATTAAGACATTGTTTGAAGATTAAGAAGATATGCCTGGATGAAAAAAATTGTTACGCATCAAGTTTTGAAGCAGTATTTGGTACTATTTAAATAAAATGCACTTACAAACCCCTAAAAATTCATATTTACATAGAATATGCGAATCTAAAATAAATGTACAGTGTTTGTATTACTGCGGTTCAGCATGAATTACTGGGTCCCAATTACTGCGAGCGTAATACTGCGATTTTATTTCTAGTAGAGTTAAAATTAATTTACTAGATCATGCAATAAGTAAATTTTTTAATATATTTCATTTGAAATAAGATTCCTCATTCATTAACAAGTTTTCAAAAATTCAAATCATAGAACAGAAATACCAAAATGTTTTTCAATTTATATTATTTTAAATAATGTTTCTCTTGCCTCTTTTGCACGGATTTGAGCTTTCATCTGAACTTTTACTATCTGATCTCACCTCTTTTGGGGTAGATTTTATTTCTACCATCTCTTCCTATTTTTGATCAGATTCGAATAAAATTCAATATAAAATTATAGGAAATAGACACTGTGATACTGACAGATATTACTACTGGAGACACAGTAATAAAATAATAAAGTTAATAGAACTTTTCAAGAGTTGAGGATACAGGCATTTACGGAACAGAGTTCTGGAAAATACACAGAACTTTCCAGAATAAAATTCGGAACTTTCAAAAATCTTTCCTCAATGTTTCGGATTTTATTCTGAAAAGTTCTGCATATTTTCCAGAACTTTGTTTCGCAAATGCCTGTATCTCAAACTCTTTGAACAATTCTGTAAAATTCATCAAACTATTTTTTTCCGTGTAGAAACAGGCGAGATTCAAATTGCACTAAAGTTAAAAATATTGTTACTGTTGCTAATTCATTAATAATTATCATAATTAAATTCAAAAACAACTTTTTTAATTGTTCTTACGTGTGATACACCTTCCAAAAATTGTAGATCACTATTTTTGTTTCAAAACGCTTAGATTTACCATAATACACGTTCTTCGAGATATTAATATAAAAATTCAATGTGATTTTCCGATACGCAACCATAAACTAACAGTAATGTTTGCATGTTTTAAAGCTATTTACTTCAATCATATTCTGGATTAAATTCTATGATATTTAATTACCTTAACTGGCTTTCCCACTCAAATTCCGTGGCATCCAGGATACTGTCATTGACAAATCCATCAATGATGTCACGAATGTGCACATCTATTGTCAAAATTGTATCTAGTTTCTTACGGTCATTATTAGAAAGTTCGTCACCTCCCATCACAGTAACTACTTCGTCTAATTGAGTGTTCAATTGTTGCAAATACTATAATAACGAGAAATATAAATAGTTGGAAATTACTTAGTAGAGAGTTCCTGAATTTAAAATGATTTATAAGAAATTACTTCTTTCATAGCTCGCTTGCTACCCAAGAGGATCTTGTTAAAAACGTTCTCCACTTCAGCTGTCCACCATATTTGATTTGCTACAAGAATAATCATACCTTGAAAATCTAGCATCCATTCCATTCGAGATCTTTGCACCTAAATTAATTAATTAGTATTACCAAGAGCTCTTAATATGTAAAAGTGAATGGGGATATCAAGATCGTATCATATACATATGTGACGTGCGCCAAAAAAAGGGGACTAACACGAAGTTTATCGAAATTCAGGTCGTTACACCTTCCGATACACAGAAAAAGAATTAGTCACAAGCCATGAATAATCCAATAAATACATACATAAAGATCATACATATACATTATTGACACCAGTCAGTCGCAGCCAATCATATTTTCTAATACAAAAACACTTAAATAATACAACTTCACAAATATAAACCTAATATAACTAAAAATTATATATAGGACGATACGCTTTCGTCGAATCACGCACACGCTCGATTACAATCTTGAGACATAAAACTTGGAACTTTCTTATATAGCGACTGCAAGAGTTATTCAGAGCTTGTGAGAGTCAGTGTTGTGACTAGAGTTTTTGACCCTTACTCAAGTAAAAATAAATCAACTTTTTTCATAAATTATTCATAAAATATTTTTCCAAATTTATATAATTGATTAATTATTTTGATTATGATTGTTGACATACATAATATAATTATTAATTCATATTTATTATGCAATTAAATACAAGTATTTTTTCAATAATGAAAACCTTTATCGAAACATACGAGAACATACGATAAATAATATAAACAATAAATGGATGAGCGTCTCAAAGAGCTGCACCCGCAAAGATCTGCATGGGTTATAGACAACATGGCGCCCATGGCATGCCTAGTTTTCCTCTCATCCGTCGCGCAGTGACGTCATTAGTTAACCAAGAGAACTACAATTTACGAGGGGCCGTTCACTAGAAGAATTCTGAAGAATCAATGAGTTAGCTTGAGATCAACGCGTTAAAATTTGTCTAATGCGCAGTCTCGCGCGCAGCGAGGCGTCCGCACTGAAAGAAATGCTTGGGATTTATCAGCCATATGAATATAGCTGAATGTTTTTAAATAATGCAACAAAATATATTTGACAGTTAACCAAAAATATTGATGCAATAGTAATTCATATGGTTGGAATACACATACAGGCTAAATTTTCAATGTAGTTTATCAATACCATTTAGAGTAATGGATTCATTTATACAATATAAAAAAAGGTCCTACTTATTACATCGAAATTGAAAAATAATGTGATATTTCCATTAACATTGTATTTCCTTCTATTATTAAAAACAATCCTCGAGAATTTTTTAAATTTCCATTTATTAAAACTACCGTAATCGTTAGTGCTGATAAATATTATCAAAACTTTAGGATTTTAATAATTTTACGATAATATTTCGAAGGTAACCATGATAAGAAACATAACAAGATGTTTTTACTTCATGGCATAAACTTCTCAGCTGGAAAAATTAAGCTGAATTTTTCAACTAAAGTTTATATCCGGAAAATCCAGATAAATTACCACGCAATTCAAATGCACTTGAATTTTTAGCTGGTTTTACTAGTTGGTTTTTCCGATTGGTTTTTCCATCTGGTTTTAAGGAAGACATGTTTCAAAGTTTTCCAAAGGTGCCCTCATGTTTATAATTAAAAAGTAAGGCGCCTTCAAAAAAATTAAACAATTTTTTTCCACAATCAGTTGAAAAAACCAACTGGAAATCCGACTGGAGAAGTCGGATTTGTTATGTTGTGTTCAAAATATTAATTTTAATTTTAATCAACCCGAAAATAGTTAACCCAAAAATAATTAACCCAAAAACTATTAACCAAATTAATTATTTTAAATAATTTTATCAATTGGGTTCAGTATTTTTATTCTTGGGGTATTTTTACTTATGGGGAAAGTATTTATGGATTGAGTATTTCTGGGTTAATCATTTTTGGGAAAAGTATTTCTGGGTTAAGTATTTTACTGTCGTCTTATTGGCAAGGGAAGTCCGTTCCGTAACTGGAACACCCATGTTCCATAATTTATTTACGTTATTTACATGGCTTGTAAATAACATAAATAAATTACGGGACATTTGTTATTTTTAAGAAAGTAGGAATCAATTTTTCCTATTAATGTTTTCCATGGAACCGAGGCGTTTTATATTCACCAAAAAAATTTTTGCATTAGCATTTTCAACTTAATTTGAACATTGAATAATAATAAAAGACAACGAAGCACAATGGTTATATAACTGGTACCGCTACCTTTAGTAATAAAACGACACGAAAAACGGACTTTGTTTGGTCGAGAATTGAGGGAATCAATTTAGAATCAGCTAGACTCGGGCGGACTCAGGCGGAATCAATCGTAGTGATGAAGCTCAATGCGCGCAACTGTCGAAATGATCCCTGTGCTTCTTCTGAGGTTGGATTCGATTTTTTTTTTTCTAATTGTCAGAATCAAGCCGGATCATTCTTCAAGTGAGCTAGTTAACGGAATAATTATGCTCACGTAGAATCGATTTTTAGTGAACGGCCCCTCGAGAATCTAGACCTCAGTGCTACACGGAAAACGAACTCGGCAGTTTGCTCGCTCGCGACAATCGCGTCAAAAGTATGACAGTTAGATGCACGCACACTCTGGGCGCGTAACGCCACTGTCGCGAGCGAGCAAACTACCGAGTTCGTTTTCCGTGTAGAAATAAGCTTCGCGAACTTCTTCTTTCAATCTAACAAGATCTTCCTTTATGTTCTCAGACACGTAGGGATTTCTTTAAGCAAAATGCACTTACAACTAGTCATACTTGAGTATTGTTTTTAGTTGAAGACATATAAAGACTTTTTTCAAGACAATTTTCATGATTCACTTTAGTCATTGGCTTTATTTAAGCCAAAACTAAAAAAGAAGACCACTATAGAAGTAAGACTTTCTTTCCTGTGTACTCTTTTTAATGAAACGATCAACAAAATTTTTTCGAGCGTTATTATTGTTCAAAAGTAGGTTGTTAGGATCCCTCTCTCCTAAAATTCTCGTCTGCTGCACAGTGGTCCGAAATAAAAATTTACTGTTCATAATCGGTCACAGTTCGTACTTCTCAACCGATTTGAAATATTGTTTTTTAGAAATGTTTAGCATTAAATTTTTAAAACGATTGTCGATTGCGATTTTAAAAGTTTTAAAAGTGACAAAATTGGCGATTTCAGCTTTGTGGATTTTTAACTTAAGAAAAAATGCTATAATAAGATAAACTAACTATTGACCAGAACGATTGCACCTGCTCTTATAGAACAGAAATAATTCTATAAATATTCAAGTCAATTACTATAAACAAATTCTTACTTGTTTGTATAATTATCGTCGAAAATTTTTTTTATTGAACTCTAATTGCTAAGATTTTTCATAAGTCATAATTTGAACCGAGAAATTCACATAAGTTCACGATTACTATTGTTATAAACATTCTTATGAACGAATTCTCATCTAATAATTTTTTATCACAATTAGATTGATTTTACGGACCAGAAGTATATACAAACGTATATAATTTGTTAATCAATATTGTTGGTTACATATCACAATTGAGCTTATCTTAAGAATAATTAATGAAAAAATTATTTTTGTCTGCCATGAAGCGGAAGACTGGGACATTTGTCAATAGAAAATCTTATTAACAATTACATAAATTGTTATTTAGTGTCTCATATCCAGTTTTATAATCACTGTTAGGTTATTGGCAGATGATTTCCGTTAAAAACGGCTTTTTTGTATATAAGTGATAAATATAAGTTTCTAGTTACGAAAATGTATATAACAATCATATAAATCATTTTTTAATTAATTTTGTTGGTTGATTATAGAAAAAAATGTCATTCTAATACTAATTGAAGGAAAAATAATTTTTCCTAAGAGTAAACGACCGATTGAGTCATTCGTTCATAGACATTGTTATAATCAATCTATTTTATTCATGTTTAATTAATATTAAAGTTCAAAAACGCCTTTGAAGGCAATTATGAATCGCTTCTGATCGGATAAATCAATCTATCTTTGATAAAAACTAATGAGATAAAAATTCGTTTATAAAAATATTCATAACAAAAGTGATTGTTAACTTATGTGAATTTTCCAGCCAAAATTATGACTCTTATGAAAAATTTCAGCAATTAATGTCAAAAAAAAAATTTCGATCAGAATTTCATTCTAGTTAATAGTGAGTTTATTTCAAAATGTTTTCTTAAGTTGAAAATTAACAAAGCTGAAATGGCCAATTTTGTCCATTTTTTTCTTTATCTATTGTTGCTCTGTGAAAAAAATTTAGAAATCGCATTGGACAATCCTCTTAAGAATTTAATGCTGAAAATTTATAAAAATGAAAATGAAAAATAGGTTGAGAAATACGACCTATGGCCGATTATTAATAGTAAATTCCTATTCTTGACCACTGTGTGCCGGCTCGCTTTCTATCGCGCATCTTGTAAAATCATACTTTTACGAGTTAGTCTCCTTTCCTGGACACACTTCACATATACATTCTGTCAAAAAAGTACCGGGAATTGGTCAATAAAACACAAACTATTTATTATTCATCCAAATTTATTTTATCGCTTTCAAAGTAGGTCCGTCCCGATATAATATACTTATGCCAAGGAATAATCCAATCATCAAAACATTTTTTAAACGCATTTTTCGGAATCTACTTCAGTTCTCGCCGCGAATTCTCTTTTATGTCTTCTATCGACTGAAAACGGGTGCCTCAAAGTGGCAATTAGAGTTTTGGAAAGAGAAAAACCTTGGCAAGAGCCATATCAGGTGTATACGGTGGTTGTTCGATGATATTCGTTGAGTTTTTGGCCTTTACACGATTGAGTTATTGGAAAAAATTAAAGTCTTTTAGAAATAGTCGAGCAACAACGCATTCCATGCCCAAATAATCGTTTAAAATAGTACTAATTAATTCGTGAGACACAGAAATTTCGTCAGTAATCTCTCTTAATTTAAAATGACGATTTTCAGTCACCATTTCCTTCACTTTAGCAATGTTAACTTCAGTTGAAGACGTTGATAACCGATCAGAGCGTGGCAAATCTTCCACCACATCTATACCGCTTTTAAATGCATTGTACCACTCATATGCACGTGTTTTTAATAAAGTCGATTCACTGTAAGCCTTCTATAACATTTTCAGCGATTCCGCACACGAAATTCCATTTGCAATGCAAACGTTGAGACAAATTCTTTGTTCGATATTCATATCCATTGGAAAAATCGCAAAACACACTTGAGATAAACTGATTTTTGAATGATCAATTCCCGGTACATTTTTGACAGAATGTATATTCAGGGGCCATCCATTAATCACGTGGGATTTACTGTTTAAACTTTTCACTTCACTTCCTATATAAAAAGAGAATCGTAAGATTCTGACCTAATTCGGCTTTTTGCGTTGGACTTTATAATTCTTATGCAATATATATATATATATATATATATATGTACGTCAGAAACGTAACATTTCTCTTATGAAAGATGTCCTCTCTCATGTAAGGATCAAAAGGATCCTCTCTAAGGGATAAGGATAAAGCCAGTAAATAAAATGGAATTATTTATATGAAATACGTTTAATAACATAGAAATAGGTGTAAAAAAAAGAACCATGGAAATATGATAATAAAAGATGGAAAATTCAAATTACTTCTATTTACCCTTGGTTGAATTTTAATGAGTTCTGAATGAGTCCAGTTGGGTCGAGTTGATGAGTTGTTGTCCTTCTTGTTGATATTTCGAAATGAGTCTTTGAAAAACCTGTAGAATATTGAAGATCAATCTTGATCCAATTGGTTTCAATCAATTGAGTTACTGATTCAGGTTACTTTAGTGGATGTTTCAAATTCGACTCCCTTCTTGGAGTTCAAAGTAGATTACGACCTTCTTGCAGCACTCGAAATTAATTTGGCTAGACTTGCCTTTCATTTTCAACTGTCGCTGAACTCGCGGGTAAAAATCTGGCAAAACTCGAATGACTTTTCGTAGATGTTACATCGTGGCCATGGAGACTAGATATAAGGAGACCAATCTCCATATATTCATTCCTGAAATGAAGTTCTGCCAAGTACAATAGTTACAAAACTTCCCGATGAGGGCATGTTTGTTCCCTGGAGTGCAAAATGGCGACACCCAATACACGATGCTTATAAACCGTGGATGCCGCCATTTTGCACCCAGGGAACATACGTGCCCTCATCGGGAAGTTTCCTAACTAAGTACTTGGCAGAAAATCACTTCGTGTTTTGTGAAGTACGGCCATAAGAGATTGGTCTCCTTATATCTAGTCATTTCGCTGAACGTAAACTGAATTGTCTTCTGTTGGACCTCTCGCTCTTTATAGGATTTCGAAAAGTCAACTATGACGATCGACATGCTCTTACAAGGTACCTACTATTACAATGTACATATTTACAGTGTACACAATTGAGATACCGACGAAGTCACGAGCGCAGACGCACCTCGTGTCCGTGCGGAGCGAGTAGATAGAGGCGGTGGCGCGCGCTGCTCTTGTTCCTTCCTTATCGCTCAGGCCGAGAACGACTCGTCCCACTTCTCCTTATTCTCTACGCTTTTTCGTTCAATGCTTGCGTTTTCAAGTTTTTTTAGGTTTCATGCTGTCAGTTATCGAGTCGAAATTGAGAATTGTGTTTCTCTCGACTCTGTGCGAAAGTGGTGCAAATTAGGTGACAATTACAAATTTACGAAATATGTAGTTGAAGAAATGACACGCTGAGAGCAAAAACGTAGCGTAAACTTGTCGCTAGCGAAAACGTCACATTAATATTCCAACCGCAAAAATGTACCAAATGAAAGTCACGAGCAAAAACGGCACAACTTTCGATCGCCACAATTTTTTTATTTGATTCTGAGATTATTCTATATCTAGTTATAATAAAATTATTCCGAAAATTCATAAATAAATTATTTTCAAAATAGTAGTATTTTATTTTTTTCCAATTTGTATCAATAATGTTACCGTCGATAATTTATTTTTTATTTTAAAAAGTATCATATTTATAAAAATGTTAACATTTCAAAACTGTAGAATAGCCTTTTTTTGAAAATATATATATATATACTTTGTCAACTCGATTTGACTTGAAATATAGAAAATCAAGAAAAACTGTTCTATCTTAGAACTAATAGAGCATTGTTATTAAAAAACTAAAAAAATTTTTTAAATAAAGAACGTAGAAAAATACAGAATTTATTTTTGATTCGAATGATGTAAAAAACCTATTTTTGACCAAAAATGTACTTAAAAAGATTCTTGCTTTGGATGGCAGATTTGTATATACAAAATTACTTTCTAGCACTTCATAGTGACATTTTAGAAAAATTGTAATCATTCAAAGATATAAATTTAAAAAAAATTGTTTTCAGAATTTAACCCTCGCCCCTTTGTTTCACAACGTGACGATCATGCAAATAGGCAATCGTTTTTTGCAAGAAATTTTTAGCAATTATGTGAAAAGAACAATCTCTTGCGAAAATCAAATCCTCATAATTTGTGTAACGTTTAACGGTTGCATTTTATTAATTTATTTACGTGTTTTTAATTAAAATTCACCAGTTTTATTTGGAAGTGAAAAATAAATGTTCAACTGATTTCTTGTTTTTTAATGAAACCAATGGTCGAAGGTTTGTACATTATTTCATTTTTTTCGGAATATTATTTGATCGGTGCTCTAAAAAATATGAAACATAGATTTTAAAATGTATGTTTCTAATCACTGTTGAAAATTGTAGACGTTTACGAGTACCCAGATTTTGTTGACAAACGTGATCCTGATTCAGAAGATAAGGGGTTTCGTTTCAAAGAAGAAAATAAAAGTATGATTTCCCTGATATTATTTACATTCCTTGGTTAATGTTGCTTTGATAGAAAAATTAGACCAGGACTATTAAATTTCGTAAAAAAGCTTGAATCCTGGTTTTATATTGCTTTTGATTTATTCACTTCAGCCCCATTACAAAATGACGAAAGAGTTTCTCGAAAACGAAAAAGACCTCATTTATACAAGAAATTTTTGACAAAAGAAAGCGTGGAACGTTGTCGAGAGCGTATAACAAAAAGTGGAAAGACAATACCAGCAAAAAATTTTCAGTCAAACTCTTTGCCCATATGAACCTTATTGCTCGACGAAGATTGATATGGCTCGTCAGGAAGAAATCTTTCGGAGCTATTATGAAAATTCAAACAAGACTCAGAAAACCTTGATCATTCACGCAGGTATTAAAAAGAATCTTGTGACCTCAAGAAAAAATCAATTCATGCCAATTCTCCCGCAAAAAAATCGAGAGCATACTTTTGAATATTTTCTAACCGATGACACGGGGATCGCACACACATGAGCACCTGAAATACTTTCGATTCAATCAAGATCAATTTAGAGAACTAAAATTCACCTGCCGATGAGAAAAAGAAATTCGAAGAATTGCAAAGCGAGCATGAAGCGTTAACACACAAAATAGCTGGTGAATTCAAGCGCGACATCCAAAACGCATCAAATGACACCATGGTCCTGACATTTGATCTACAGAAGGTTTTAGAAACTCCTTCTTTGACAACAAACATTGCGTTCTACAAAAAACAACTGTCAACGTACAATTTATGCATCGCCAATGAATCACAGAAGAAAGGTATTGTGACGATGCTATTTCTTGCCGGCCAGCAACGCCCACTTCGGTACCGTATTTCTGAGATCCCAAAAAAAAAAAATTATAATCTAAACCCAAAACAAAACCCTCAGGGCGCCAGACCTTTCTTGGGCCAATGTCACTCTCACGAAAGGGGGGTCACTTATCGCCTCAGGGCGCACCGCAAACAAGAGCACGACAAGTACCAACTTAAATTCCTATATCCCGGGCACAACGCAATCGCGAGACTGTAAGAATTAACAAAACCTAACCTCAAAATAAATCAAAACTCAGAAATACAGTATACCGGACATAATCGGTCTAGCTCAGTCCCGAATTCTGGATAATGGTGGAGCGCGGGGTTCGTGCGCGGTAGGAAAAGTAAAGGCTTCAATCCCACAAAGAAAAAAAATAAAGAAGTTGAAATAAAATATAATAAAATTCTATTTATTTATAATTAAATTCGCTGTCCGTCGACATTTCTAAATTTCAATACCACAATGATAAACTAACCCGGGTTCGAAAGACAATACAATTGTGGTAATTCAGTACCGATCCGGCCGCGCCATCTTGTTTCGCTAGCTCGCAAGATCTGCCTTTGTCACCAGGGTAGATTCGTTAGTTCGACTTCAAAGTTCGATAAAAACTCGATCCGCCACTTTTATTCTAATGAACACACAATTTTTTTAAATCCTAACCTCATTCGCACTGTTAGAACCCACTCAATACACAAAAAACTAAAGTCCAACGCGCATACTCGATAACCTACTCTAAAGACGCTATTTTGTTCGCCAGATTACACTACCTGAAAGAGAAAATACCCGGTCGCACAAAAAAGAACTAAAGGTTTGCCTGAACCTCAAAATATACGCAAAATAATGGTCTCAATATACCGCAAAACAAACGCCATTAGTTCGCTAATTCGCCGCAAGGCGCGTTAGTCGGTCGAAATTGCTTTTAATTAATTTATTTTAAACATTCCAAAAAAACTACTCCTGTAAAAATCTAAGATGTCAATCTAACCTATAAATGGTTCCGATATCACTAACTAACCCGACTTCTAGGTTAGGACTTCCCCTCCTCTCATTCCACAGCCATTATTCAATCTCAAGCTATTTCTACGACAATAATAATAATAGCATTTCAAGATAGACAATAATTACATGCCATAAATTTTTAATAACAATAATCCTACCATGGAAGCTCGTAAAACGCACTCTACACTTGGTCAAAGCTCGATATATATATAAAAGAGAAAAATATTAAATCCTCACTCGTGCACTATTCGTCAAAAATCTCGAAATTACTCTACAATAGTTCCATAAGCCCGATCGCTAAAATTCCGGAGCACGTGTGAGAATTCAACCACTCAAAATCGCAATTACTCCGCGAGATTTCTCACGTGGTCTCACCATTAATTGGCTGAGGATTCCATTACGTGTCACCACGTGCAAGCCTCAACCTCAAAGGCAAGATCCTTGTTACCACTCGAAATCACTAATATTACGCGACACTGTTCTCAATCGATAAAACACTCAATAATCTTCAACCCCAAAAATACGCGAATTAATGAAATTTCCCACACTATATTCTCTTAGCACAATTTTACTTCGCGCCTGCACGTGGCATCTAACCTCAAAAAAATATATCCTCTCGCCAAATACAAAAGAGACCTACCTCACTATCACAACTTATTCCAATGCCGAACGCCACTCCTCGCTATCTCGTCTCGCCGCAAACAGCTCGAAAATCGCCTCCTTTTCCTTCGCAATGCAACGGACACTTTTGCCTCTAGCCGACTCTCGACGTTACTCTCTCGAAGTCCCACTAGAAGTGTCTATCTCGCCGCGTTCTTCCTTCTGCTTCGTCATTTCAGCCCGCCAAAATTCTCTATAGGTGTCGCTCCAGTCGCCACTTTTGCTGTCTTCCGCCCGCTACTAGTGGAAAAGAGGGAGCCACCATACAGATGCAGTAATTTATTTAAATACAGGAGCGTAACTAGTCCTGGTTTACTTCATTGAATCATGACAGTGGTCTTACTATTTATAGCAATTTAATCTATTTATAGTAATTAATCCATTCGTAGTAATTAATTATTCATAATAATCAATTATTCATAGTAATCAATTATTTTTAGTAATTAATTATCCTTAGTAATTAATTATTTTTAGTAATTATTTATACGGAAGAATTTAATTTGACGTCTTTCCTCTCCGTTGGCATCCACGAAGTCAGTTTCTGGCCTCCCATGCTCATCTGTACACGCTAGGAGTCTTGCAAGGAGCCAGCAGATGAAATGTGTTATGTTACGGGCCTGAGCCTAGAGGTCCCACGCGATATACCGGGGATCGGTGCCAAAATTTTCTTTAAGGATAATTTATATTTTAAAGCCCACTTCATGTAAATAGGTTCATCCAGCATCCAGTAGTTAATTAATTCTCCTCTGATCCTGGTGATATTTTGCGAAAATATTCATGACGGAATACGACTGCGCAGTTCGTCGACTGTCGCGCTGGGCGGGATTATCTTCAAATTTGAAATGCGTCGTCGCGTCAGCCAGCTCTCTGAAGGAGTTGATAAAGGTCTTCTCGTGGTCGTCAGCGTCCCTCGACGTCCCACGTTGTCAGCAAACGTTGAAATATACATATAAAAGAAAAAAAAACAAAAAAGGTACTTCTCATATCGCTCGGTATTGGCTGTGGAATATTCTGCAGTCTCGGAGTCGGCCATAGGTTCAAGTGAATTTTATTTTTATTAAAGTTACTAGAATTACTGAATTTTCAAAATAATTTGTGACGTGAAAACTGCAACGTCACAGTATATAATGTTTTTCACTAGTTGGTCAAAAATAACCCTTTTTTCCTCGTACAAAACATAAAAATTTACTTTCTGTCTTAAACAGTCTTTTCTTGTCCCTAACGTCCAAAATTTAATTTTTATTGACCTTATCAATTTTTTGAACGAAGTTTTACGTCTTGAAATCTTAGTGGGGAATAAAACTTTTTGAGATCTTTTTGAATGACTATTTATTCAAAAAAGTACTAATTTAAAAAATTCAAATAAAGAGTAAGGTAGCATTTTTCTTTCGATTCTAAACTTTGGTTTTTTCATACGAATTCTGAAGAAGGGTCTTAAATAATATTCGATTTATACCAATTTATACTTGTTTTATATTATGATACAAAAAATACATTGAAAGTATTGAACTTATTTTGCTAGAAGCAGAATTTTCAAAAATGGAAACCATTAAAATTATAAACACTTTTTTTCAGCTTATATGTACATCTGGTCGGCAAATTTTGCTGGAAGAGGAGCACAAGAGATCGCTTCATGTTTGAAGATTCATTGGAAAAATCACATCACTGAGGCAACGAAGCATATCATTCTTTATTCCGATTCATGCGGGGGATTAAATCGAAACACCAAAATCACACTTTCACTGAAACACTTCTTGGCTTCTAGCAGCATCGATTTGATCAAACATAAATTTTTTTTTGTCTAGACATAGCTACAATAGTTGTGATAGATATTTTGTATTGATTGAGAAAAAGCGCAAATTGCATGAAATCATTAATGACCCAAATCATCGGATAGACATTGTCAAAGAATGTAACGATGGTTAGTGGTTCTAATTTTTCATTAAAGGCACTCGTGTTATTTTGGTATTCATGTTAAAGTGAATAAATTAAATTTTACCCAAAGAATACAGAATTTTTATTTTCCTAATAAAGAAGATGACTCAATTTTCAACAAGGATTTGAAGATTTCGATTTTGAAATTTCGTTTTTGTAACTTACGACATTTAAAAAAAAAGATCATTAATTTTGAATAATATATCTCTTATATATTTATTTAGATGAATATTTATTTGAATAAAATGAAATGAATAAGTTGAAGAATATACAAAACACTTCGAAAAAAAGAAAAAACAACAAATATGAGTCAAATAAAGGACAATAAAGATCAATATAATTTCTCTTCAAATATTCCGTAGAAAATTAAAATAGAAAAATTCAATCATATATTTACCTGAATTGAAGTTTTTTTTAGATAACTTATGATTTTTGTTTCAAATATTATTTTTCAAGCTCTAGAAAAAGGTGACCTTTCCTTACAGTCTGTACTATTGTCAAAATATAAAATATCGTAATTAAAAATCTTTTTCTTGAATAAAATCTAGACTGAACTTATTTTTGCTTCCAGCATAAAATTTTTTTACTCATAAAAAGTTCAAATAATTAAAATTTCAGCCATTTCTGATCATATGTATTGAAAATAATGGTTTGAGATCATCATGAAACGTCAAAATTTCTTATCATACGAAGCATAGTTTTATTAGATATTATGTGAATTTTCTTGGAAATTATTAACACTGAATACAAAATAAATTAGGAAAATACTAAGAAAATTGTGACAATCGAAAGTTATGCCGTTTTTGCTCGCTGATTTTGTATGGAACGTTTTTTCCCGTTAGTTTTATTTGATACATGTTGCGCATAGAAAATTTATGTGCCGTTTTTGCTCCCAGATTTTGTATGTGACGTTTTTGCCTGTGAGTTACATTTGGTACATTATTTCGCTTAGAATATTTATGTGACGTTTTTGCTCCCAGCGTGTCAAATAACACTTCATTTTTCGATATTATGGGAAAAATCTGCCTGTAATAAACATCTGAAGAATCTTGCAAAATTTTATAAGGATTTGAACACTTCAACAATAAACTTTCAGTAAAATTTGATATCAATAAATGTTTACAATTTCAATCAATATGTAAATAAAAAAGATTTTTTTTTCGAATGAAAGCATAAATCCGAAATTTCAAATTTTAATACTTCTTACCAATTTTGTACATTTGAAAAATTTTCAATTAGAGAGTTATTTTCTATAAAGAAGAGTTAAACATAAAAGATATAAAACTGATCATTGAATATATACGTATTCATTGACTTCAAATTTTACATGAAAATTATTCTTCGAACTGTTCAAATCTTCTTGTTATGATTTCACAAAATCTTGTGGACGAATTTCAGGCAAATTTTTACCAAATATCAAAGAAACGAGTGTGATCTTTTGCACAATATACTTTTTCATTTTTCATTTTCCTATCCTTGTGGCTTCGTAGGAAGATTTGAAAACTAAACAAAGAATTTTTCAATGAAATTTAATGCCAATAAATGCTTGAAGTTTTATATGAAGGTATTAATTGAGGCCGTTAAAAAAATAATGGTCGATAGGCCTTTAAAAATGAAAATTAGTCTACATTTACGCTTTTTTCATCGAGCTGATAGTATTTGCGAAGAAAAAATGAAAAACGCGAAAAATCTTTACGTTTTGAGACCCCTGAGTCAGAAAAAATGGTTTTTACGAAAGTCTCTATCTGTCTTTCTGTAGTAGGTCGTGTGCGGCATAACTCTCAATAGAATTATCAGATTGAATTAAGCTTCGGCACACTTTATCGGAGCCGAAAAAGTAAGGACAAGTTCGTTAACCAGCCACATCCAATCAAAATTGAGGGATTGAGCACTACTTTTGTGTTTTTGGAAATAACTTTTTGAATAAATCAAAAATTCCAATACTGGTTTTTGATAGTTCTCATAAATCTCTACAAATTATCCTGATAACATTCTTTGATTAAATCAATATTAGAAATGTTACAGCATATTCAAATTCGAAAAAAGTCAATAACAAAATTCCATTTTCCAGTTAAATTATACGAGATACAAAAAGACGTTATGATACAATATTATTTTTTACATAAAGACCTACAAATTTGAGTTGTCACATTTTTTTATAAGATGCATATTTTTCTTTTTAATTAAAAAAAAAACTATTGAAAATCCAAAATTCAATTTTTTAACAATAATATATGAAATACGAAAAAAACGTAAGAATACAAAGTTGTTTGTTTCAAACAGATCTACAAATTTTGTTTGACACAGTTTCTGAAAAAACATATATTTTTCGTTTCAATTCCAAAAAATACGATTAAAATTCAAAAATTCCATTTTTTAGACAAAATATGTGAGATACAAAAAAAACGTTTATATGGAAAATTGTTTGCCTAAATGAGGTTTACAAATTCTCATTAAGACATTTCGGGACAGGATGTATATTTTATGTTTTGATTTTTAATATTAAAAAAATTCGATTTTTTTCACCAAAATATGTGAGATACGAAATAAGCGTTGTTATGAAAGATCGTTTCCTTAAATAAAGTCTACGATTGTTTTTTCTTTTTGAGAGATTTGGAAGAAAATAAATTATTTTAATCATGTAATTTATTGAAATGTTACTGAAATGTATACAGAAGATCGCGCGCGAAGCGCGAGCGTCATGATGAGAATGTGTTCCTTAAGGCCGATAGAGCCTCAAGTAAATTGAATCTCCTGTTTCACTTAAATTCAAAAAGAAATAGAGTGACTTTGAGAAAATGTGTAATTCACATCATCTGTAATATTATTATAAAATTGGTTTGAGCTTCAGTATCAAATTATAAGAAATAAACTTAAATGTATGCGAAGCGCGAAGTCCAGAAAGAACGGAGCGCGAAACTCGACGATCGAATCGCGCGTCCTAGGCGCGCTCAAACTTGCGAGCGAAGCGAGCTGCGCGTGATGAGAATGTGCCCGCGAAGCGGGCAGATATTTTATAATAGAGTCATTACGGAGCTCATGCTTTTTAAAAAGTTTGACAATAAACTGTGGGGTATCACAGCTACCAGCCAACTACATCACTGAGAGTGACCAGGGTATAAGCCTGGCTAGTGCCGGGGTTGAAAAAGGCTAGAGGGCGCTGAGATCGAGATTAAAGAGAGAGAGAGTCAGTTAGAGAGAAGTTAGAAAGTAAGCTAGTAAGTAAGCTAGAGAGTTGTTATTTTCTAGGGACAGATGTATTGAATAAAAGCTGTTTTATGAAACGTGGATCCTCTTGGACATTTATTGCAAACCTTTACAAATCCCATATTGGTGACCCCGACGTGATCGTCAGGCACGTGTGTCTACAAAAAGAAACCCATCGACGGTGGCAACATCAAGTCTTCCACGAGGTCCTGAGCTAGAAAAAGAAGCATTTCATGTAACTTCTGGAACTCTCTCCTAAATTACTAATCTCCATGCTGAGAAAAAAACTGGACGGCACGTGTTTGGACGCCGCTATTCTCGCCAGCCGGCACGATGCCGGGACGCTAAAATAACTTCACCAACGCAGTAGGACATGTTTTCCCTATCGACGTCTTGCAGAGAGTCTACATATCTTCAGTGATCTAGCCTGTTGTAAACGCCATCAATCCAAAAAAACAAGAGATAGAAAATTCTGTAAGGTACATCGCACCATTATTTTTTTCCTATTGTAAGTGAAATGTTTCTCAGCAAATTAATTTCTGTACTCGCGAGGTAGTGCACAGTATTCGCTGCGAATCTAGAGAAAACAATACTCGAGTTTCGTGTCGTGAAATTTTCCATATCAGTAACGCGTTCTTTCCTTAAGGGGGGAAATAGGTTTAGATTACTCAAAAAATCGAATTTTTTTCTATGTCATAAATTGTTAGTAAAACTATCGAAGAATATGTTCCCAAAGTTTCAATGAAAAAGTTCAATTCGTTCCGGAGCTACAATCGTCTTTAAGTGGATGCCGACAACATCGACGTAGCGCCTTGGAGACAAAGGAAGCTCGGAAAACTCGGAAAGATGAATTGCAAGCTCCAAATGTAATTTATGAAGAAGAAGTAGGATTACTATATGGTGCTGGAATCGCTGATTAATCAGTAAGTACAAAAATTTATCTCATTACAGTCTCGACTTTGTTGTTTTCTTGAATTTTTTTTTAAACGCGTTTTTCTCGAAATTACTTTTTTCAAATTTGTGTACATTCTAGCTTAAAAAGTTTTCGACCGATCGCTTTAAAAATTGGCATATACTTTTTTTATACAATTACGCTCTATGTAAACCTAAATCCGAGATAAAATTATTGTTTTGAATATTTTTTAAATGCCAAAAAAGTAGCAAAAAAAGCCAAAAAATCGATGTTTTTTGTTTACACACCTATAAAAAATTTAATTTACGATTTTTTTGGGTGGAGTTAAGTTCACATAGAAGAGAGATATGTTATTAAAATAAATTTAAATCCCTGTTAATTTCAGATGAGAACTCTGGCCTCCAGAATGTACACAAACTGTCACTTCTGATGGTGACGCTCCATGGGCAGCAGCTGATATCTTCCATGTTTACCAACGAAAGGCTTCAAAAATTTCACAATATTTTCTTAAATATATATACAAAATGTTCATAAAGTATAAATAAATTATATACATTTCTGTTATTCGAAAAAAATTCATAAAAATTATTGAAAAAACACACTCTAAACCTATTTCCCCCCTTAAGTCTTAGGTAATAATCCACATTACATCGTAGATCGTTCTCAACGTTATTTTTTTCATACATTTACTGTATGTTTGTGATTTATAACTTCATTCGGCCAAAAGAATTATAATTAACTGATGGAGGTAATTTACCCAAGGTCAATTATACAAGGAATGTTCGAGTGATCTCCTCGTTACACGCACGCGTACTCATCCAAGTGCCCGTTTTCATTATTTTTTTATCGATCTTTACGCTCATCTGTCATACGCTTTGCTGAATATTTTCAAAATTAAGATAATTTTCTTACAACATGGCTCAATCGGATGAAATCGCCAATCTTAGACGCGAGTTAGAGAATGCTTTACGGGAAGCGCGTGAGCAAAACCCTCGAGTAGACAGTTACCGCGTTCCGGAAATACCGAAATTCATCGCTTCCGATCCAGGACTTTGGTTCGCACAAGTGGAATCATCCTTTTCAAACGCAAATATTGTGGCGGAAAGTACAAAAGCTGATCACGTGATAGCCCAACTTGAACCTGAAATTTTGATCAATATTCGCGATATCCTAATGAAAGATCCGCGACCCGCGGACATTTATACTCAAATTCGGACGCGAATCATCGGGAGCTACTCGGTCTCGGCAGAAGTAAGACTTCGCCAATTACTAAAGGGCCAAATCCTAAGTTCCGGTCGACCCTCCCAAATCCTAGCGGGCCTCAGAGCGCTGGATGATCAACAATGCGGGGATGAAATTATTCGGTTGTTATTCCTCGATCAAATCCCGCAGAATATCCGTGTAATACTCATCGCTTCAAAAATAACAGAACTTCAAGAACTCGCTACCCGCATCGCGAAAGTGCCTTACCCTATAATCGGGGCAGATTTGCTCGCTCACTACGGTCTGATTCCTGACTTACGCCATCACCGGCTTATCGATGCATTGACTAGAGTAATCGCAAACGGGCATGTCAAAGCGGTGTCCGTCAGCAGTATCAGTACGATTGATCGTTCCTCCAGATATACAAAGATTCTCGCGGACTTTCCGGAAATCACCGGCGTAACCCAGATAGACAGGAAAATGCCTGGTGGCGTCTATCATCATGTTATGACGAGTGGCCCCCCTACACATGAACGCGCTCGCCGCTTAGATCCTCAAAAACTAGCAGTGGCTAAAGCGCAGTTCAAGCAGGATGCGAGGAGTGGGATGTGCAGGCCCTCAAGCAGCCCTTGGGCCTCACCCATTCACATGGTCCGCAAAAGCCATGGGCAGTGGAGAATATGCGGCGATTACCGTCGTTTGAACGCAGTGACAACTCCGGATCGCTATCCAGTACCTCACTTGCACGACTTCACAGCCAACCTCCACGGTAAGTGGAGGATCTTTTCAAAGATCGACTTAATAGCTGCTTACCATCAGATACCCATTGCTCCAGAAGATGTACCAAAGACTGCGGTCATCACCCCCTTCGGATTGTTTGAGTACCTCGTTATGCCATATGGCCTCCGAAACGCTGGTCAAAAACCTTTCAAAGATATATCCACCAGACCCTCGGCGATTTTGATTTCGCGTTCTCGTACATTGACGACATTCTCATAGCTTCCTCGAGTGAAGAGGAACATGAGCGTCACTTGCGCTTTGTCTTTGATCGATTAAAGAAATATTCCCTACTCATAAATCCCGACAAATCGTGTTCGGTCAACACGAAATCGAATTTCTTGGGCACGTCATCAATGCCCGAGGCATTAAGCCCACCTCTGACAAGGTCAAGGCGATTATCGACTACCCATGGCCCTCGACTGTTCGCGACCTGCGACGTTTCCTTGGCATGTTAAATTTTTATCGCCGCTCCTTACGTCATGCTGCACACACTCAGGCCCCGCTCAATCAGTTCCTTAACGAATCGCGCAAAAATGACAAACGTCAAATACTTTGGAATCCGGATGCAGAAATGGCATTCCATCAAATTAAAACGCAGGTAGCAAATATCGCTCTACTAGTCCACCCATCCCCGAACGCCGAGACCCGACTCGTTTCTGATGCTTCCGACACCGGTATCGGTGCTGTCTTAGAGCAATTCGTCGATGATGCATGGAAACCTCTTACATTCTTCTCCCGAAAGTTGAGCAAGGCTCAACAAAATTACAGCGCGTACGATCGGGAACTCACGGACATCCACGAAGCTATAAAGTATTTTCGACATTTTCTGGAAGGTCGTACATTTAAAGTGGTCACTGACCACAAACCGCTCATTTATGCCTTTGCACAGCGCTCGGAAAAAGCTTCCCCCCGTCAGCAACGTCAACTTTCATATATTTCTCAAGTCACTACAGGCATTGAGCATGTACCCGGACCCGAAAACGTCGCTGCTGACGCACTATCACGGGTTGGCCTCATCATGGACGCAGACCAGCTAAACGAACACGATCACCCTCGTGCGCATCACGTGCTGCGAGTGGAACCAATTATATTGCCGACACAAATCTCGCTCTCCGAATTGGCTGAATCACAGCAGCTCGAACCCGAACTATTACTGTTTTGCACCTTCCCAAGTTCTTCCCTCAATGTCAAGAAGATTATGTGGGGCTCGGAAAACACCTCCGTGTACTGCGATTTGTCGGGAGACACATTGCGCCCAGTTGTTCCAACCGTCTTACGGAAACGCATTTTCGATATCTTCCACAACCCAGCACACCCTAGTGCAAAAGTAACAAACCGCATAATTTCTCAAAAGTATGTCTGGCCTTCTATGCACAAAGAAATCACCCAGTGGGCAAAATCATGCCTAGATTGCCAACGCGCAAAAATTACCCGCCACACTATACTCAAACCGGCAAACTTTGTAGCTCCGGAGTCCCGTTTCAGGCATGTCCACGCGGACATAGTGGGTCCCTTACGGGAACGCTATGGTTTCAGATACCTATTCACAATGGTGGACCGTTCCTGACGGTGGTCAGAGGCAATTCTTCTACGTGACATAGAGGCTGGCACAGTTTGTCGCGCATTTTACGAGGGCTGGATAGCCCGATTTGGCACACCGGAGACCTTATCGACGGATCACGGTCGCCAGTTCGAATCGAACTTAGCACAATCGCTCCTTAAACTCTTGGGTTGTCACAGGGTCAGAACCACTCCTTACCACCCATCATCCCATGGAATGATTGAGAGATATCACCGCGCTCTCAAAGCGGCAATAGTGTGCCATGCCACGCGCGAATGGACAAGAGTTTTGCCTACTATTATGCTGGGATTGCGCACCAACGTCCTGGATTGCGGATCATCTCTGGCAGAGTACCTTTACGGAACTACCTTGCGTATTCCGGGCGAATTCGTCCAACCAGAAGGCCCAGTGCCTAACCCTCAAGCGTTTTTAGAGGAATTTCGCGTTCATATAAAAAATGTGAAACCTATTCCAGTTGAGCATCGGGACAATAGGAAGATTTTCGTGTTTAAGGAATTATCAACTTGCTCTCATGTTTTTCTACGCGTCGGTGCGGCAAGGAGATCGCTCGATCCTCCCTACTCAGGTCCTCACAAGGTGTTAAATCGAATAACTGACCGTATAATTGAAATCGATGTCAATGGAACTGCAAAAAGGGTGTCGTTGGAAAACGTTAAAATAGCCCATATGCCGCGTAATTTGGAAATACAAGCACTTCAAGATAATCCTCCTACGACTATTGTAACAAAATCTCCTGTGTCAGGCAATGTAAAACCTTCGATCGATGTAACTCCGAATTTCCAACCTGAAGACCTTCCCCTGCATGAAAAGCCTCCAAACAATAGCGAATCTCAATGTGTTCCTAATGTAATTAAAGATATAACTATCTCTCAGCCCCGCTCCTGTTCACAGCGACACATTCCAAACATCCTTCGAAAATCAGTCGCTAAAAAAGTAACGTTTAAATGTTGATTTTACAACGTGTGATAACATTCCTGTAAACTTAAGTATAGGCCAAAGAATTCATTGTAGTATTTCCAAAGATTGTGTTAAACTTCTAGTCGACGAATAGTCCAAGCTGCGAACCTACATATGATATGCCGAGTCAATGACTCATTAGATTAGCGATACCATACAAATGTACTTTTTCTAATCGAAAAATCTCGTTAACACTAGGGGGGGAGGGTGTGGGGTATCACAGCTACCCGCCAACTACATCACTGAGAGTGACCAGGGTACAAGCCTGGCTATTGCCGGGGTTGAAAAAGGCTAGAGGGCGCTGAGATCGAGAATTAAAGAGAGAGAGTCAGTTAGAGAGAAGTTAGAAAGTAAGCTAGTAAGTAAGCTAGAGAGTAGTTCTTTTCTAGGGACAGATGTATTGAATAAAAACTGTTTTATAAAACGTGGATCCTCTTGGACATTTATTGCAAACTCAAAGATCTGTGGACACACTCGAGGCAATGGGATGAAACATTTCGACTCTTGGAATTTTAATTTTATTAATATTTAATTATTTTTAACACGAATTTTTGCCTATCTGAGCCAAAAGTTTCGCTTTTCAAGTCAGAGTTTAAATTTTATATTTGCCATTTTTAATTAAAACGATTTTCTAAATTTTTATATGGCAATTTTGCCCTATCTTGGGTCAAAAATTGTCCCTTTAAAGTCTACGTGTGGGTCACACGAAGGGTGGAAATTTCGCGAAATGGAATTCTTAATTTAACCAGCTAGAATGCCGAGTAAAACTCACGATTTTCGGTTTTTTTTAGAGAATTTCAGGTGAAGCTCCCCGTGGGGATTCGACACCCAAATTTCCTTGGAATTTTGTTTATTTAATTTTGGAATGCCACGTTCGATGTGTCTCTCGATATGAGAGTACACACTACTAGTGGCACGAGTTGAGCTAACCGAGTTGTGTAATAAGTTTTCTCTTCCTTTTTAAAACGTAAATTTTTTAAAAGAAATCCCCAAGAATAATAAAAAAAATTAGAAACCCAAAACCATTGATTTCTAACTAAGGGGGAACAGGAGTCATGTGCGAAGAGTTCTCAAAAAGATTAGGTGCGGTGATGCTACAATGCACCACACCTAATCTTGAGCCTCGATCTATGTCTTCCTTTGATTTAGCGCAAGGCGATAAGTCCTTACCTTATTAGGGTGCGCAAGCGGACTGAAATTTGAGGATCCGCAACCAAGCACGTTACCTCGGTTTTCCACCTCTTTAATAATTTCCCCCCTTAATTAATATGCGCGCGCCTCAATTAACGACCGCGATCAAGTCTAATCAAATCAATAAATCAAGAATCTTATACACGATGTTTTCCCCCTTTTTGCGATCGTTTCAGGGTTGGAAATTGGTATCAGAAGAAAGATAACATTCTCGCGATTATGATGATGTCTTTCAGGCTTCAAAAGGTCGCATATTTCGTCCCGTGGAAGCGTTTAAAAATTGATGTGCACTCAAAAGAGAAAGCACACCGCGCAACGATTAAGAGAAAGCCTTTCCCCCATTTCACTTCCCGCTGGCGCGTGCTACCTGCGTAGGCGCGGCCTCCCATTGGACGGCAGTGTGGAAAGATGTGAACCTTGTGTAAAGATTTTAAAAAAATAAAAAATTCAAAAAAAGATTGGACACACTGCTAATAGGCAATAATAAGTTTCAAAATGAGGTATATATAAAAAACGTTAAAATAATATACAATAAGAATATTTAATGGTCACACATTGTTAAATTATTCATAATTTTGACATTTTGCTCAGTATCTGGAGAGAGCCTTTACATTTTCAATCAATCACATAAATTCATTATTATTTGTGACTTATATCTATAATTACAATTATTCATAATGTTTAATAATAATAGTGTTTGCTATGCAATGATAATTATTTTTATTTATAATATTTTATAATGTAATGATGATTATATTTATTTATAATTGTCTTTTTTGTATGATTATTAATTTTTATTTATTATCAATGATTAACCCTTCCCATGTACATAAATAAATAAGCCTATCGTAACTAATAATAAATAAAAAAAAAATAAAAGAAATATGAGCGCGGGACGCCCATCCAGCGATCTTGCATTACGCTGCTTGACCTGGGTGATTGGTCGTGTGGCAGCAAGCACAGGTTAGTGTGGCGCTCGCTGAGAATACGAGTGAAAATGTCCGTAAAAAGCAGACTGCCTCTTTCTCGCCACGCTCACTTCCGGTTTGGAAGTAAATCATTTATTCCTGGGCGAATACTTAATCAAATCTCGCAAATCTTTTGTGCGAGCTTCGTGTGAACCTGCTTGTTCACTAAGTTAGCTTAACTTCGCGGATTCTGCCCCCGTTTCCTCGCAAAAGGCGGATACTTGAGGCTGGGCCGTCTCAGGGAGTCTCGATATAACCTTTACAAGTCCCATAAAACTAATGGTCATAGAGAACCCAGAAATTTTCTTGTGGATGAAACTGCCGTCGACACTTTTTTAATGTGAAACTCGAAAAACATGTTTTTTCATTCGAATTAAAAAAACATTAATTTATAATTAACTTTATATTAATTTGTTCACACCGTTGTCTTCGCTAGAGCCTCTCGAATAAAAGTGCATGAGATTTGTGTTAATACGTTGAAAAATGAATTTTTACGGAGAGGTGAGTATTGAAAAACATGGATTTTTCAATAACAAAATTTCGCGGTTTTTTGTTTTCGCGAAAACTATCAGCTTGATGAATAAAACGTAAATGTAGACTAACATTTATTTTTAAAGACCTATCGACGAGTATTTTTTATTACTGCAAATTTGGACTTATGATTTTAGAGTGTGACGTCACTGCGCGGACAATACTTTTCCCTTTTTACGAGCGTGCGACCGGTTATCGCATGAACGGGCTCAATTACAAAATTTTACTACTTCATTCAGAAAATACTTCAATTTTGTAAAGCATTTTTATATTTTGAATTCAAAATCTGTGTTTAGGCTACGAAAACGTGAGACGAAAATAATGTTAGTATAAAATTAAATATATCGATTTTGAGCTTGAAAAATGCTTGCCTAAATTGAACTTGTGGAAGATCGTGTAAAAGTAATGGAGGATTTAAAAACTCGACGAATAATTTTTTAGTAAGATTAACATTCAATAAATGTTGAAGGTTTCTAGTTAAGATATTATTTTAAAAGTTTTGTGGCTTTGTGAGTTAACTACTTCCATCAAAAAAAAATTTTTTTTGTACAGCATTTCATTTTTTGAAATAAAAATCGGTGCTTAGGACACATCAAATTGAGACAAAATTTGAATTCAAATCTAATGCAAAATATTTTCATTTTTGGCCTGAGAAACATGGGATGTAGTATATTTTGCAACTAGGGAAACAAAAATTTATTTTGCGAGCATGAAGTTTGATGCCCGAGCAGAGCGAGGGTAACAACCACAGGAATAAAATAAATGTTTTTCCCGTGTTGCACACGTTTTTTTTCTACTGGGGGGTCTAAAAATTGACTTTTTTGCTCTTTCGGAGGCAATAAAATGCACGTTATGACCCGCTAGTAGAAAAACCCATATTTTTCTGCGATTTGAGTTCTCCAAATTTATCCAATTCTTGTCTCTAGTAATGATCCGATGCAAAAAAGTCTTTCTTTCATGCCGAGAAAGCCAAACTTCGCACACCGTTTTTCGCTTTGCCGTCTGTTTTTCGTTCAGTTTTTGGTATTTTGAGTATTTTTGGTTCACTTGAGCGTTCTTTGTCTTTCAAGTCGAAATCACCACTTTTGAATCGTATAAACCAAGGCACACAAGCGTCTTGTGTTAGGAGGGTTTCAACAAACATACAACGGCTTTCGTTCACGTTTCCCTTCCAATTGAAAAATAAAAATAGTGCGTGACGCAAATTTTCTTTATTTGCTTCGAAACTCGACATATTTATTACACGAAAATTAGTATGAAGCCAACGCAAAATCGTTTTGAAAGGTACTGTAACAGCTACAAAATAACATAAGAGTTAAGTCTGTGACGTTCAAAAAGATGATAATATATGAAAAGGATGAAAAAGTTTGAAATAAAAATGTTTATCTATGTTACACATTCATTGCCGATCTGCGTAATAATTATCACATGTAATAAACAACTACAGTGATAAAGAAATCAGGGATAAATTTCTATCAATGGGACCGTGTATTTAACCAGTATTGCTCAAAATGAAGAGAATAGAGGTACACTCGAACTCCAATGTTACGAGCTCCAAAGATACGAGCGTTTCGACTCCAACGGAGCGAGTAGGATGCTTCCCCTTCTACCATCGCACTATTCGAGAGTAAGGTGCACAGTGCGGCCACTACCATGCGTTTTAGGAGGTTACTTAAAAAAGTGAAAATGAGTATCAGCGCCGCCAAGTTTTGATAGCAACAACTAATATCAATGCAAACGAAACCCCCGTCCCCCCTAACCCGATGTATTCTAAAGAGCGGAAAATTTTGAAATATATTGTATGAAATCCATTTCATAAATTTAAATGATTTAAAATTGAAAATAATTTGTGATAGAATAAAAATACAACAAGAATTTTCAAATATGAATCACAATGAACAGTTAAATACTGTACTATTACACGGAGAAAAATAGTTGAAGTAATTTTACTGAACTCTGTCGATTAAACTTGGGACTTAAGGACATTTGAACATTTATTAAATCCTAGTCGGGTAAAATGAATTTGATAAATACCTAATTCGCCCAAAGTGAATATCAATAAACCTTACATTGGAAATAGTAAGGAGTTGAGTAATACGTTGTCGACGACAGGGCATCACAATGCGTCAGTGGGTTAACCTGAAATGTATAAATATATCACCAACGCTTGAGGTGCTTCGAACGGTAGTTGAGTAAAATAAGCATCGGCTGTATTATTTCAATTGGCAATGGTATGGTTGCTATGGTTACAACAGTTTAAAAATGACATCGGTAGCCAAAATAGCGCAACCACTTGTTGATAGCAAACATTATAATTCGTTCCCCTTTTTTCCTATATGAGTGGACCCACTGTGGTAAGGCGCGTGCAAGTGTGCGCTGCCAGTAGGAGGCCTGTGCGCGTTTTCACGCATTATCCCCGAAATCTAAGCGTCTCAGAAGTGGGGGCCCCTTACACTCTTGTATGTTTGGAGTTCCTGATTCCCGAGCTTCTCGTATTCTTGGAGTTCGAGTGTAAGTCAATTAATATTTTTGTTCACTTTTCTATGGTTAAAGTCAATACTACTTAAAAATGCTTATTAATTGTAAACACAATTCAAGATCATTAATGTCAGGTTTCACGTCAACGCAACGAAAATTCATATTATTGTATCATGTAATGTGATGAAGCCAGTGTTAGGCCACCAAATAATGGTTAGCAACGTAGGATTTATTTTCCGCTAAATATATAATGAAAAAATTACTCCTATATGTTTTAGTGTTTTCATAGGAGAATATGAACAGCTCTTGCAGTATTTTCACAAACCATCCGTTTTTACCCAATCAATTGCTTTTGCTTTTGATGAAGAAATTTTTTTATGTAAATTATCAGGTGGAGAATATAGGATACAGTCTCGGGTACATAAAAATGTTGAATATTCAACTTATCTCATAGCATTCATTATTAAATATGATATTAATTACAAGTGAATGAACTCTGTATTCTTTAAAATATTGGGCGGACATAATAATTCGCTACTTTTTCCAAAAAGCTCAAATGTTATTAATGTGAATACTAGGAATATTTAAATCAACACAAAGATATTTATTTTAAATTAAGTTGGCCCTGTACGCTGGGAGAGGTATTTGAATAATTTGCACACTTCTTGCATTACATTTTCATCACTTATAAAAACCTGTTAGATTTGTGTAATCTTTAAAATCAAGTTTCTTCAAAGTTAATATGTCCTAACCCAATTTTATTAATACTGTCTATCGGTCTGTTATTGCTATCATCGTCTGTGGTCACGATAACTATTGAAAGAATTATTAAATTATTAAATAATTGGTAATATTTTCTTGAATTGTTTTGAAAAAATTTAAATAATAATTTTTTATCGTGCTCAAGAAAATCCACTACAAATATGAGATGTTCTTCCTAAGAATTACACGAATATCTCATGGGAGTTGGACTGTAGTGCAGAACGGTCGAAGGTACTATAAGAATCCTTTTATAGAGTCAAACAAAGGTTGAGAAAACATTTATTTATTCATACAAAAAGCTCAAACCAAATTTTTCTCAAAAGATCTTAGTAAATGTATTACAAATATAGATATTTTCACGCTCGATCGTAACAGAGTTGAAATTAGAAGAAAAAAAGTAGCGAATTCATTTGCACATCTGGTTTCATCCAGCTATAGAAACTTGAAAATTTATATTTTGTTTCAGGGCATGGACCAACTGTTCGAAACCTCAATCTCTTTCCAGGAAATATAAAACATGCAAAGAGTGAGAAAAGATTAGTTTTAAGATTATCAAGTACTTAATAACGAAAAACAGAATACGAAATTCGCAATAAGTATGCTTAATTCTATGTCCCAAAAATGAAAGCAACATGCAATACAAGTCCAGTGCGTATAGCAAAAAATTACGCAGAGACTGTAAAGTTCTAAAATTCGCAGTCACTAAAATGAAGAAAAACAGATATTTATTTATCATGATATATTAAAATAGACGTCATTCATGTAAAAAGATTATAAAGGCTGTTTTTTAGAATAAGATAAATAAGTTGTATTTTTAATGAAACATCATTTATTATTCAAAAGGATAAACAAATGAAAACGAAGCAAAAGGATAAATATTCTCCCGAAATGGAAGAAAATTAGGATTCCGGAGAGTGATCAAGTTGAAGACAGAAGAATGAAAAACAGCAGATACAACTCAGTCGACTGGAGGAAGATGAGTTTAAGAAGAGTTGTGCAGCTGCGATTTACAAATAGTATTAAGATATTTTAAAGCCGTATAGTAAGCTCTGACGTCACAAATTATGTAATATCCCTTTATGATCAAATTTAAGTATAGGCCTCTAGATAAAGTTTGTCAGGTTTTAGTTTTGTATAAATTCGTACTAAATTAATTTTCAAATCATTCTTGACGTAAGTGTATCAATCTAAATTCGAACAGACCTTTCATATTGACCTTTACTGCATTTCATAAATTTTCAACTCGATATTATATTTTGCATGGATACGAATTAACAAAAAAAATGTGATGCAATTTTGTATAGAGATTTAAAATGCATGCAGAAATTCTCGATAAGATCTGATTGTAAAATTGTCTAATGTCGATGAGGAAGGAATTTATCTCTGTGGACAAACACCGCAGGCCTGCCTGAAATCTGCATGAAATTGGTACTAATTAATCATTAAATAACTGACATAAATACAGTTATCTGCAAATATCGCTTCCTTCATTATTTTCATTTTTTTAATCATGCTCAAAAATGGTGAAACAAGCAGATGTAATTTTACGCCTCGGAACGCCAACAGTAATACTGGCTCCATGCATAAAAAGTCAAAAAGGCAATTTGACTGCCGAAAAACTACAAGTTAGTCTTTAAAAAATGAGGATATTTGTAAAAGGCTCTACCTTGCCGACATGAAAACATTTGTCAGGTTTTAGTTATATATCAGTTCAAATAAGATTAATAATAAACAGGACTTATGGTATATCGACCCTTAGAATTAATATTAAATATTGTTGATGTTCTTAGTTGGCTTTAGAGTCCAGAAAAAATGTAACTCAAAGTTTCATTTTTGAACGTTTCGACTCAGATTGGACTAAAAAATTATATAAAAGAATCGGGAATTTGCACATTTTTTTAAAGTGATCAAAAAATGAAATTTGGGGGTCACTTTTGCATACAAAGTTTTTTTCTGAATTTTTAAGTTAGTAATAATTTATTTATGGAAAACGTTCCGTAAAACATCCGAATGTTTCCGATGATACGACGACATCACGTCGTTGTGTACAATCGCTCTGTCACATCTTTGTATAGAAGACCAATTGAAAATTGTGTAAAATGTAAAAAAAAAAACGGCATCTAAATGGTGTTTTGTCGATAGGGGTCATAATTCGAAAACCAAGACACCCGATAGAATTTTTTTCCGGTTCCGGTAAATCCGATTGTGCAAAATAAATGGTTTGAAAGTGCACAACGCCGAGATAAGCCGGGAAATAGTAACATGTTCTGCTGCCAAGATCATATTTTGACGTAAATATAGTTTCTTCGTGTTCATAATATTGTTCTCTGTAAATAAACTATAATTGAAACAATATATATATTTATTTATATTTATATTTATAGCGCTGAAAACAAATTCTAACCTCAATTCATCGAAATGTAAATAATAATATAATTAATAAAATTATTACTTTATGTTTAAGGAGCAGGTTTTATACACGGAAAAAATAAGTACTGGGAAATTTACTTGAAAGTCCTCGACTTTTGAACAGGACAAATTTTTCCGAAGATCCTATATACTTTTTATGAAGAAACTTAGAACTTTATCGAAAAAATGAAAGAATGTCCTAGATTAATTCAAGCACAGTCAAAGAACGAAATTCTTTCAAATTTTATTGTAAAGTTTTCAAAAAAATTATAGAAAGGCAAATACTTCTTCTAAAGATCGAGTGCTTCAGGTTTTAAGAGAGTTTGGATAGAATAATTTGATTAGAAAGAGATGAATACCTACTATAAAAGTCAAAGAAACATTCTTGGACTGCGTTTGAAAGTCTTGTGAAATTATTACTGATACGATGCGTAGTTGTCAATGTCAGTTTTTAGATACGCACAGTTTTTATTACTTTGTGAACTGACATAAACTTCAGAAATTATAAAATCCTTATATTTAATATTAATTTATTAAACACCCCTTCATTTAAAAACTTTTGTTAGTTCTATATAAAATTGTTGGTGAAACATGGCGCAGCAATTTTCTAAGGATAAAATAAAACAAATAAAATAAAACAACATTTTGCGTACTTAGAATTCTCACGGACTTTCTACTGAATAATTTTGGAACGTTCCATACTTTTTCCAGGACTATTGATCAAATTGTACAAGAACGGTACTTCTAGTTTTAAGTAACTTTTGAACGTATCTGAAAGTCGAACACTCTGTCATGTAAATTCCCCAGTACTTATTTTTTCCGTGTAGAGAAAATCATGATCATACATTTTAGTGATACAAATGAAGAGTGTTAAGCATTGAACTTGCTGTTATTACTTTTTTCAAATATTTCATTAAAAAATTTTCAAGTTCTAGCTTCGAAAAAATTTCTACGATAACTATGCGTTTAAATTAATTTATAAATTATGTAATAATAATTAGGTGGATGAATTATTTCAGCTAAAATTAATTAATTATTTATTTATTAATCATTCAAACGAATGAATTAATATTTACATCATACATATTACCAATAATATACTTATCTTCTTTAATAACGTAATAATAATTGAGCCCACGGGAAGAAGAACTCGCCGAGCGCTCGAAGAAAGGGAAAAGTATTGTCCACTTTTTAAAATTGAAGTAAAAAAAAAAAGTTGTAAAAACTCAAAATAAAAAAATATAAGCTGATAGAGCTTGTCAAAATAACACTTTTATTTCTCAAGTATTTTTTAGTCCAACATGATTATTACGAAAAAAAATATAAAAGGTATTTTTTGAATAACCTGAAATCAATGTTTCAAAAAACATGAATTGCGATTTCTCGGTAAGTACTGCACGCAATGCATTAAATTTTGCATATTTTCATTCAGTATTCATTACTGATGCCGAATAGTTATTTAAAAACCGCGGTTTTCTTGATTTATTTGTGAATTTGCTACTGAAGATCATGCGATTGTACATTATTTTTTCGTAAACAATTAATCGTGAAATTAAATTTGACGTTTTGTATTTTTCATACAAATTTTATTATTATGAAAATGAAAATAATTTACAATTGTACACACTATACCTATTGGATCTATAACTTAATTCGTGCGGTTTGCTAAGAGATGGCGTAATTTGAAATATGTTATTTAAGATACGACACTTTTTTTCCCGATATTTTGTAAAAAATCTGCCTGAATTAAGCATCTAAAAGATCATGTAAGCTTTTAAAAGCATTTAAACACTTTAAAAGTAAATTTTCACTAGAATTTGACGCCAATAAATGTTCAAAATTATAATCAATATATATTTTTATATTCAAATTTCCATACTTCTTATCAATTTTGTAAATTAAAAAAAATTTCAGTCAGAGAGAAATTTTCTATTGAAAAGAGATAATCATAAAATTCAAGTTTAAAATTTACATTCTCAGTTTTATGTTAGAAATATTTTCATCTTACATTTTTGTAGCCTAAGCACAGACTTTTCATTCAAAAAATGAAATGCTCTATAAAAAGGAAAAATTTTCTAATAGAAATGGATAAATTAAAAGCTAAAATATGTGTTCATTGATATCTTCAAATGAACATGTAAATATTTACCGATATCAAATTCGAAGTTCGAAGTGTTTAAATCTTGTTACAATTTGACAAGATCATATGGACGAGTTCAATCTTTTACATGAAATATCTTGTAATTTTTAATTTGTCTGTTCTTCTGAAATCGGGGGAAGATTTAAACAGTAAAAAAAAACAATTTCCAATGGAATTCAAGGTCAATAAATGCTCAAAGTTCTATATCAAGATTATAATTACTAAATTTTGAAGCTATGTAAATAAACTACTTGATTCAGAAAGTAATTCAGCTCTGTAGAGCATTTTTATATTTTGAATTCAAAATCTGTGCTTAGGCCACAAAAAAATAAGATAAAAATTTTTTCACCATAAAACTAAGAATGTAGATTTTAAATTTATTATGTTATATATTTATCTCTTCTTAGTGGAAAATACTCTGCACATATAATTCTCTGTTTTGATATTTTTTAAATGTACGCGAATATTTAAGAAATTTATAAGTATTTCACCTTTTTATGAAAATTAAAAATTTCCAAATAACACTTTGATTGACACAGCTAAAAATTCGTCAATAATTGACATATTGTATTGTAAGTTTAAACATAGGACGACTTAAAATTTCACAATGACATTATTTTTCAAGTACTTCTTCAATTTTGAGAATTCTTTCAAAGGTTTATTTCAGGTGAGTGTCTTTTGAGAGAGAATTGAGATGCTTTACAAACAAGGAAAATTGTGTTATTAAAGTAGTTGATTCCCAGAGCTTGAAAATCTTTCACTTAATATTTAAATTTCAAACATTGAATATTTATTGACTTTGAATTAAATAGTTACAACGGTCGTAGGAAATTAAATTGTATGCAAGTATACATTTTGTTTTGAAATTGAAAACAGATTTGCCCAAATAATGTATCAATAAACTTTACCAACGTTAAGTTGTATTAAAATTGAACACATTTGATAAATGCCAGGTATAACACACGATTACAATGATAATGACAGTTAGAGTTGAGCTAGACATGTAGTTTTCGAGGCGACGTACAGATTAAATCCAAAAATTTTCGTCATAATGGTGCCAAAGTAAAACTGAAATTACTACATTGTAAAATCAGAGAAGAAAGAAAAGAAGTTTACGAGTTTTCCAGCATTGAGCTAAATTAAGTTGGAATATCAATAATAATATTAAGGTAAAGTATACAAAGGACGCAAAATAAAGATGAGGGCATTTAGTCTAAGTGTACAGTTGACTTCACTTGGCGACAACAAAGGTCACAATAATACGACGCTCGAATCAGAATTCGCAAATGACGCGGCTTTAAAATGAAGTAGCTTGATAAATAAAAATGAGCATTTCTAAAATTTTTACAGCTCCTTTAAAATGACGGTTTGTCACTATGCAACCGTAAGAAATACTGCCAGCGATTAATTTTACCAAAGGCGATATTCAGAAATTACATAATTTCATGTGTGCATATAAGAAGTTAATAAAAAATCAAACATCTGTAGCGTCCACATGTCGACGATATGACAGAAAAATGTCCTCATACAGAAGATCAGTTATTGTTAGTTGCCAGACGTTGTCGTCTCAATTGGTTTGATTGGTGGATTTCTGGTTAGTGCTGCATTAACGACGCCATGACGTGGGGTCACCAATATAGGATTTGGTAGGTAATAACTGACGTCTGATGTTGTAACAAGTTAAACTTTAATTGTAAAAGAGTACATTTCACTCCAAGTACATTGCACGTACTTTGGATTGAACTTATAGTGCAGAACATCTGCTTGTCAAAACAACTGGCTAACAACTAACTACAGACTGACTACTCATCGGTAACGCACGGTATCGCAGGTCGCAGGTAAAGCAGTGCGTTTGTGTTACTACGCGCGTACCCTTACGCTGCTGAGTGGTGGTGTAGAACTACAGTTCCATACATATTCCATCGTTCCAATATTCCGAACATGCGTTGGGAAGCTACTGGAATTGTGCGTCTTTTTCAGTATATATCATTCATTTGAAGCGTAAACAACAATAATATTTTTCACTCAAATATGTCGAACTTTAGGCCTGAAAAAGTGTTTTTGCGGGGAATTCTGTTTCATTGCTTTAATGTGAAGAAAACTGCTGCCGAAAGTCATCGTATTTTGGTGGAAGTTCATGGTGAACATGCTCCAGCTGAGCGAACGTGCCAAAAGTGGTTTGCACGATTTAAAAGTGGTGATTTTGGCTTGGAAGACGAAGAACGTCCTGGGCAGCCAAAAAAGTTTGAAGATGATGAACTGGAAGAATTACTCGATGGGGATTGTTGCCAAACACAAAAGGAGCTCGCAGGATCTTTGGGAGTCACTCAAGCAGCCATTTCAAAACGTTTAAAAGCAGCCGGATAAATTCAAAAGCACGGAAATTGGGTTCCACATGAACTCAAGCCGAGACATTGAAAGGCGGTTTTGCATGTCCGAAATGCTGCTGGAACGCCACAAAAAGAAGTCATTTCTGCATCGGATTGTTACTGGTGATGAAAAATGCATCCATTACGACAACCCCAAGCGCAAAAAATCATATGTAAAACCCGGCCAACCAGCCAAATCAACGGCAAAGCCGAATATCCATGGCGCGAAGGTAATGATGTGTATTTGGTGGGATCAGAAGGGTGTGCTGTGTTATGAGCTGCTAAAACCGGGTGAAACCATCAATGGAGATCTCAACCGAACACAATTAATCCGTTTGATAAGAGCAATAGCAGGAAAAACGCCCGGAATATGCGACCAGACACTAGGCAATAATTTTCCATCATGATAACGCTCGGCCCCGTGTTGCTATTCCAGTTAAGAACTATTTGAAAAACAGTGCATGGGAAGTTTTACCCCACCCGCCTTATAGCCCAGACCTTGCCCGTTCTGACTACCATTTGTTCCGGTCGATGCAGAACACCCTCACTGGAATATGGTTCACATCAGAACAGGGTATCAAAAATTGGCTTGATTCATTCTTGGCCGCCAATCCGGGCATTTCTTTTGGGATGGAATCCACAAATTGCCAGAAAGATGGGAAAAAGTCATAGCTTCAGATGGGCAATACTTTGAATAATACTATTGTACATGTTTTTCTTAAATAAACGTTCAAATTTTGAAAAAAAACCGCGCGAATTAAGTTATAGATCCAATATTAAAACATCATTCTATACTACCTCAATAATAATACCTTAATCTTGCATCTTAAAAACTATTTCATTTGGATTTCTTAACTGGGACTTTCGTGAATATTTCTTCGTAACATTTTTTTCCACCTGGGCTCAAATATCTTAATAAAGCTCAAACATCTTTAATTTTATAATTTAAGTACTCATATAATTGAGAGACTCCGGTAACAAAGCCTTCACTAAAAGTTTTCATACATGTAAACCGTGTTCGCGTTTTGCCATTGAGAACCAATTTGGCATCCTTCTTTAATAATAAAATTTAAAAAAAAAAAAAGAAAATTCCGGTCGGTTCGTGTGCAAAATGTTTTATATTATTTCATTTTATCCATTTTTTTATTCACAGTGAACTTTAAATATTTTTTCAATTAGTGATGCTACATACTGGACTACTTCATTTTGAATTGCAAGCTATGAGATAAGTTTTTATTTTCTATGAATGACAACCCTTTTTTTAATTATCTCCTATATTCTAATCTTTTACAGAAATTTTGAATTAATTTTTGAATTTATGGCACTGAAGAGGGCCCCCATATGTGGCCGAAACGTTTGCCTTTCTTTCTTTTTGCGCTATTTCAAATCTAATAGTGATAATTTTAATCAAAGAAAATAAGAAGAAACTGAACCTATGCCAAAATAACGAGAAATGAACAAAAATTCTATGAATTGGGGTCAATATAATACTAGACATGTTATCAAACATGTCACTTTGAAATGGATATAAGGTTTTGAAGTTGGGAGAAGTTTGAACTTAAATAATTTTATTTTATTGTTACATATTATGGATTTTAATGATTTTCAGTGGCAAATATTTAAACGAATATCCAAATGAACTAAGAAAATCGCGGAATTCTTTTGAATAATTCAACTTTAGCGCTTCGTGCGTCGCGCGCTTTTTATTAACAACTCTCTCAATTCTTTATTGTTAGTACGAATAACTTGAAATTTTCCGAAAATCTTCCTTAAATACAAATATATAACTTTGTCACTTCTTATTTTTCGACACATAAAATTTATTTGTCACTTTTTCACTTCGAATCGCGAAAAACAATGAATTGACAGGTATTTATTTGTTATTGAATATTATCAAATGTTAATGGTATTTATTAATTTTAAATTACTATTCGGCATCAGCAATGAATACTGAATACAAATACGCAAACTTTAATCCATTGCGTGCAGTACTTACCGAGAAATCGCAATTTATGTTTTTTGAAACATTGATTTTAGGTTATTCAAAAAATACCTTTTATAATTTTTTTTCCTAATAATTATGTTGGTCTAAAAAATACTTGAGGAATAAAAGTTGTATTTTGAAAAGCTCTATCAGCTTATATTTTTTTATTTTGAGTTTTTACAACTTTTTTTTTTACTTCAATTTTAAAAAGTGCACAATACTTTTCCTCTTTTTTGAGCGCTCGGCGAGTTCTTCTTCCCGAGGGCTCAATTTAACTATGTACTAAATACATTAACTTATACATGAGTGATTTTTTATTATCATCGATTAGTAGTTTGTTTCTTTTATTCAAATTGACAGAGTAGAATAATGATTATAATTTGTAAATTTTACCTACAAAGTGGCTTTGACACCACGGATTTCTGGTGCGGCATATTTAGGGTTAGATGCAGAATATTCCAACACCATAAATATAGAAATTTTTGGAAGATTTCCCGAGTCTGGTTTTACGAAGCCACTATCCACCTTATTAGGGGGCATTTTTAAATAAACAAACCAGTTGGTTTGCATGTTGCTAACACGAAAACACAACGATTTGACGTCACAGTTTCAAGAACCAATCAGAGACGCTTGACCGCCAAAGCGATCCGTTTCAAACGCTCATTATCTTTGAATCCATCGCAAATCAACAATTAATGAATAAAAAAAAACGCCATTGTAATTATTTTTTATGTAATATAAACTTTGAATTGCATGTATAAAATGGCATAATTTTTTTGTATGCAAATTCCCAATTGCACGTATGAACCTATAATATTGGTCTAAATAACTTAATTCAACAAAATAAAAAGTGTACAAAAAATGTGTTTAATACACCCTAAGAAAGATTAGACATACAGTAAAATTGTAGAAGTTAAGAAGAATTATTACAGAATAAAAAAGTCTAAAAATCTGTGATCTCATCACAATAAATTATTACCAAACAAAAACTGACCCGTTATTGTAATGAGATCACAGTTTTTCAGACTTTTTTATTCTGTAATAATTCTTCTTAACTTCTACAATTTTACTGTATGTCTAATCTTTCTTAGGGTGTATTAAACACATTTTTTGTACAGTTTTTATGAATTCAACTATTCAGACCGATTTTACAGTTTTTACACTTACAATACATTTATCTCGTTTGTAACCACAATGTTTTATCCGTCACACGTAAAAATTTTTAGCGTTTCTTCCTTTTGTATTCTTATGGAAAAAATTTTTGCACAGTTTTTATTTTGTTGAATATACTTATTAAGACCAATTTCATAGGTTCACGGGTGCAATTCTTTTATATCATTTTTTACCACAATGTTTATCCGTCACATGAGCAATTTTTTTTTAAGTTTCTTCCTTTTGTATTTTTTTATAGAAATAAATTCTCACCGATGAGGACTCCAATCTGAGTCGAAATGTTTAAGAATATGAAACTTTGAGTTACATTTTTTATGGATCCTAAAGCCAACTAAGAACGTCGTATAAGATTAATTTTCGAATTATTCTTCCAGTAACATTGGAGTTCGAGTGTAAGTGTGGGAATCTAAAATTTGAAAGACCTTTCATGGTGCCCTTTTCTGCATCGTGCAATTTCTGTGTGCGAGTGATATTTTCCCGCCTCTGAAAAGTTGCGCGTATTAATAAAAAGCCCCTCGCACTAGTAGCAAAATTAATTTCTCAAAAACTATAACGTCGAGAAAATTGGTTAATCAATTTCATTTTTCAAAATTTTTCCCGGCAGGTTCATTCTGTAAAATTCTATGTTTTGTTTGTTCTATCCGATTTTTTATATCTAATGAATTCTACATATTTTTTTTCCACACGTGTTGTCTATACGTGTTGTCTATTCATTTTGATTTGCAAGCTATGAGATAAGTTTTTGATTTTTATGCTTTTCCTTATTTTAATAATCTCCAATATTATAATATTTTAATGAAATTTTACATTAATCTTTTAATTTATGGCACTGAAGAGCGCCTCCATCTTTGGCTAAGACATTTTCCTTCCTTTTTAAGTTTTTTTTATATCTGCCATTGACAATTTTTAAATGTTGAAAATAAAAAGAATCTGACCCTATTCCAAAATAACAAAATGAATAAAAAGTCTGCGAAATTTGGGTCAGTATAATGGCAGACATGTCCTCAAAATTGGCATATTATATTATTTATTATGTTGTAAATAAACATTTCTAAAAATATAGCGAAAAGATGAGAACACAGCTATGCAGTATTATGTGTTATACCATAAACCAAATTTTTACGTTTACATTTTTATTATTATAAGAATATAACGGGCGACTGTATTGGCCGATAAATCACCGATTTTCTATTGTATACACCACACGGCCTTAATACAAATAATTTAAAAAACCGTCCTTATTTTTGATAGATGTTTTGGAAACTAATCATTATTTTCTAAATTTTTTTTGGTTTTTCCCCCATCTTAATCTATTCCCGCAAAATCGTTCGTCTTTCATAATAAATTATTGCATAGATATCTAATCATTTCTGAATATTATTATATTTATGTGCCTCCGGCGCGTGAACTCATTTTTACGCTACAGTTGAGAGTAGCTTAATGTTGTGCATTACGATACGCACAATTCGGGTAATTACGAGACTCGCTTGAAATGCTCGCAGGACTGATCGCGCGTCGGCTTCATCTCGGCTTTGCCTCAGCTACATTTCGACTACACCTCGATTACGCGTTGGCTTCGATCTCCTGCGAGCATTGTCGCTCGTCGCGTAATAACCCTCATTATGCGCCTAGGCACATAATATACTATTGTGATTAATTTCAATTACCTTTCCATAATCATAGATTGCTTTCTTGCTCAAGTATCTGTTAGATTTTTTCATTTCGTTAAGCGCTAGAACCATCCAATCTTCAATTTTCCCATCAGCTACTACAGGATTTCTAAATTCCATAATTTCATTTTCATTTGATATCAGAGCACTAGCTATTGTTCGTCCCTGATTATTCAAACTAAGTCTGAATTTCTTGAGGTTGTCGAACATTTTCCCAACATGTTCCTGAATGACGTTGGGTTCGCTGCTACCCAGAATTCCAACGAGTTCATCATCGCTCAAAAAATTAAATCTTGGAAAAACAGCTCGCTTACTGTTTAAATATTCAGTCAAGGATTTTTGACATCTATCCAAACCAGCAATGAGACCTCGAAATTCATCTTTGCGGCCTGCAGAAATGGAAAAATTAGCACTTGATTTTTCCAAATGGATTTCAACTTCAGTGTACCTGGCATTGAGCAGCATTCTAGAACATTTAACCTTCTAGAAGTGTCCATCATAGTTTTCCTGAAGATATTATCAACATCGTCAAACTTTCTAGCTTCTTCCGGAAGCTGACTTCTAATATCACCTCCTATGAATATGCCCTCAAGATACATCCATTTTTTCTGCAATTCTATCCAAGCTTCTACGACTTCAGAAATTGTTTGCATAGCCTTTTCCCATTTCTGAACGGTGGACAAAAATGGTCCAATAAATTGTGATGCAGACATGCTTTGAAGGTTTATCATATTATCCTCCAACACCTGATTCAGCTCATCAACAGGGCCAAGAATATATCCCCGATCTTCATTTCCTGATTGAAATAAATACATATCAAAATTTTCTGAGTTCTACTGCTAGAAAGTCAAATGAAGGAAAAAAAACTAATTATGAGTCAAAAATTGAGTAAAAATAAATGAAAAACGCAGTTACCTTTAAAGTGCTTTACAACAGTGAACTCCATGGTCATCCATACCTCTGCAATACCTTTTAGTCCTTTCTCGATTGCTAACTCTCTAATTGCGTTATTAACAATAGCTTCTGCAATTTCTTGGTTTTTTCCCAAATCCATAGCGAACATATTTTCTAGTGTAAACCTTCCAAAAATAAAATAGAATATATTTTTCTAATCACAAGTTTACTTCAATTTCTACACATGTTTACTTATAAAAGGATGCTGACAAATAGAGATTTATAGAACTTACTCACCCCTCCATTTTTATTTTTTCCTCGGTCCATTATTTGTCAGTCTATCTTTAAGTTCAAACTTAAATTTGTCAGATTTCACAAACGTACTATTTTCAATAGTTTAATTTTCTATAGTATTCATTTTTTACGACTTTCTCCATAATTTGACAGAGAATTTTTTTACTCAGCCCTTAGCTGCCACACTGGGGTCTTTCGTGGAAAGGCCTCAAACTTTTGGAAAATCTCCCGCTTAATGCCCGAAAATCGAGTTTGTGTTGCTATTTTGTTTTGAAATGATATTTATAAAATATCTTATGAATTTTTGTTCAATAAAGTCTCTTTTGTTCATAACTAAACTATTTTTATTAATATATGTTAAAAAATAATTTTTATGTCCAAAAAATGCAGTTTCGAAAAACGACTAAAAATCTCACTTTCATTTCGCAAAATAAATACGTTTTTTCAAGCAGACACTATTCTACTATTTTTTTATTCATTTTAACAATATGCAAATAAAATTTTAGCTTCCAATTCTAAAATTTGATAAAGTTATGAATTTTTAAGTAAAAAAAGTAATTTTTCGGTGCTTCTTGCAAATTATATTTTTTTAAACGTATTAAATAATAAAAGTTTCGCAAGCCACATAAATTACTTTACAAATTAATTGTTAAAGACCAACTATGAATTTTTTCATCTCAAAAAACTACGTAGTTTGATCAAAATTCATGATTATGTGGTTGAGGTCATGGACGACCCAGTGTGGCCGTTATGATTGGCGCCACAAGTGTGGCAGATAAGAGTTAATTATAACAGAAAGTCACAAAATATGAACACAAGTAGTGTCTTTTGAGAAAAACTGATTTTACCCAACAAATACTAATATACAGCTGTTATGTAATTGTTACGTAATGCAAAGGAACGTTTAATGTAAATTCTCACTAGCGGGTTAGCCACTTCTCGCAGTCATATAACAACTCCTCTGCTTTGATTTGTAGAACCCAGTTTATCCACAATTCATTATCCCTCTCAAAACCATTTATTAGACGTAGATTTTTTACATAATATTGAGAGAAAACCACTAATATTCAAATGACTTCTATCTCTCATACACTGGGAGACTTTTTATTAGAGAAAATTGTAAAAATGAATAAATTTTTGATATATTTCTATTTAAAAAGACGGAAAAATTTGCCTGTCTTGGAGCTATTAATATTCATGTGCCGAAGAGCTTTTTATTTTAATATTATTCTGTAGTAATTAAAGAATAAACATTAGTATTTTAAATACGAAATATTAGGAATTTGCCTTAAATAATCAAATCGTTTAATATCATAACATGTGAAGAATGTTTCAGACATTTATATTTTCAATATTAACCTGCCGGAAACTTGCAACATATTACAGAAATAAAATGTGTAAGTCTTGATTTTTTATACATTTTGTATAAAACACGGAAAGAAAGATGGCTAAATGTATTACGTTTCGTGGGAAGAAGTACCATTTTAAAGAGTAAACCAGAATTACTGGAAAAAGATGTGAAAAAGTCCCATCACAATGGTAAAGATTATTACGTCAATTATTACTCGCTGTCTTTCTGTAATTTGAGTCTAATAATGAGACATACTAGCAGCATTCATATCAGTTTACTGAATCCTCTGACGCAAATATACGTCACCGTATAGAGCAGAGTTTTGGAATCAGCGCGTGTTTGAAAATGGAAGCATGGAGGGAAATTTTTACCATCTAACTCCGCCATTGCCGGTCCCAAGCCTTCTTCTTCTTCTTCTTGTTGGTTGTGGCTTCTTGCTGTGTCTAGCAAATAGCCATATCAATACAATATTAATATCATTGGTCCACAAAAAAAAAAACTATATGTCCAGTATAAAACTTCAACAGCAGCAAAAAAACAAAGCACCAATCATACTCAGGCGCAGAAATCAGACTCAGTAGTTTGAAAGCCAGCCAGTGCCCAGCCAGCCTGCACTGTCTATAGGATAGGAAGGAAGGTAAAAAAAAGAAAGCGGTCAATCAGTCCACAAGGCAGATGCAAAGCAAGCAAAGGCACACATTCACCGATCCTAAATAACAAGGTCTCCAAAACGGAGAAATCGCCCCAACTCACCAACAGCCTCCGGGTCCGGCTCAAAAATCAAGTCACCCAAATCCGCCTGCTCCGGGGGCCTGCCCGGGAAGCGCTCCGTTAGAAAGCGAAAGAACCTCGGTCTGCCCTCCGAAAGGAGCGGGCACTCGCCGATCAAGTGTGCAAGGCTCTTCAGCTCCGCGCCACAGCTGCAACCAACGTCCAAGTCCCACCCCATTCTGATATAATGGGAACCGGTGCAGATATGCGAGGATCTCAAGCGTCGTGACCAGACTGATATAACCCCTCGGGAATCTACAGCCCGCAAACCATGGCCTGGGAGTCTTGAAGGTAACCCTATTGAAGTATTCACTACGACCAGACGTTGAACGTACATAGGGCCATTGAGAGCAACACCAATACCCAAAGTCCCGTTCCAGAGAAGAATAAAGGTCAGTCAGGGGAACCCCACAATGAACCGTGAAAGGCAGCCGAGAGGCCGTCCTAGCGACACCGTCAGCCAGATCGTTACCGCTGATCCCAGAGTGCGCAGGAATCCACACAAAACCAATCATACATCCCTGTTCCCGAGAAAGAGAGAGGAGACGGAGAATCTTAAAAACGTAAGGAGACACCCGAGTAGAGAAAGGACCATCCCGGAGCTGGTAAAGGGCATGCAGAGAATCGGAGAAGACCACAGTGGAGGGAAGAGCCATCCTAAGAATATACTTTAACGCACAGAAAATCGAGTACAACTCCGCAGAGAGAACCGAGGTAAAACCCACAAAACGAATGCCGAAACTATAGCTCATCGAGGGGACGCAGAAGCCAACACCCGCCGCCTCCGCAGAGTCGTCCCGTGACGCATCCGCAAAAACACGAACAGAGTCCGGGTACCTGGCACCAACCAGACCCTCAAACTCCAAAGCAGGGTCCACAGCGCCCCTCACCTCTCTGCCGGTCTCAAAATCCAGAGTGACAGGGTCGGTCACCTCAATCCACGAGTAATCAAAGTACAGGGGACGTATAGTGCGGAAACACATGCCCAATAGGCCTCGAACCCCCTCATAAGCCAGCAGAAGACCACACTTCGCAGGTCTGATCCTAGATCGCCCAGATCGAGTCCTCTCAAACAGCAAGGAAAGCTTAGGTATCAAGGGGCTACCCCGGCAGGAAGCGTTCCTAAGAATAAAGCGTCCACCCAGAAGAGAGCGCCTCAGCCCAAGTGGCGGCTCACTCGCCTCAGATAGAAGTACAGCGATGGGGGTCGAACGCATACACCCCAGAGCCACGCGTAGAGCCTCATATTGAGCTCTATCCAGGATCCTCAACGCCGTCCCAGAAGCCCCGGCAAACAGCGGGGAGCCCCACTCAAGGTATGCCCTAACCAGCCCCCGGTACACAGTGAGAAGTAGGGACGGGGAGACGCTCCAGGACACCCTGGACAAAGCTTTAAGTACTCCAATCGCACGCATGGCCTTGCCTGCAATGTATTTGATATGAAGCGTCCAAGTAAGGCGCGCATCCAGAACCACTCCCAGATATTTAAGCGAGTCCTGGCATCGAATCTCGCAGCCATCAACTCTCATGGCAGTGTCATGCAATCCGGAGAACGTCGGTGACCACACAGGCAACACAATCCAAAAAGGAACGCCCCCGCCTAAAGCCAAATTGCTTGGCAGGAATCCAAGATTTGTTCTCCACAAGAAATTCGAGACTTTTTTGGACTAGTCTTTCAAAAGTCTTGCAAAGAGTTGAGGTCAACGAGATAGGACGGAATTTGTCGGTGCCGGCCTTCGGGACAAAGGAGACCAAAGTATCGCGCCAAGATGGGGGGAACCTAGAGGTAGAGAACATTCGGTTAAATAAAGACAACAAAAGCTCCCTAGCGCGCTCCGAAAGGCCCAGCAGAACTCCATAGCCAACACAGTCCAGGCCAGGAGCAGAGCGAGAGTTACAGATGCCCAAAGCCGCAGAAAACTCACGAGCAGTGAACGGAAGATTCATAGGGTCCGCATCGTCAACATTCACTATCATGGGGACCTCAGCCGGCGGGACACCCGGACAGACCAGCTCCTCCCTAAGAGCCTCCAAGGCCGGCGAATCCGGATCCGTCCCACGGCCCGTCCGATATCCGGCCACACGGGAAGACATAGACTTGACCGTTCTCCATATCCGGGTCAGCCCCAGCGAGGGGTCGATGGACTCACAGAAGGAAACAAAGGAGAGATGTTTCTGCCTCCTAAGGAACCTCTTGACTTCCCCATCAATCCTCCTACAAGCGGCCCTCTCATCCCTGGTCTGACAGGCGATGTACCTCTTGAGAGCGTCACGCCTTCTGGCAATAGCCGCGTCGCACTCCGAGCTCCACCAGAGCGGCTGTGTTCTCCTCCTGCCAGGCAGGGAGGAGGGGCGATGTGCCCCACAGCGCTCCAAAGCTCCTGTTATCAGCGCAAAGAATTCAGAATACAACGCAGCCGGATCCGAGCAGCCGTCGAGAGCCAAGCCAATACTCGGCAGCCCCTCGTCTACCACCTCACGAAACCGTACCCAGTCAACATTCTTGATGTTAAAGCGATTAGACGTGGAACGAGCGTAACAAGGGGTCAACCCCAACTCACCCAAGACCAGAAATTGGTCAGAGCCAATGGTGTCATCGGTGACATTAACCGAGGCCACACCAACCCTCGAAGACGTAATAAAGACCAGATCCAGATTTCCACCGGAACGTCCGGAAGCAGGCAGGAAAGTAGGCAAGGAATCTTTCAATGGAGTCAGACCACAGTCAAGGACCGCAGAGCACAACTCGCGCCCCTGGAAGTTAGAGCGACTAGCCCTCCACAGGGGGGAATGAGCATTAAAATCGCCACATAGGAGCAGGACCTCACAATCCGAGACACAGCCGATGAGCGACGTCCAGAGAGCAGAGTCAACTCCCGAATCCGGCGGCACATAGACCGAAACCACCGCCAGGGATCCCAGAGAAGTAGAGAGCCTAACAGCGACCACATCAAGCCGAGAACACCAGGGGCCATCCACCGAGAGGGGGAGAACAGACAGGCCATCCCTAACGAGAATCACCGCGCCGCCCCCCTGCCCCCCGGACGGTCCCTCCTATAAGTTCAGTAGCCATACAGCTCAAAGACAACACCCTCAGCAAGCCAGGACTCGGAAATGCAGAGAACATCCAGCCCCCGATCACGCAGCAGAAACTCAATATCAGCTCTCTTATTATTTACACTGTGTGCATTCCACACACCAAATCTAATCCCTCCACCAGAAGAGCACATATTGGTTACGGACAACAGAAGTAAGATGAAACACCTAAAACAGCTTAGCCCATATATAACAGCAATATAACAAATCCCTATCAACTAAGTTAACGTAAGACAAAAGGAACAAAAAAAAGAAACAAATGCCGGGGCAAGCTAGAGCTCAGCAACGCCTGAGCCAGCAGAGGGGCCAGGACGAGTAGGCGACAGAGGGACAGCCGAGACAACATCGACAGGGGCGCAAGACACCGGAACCCCCGCCAACCCCGCATCAGGCACGCCGAGACGACCAAGATCCAACAAGGATCTGGCAACCTCAACAGCCGAGCCCGAGACAGACGGCTGAGAGGCCGAAACCGAGAAGCCCAAATCGATTCCATGAAGAACAGAAGGGGGATCCTCGAGAGAGATCCTGTCCAAGCCCAACTCAAAACGTCGGCTCGGCCTCAGAACGCCGCGCTCACGCAGGCCCAACTCCGCCTCCCCAAATCCACAGGCATTCCAGTAACAATATTTGTTGATCTCAAACTCATAGAGATAGACAGGACAATCGCGCGAGGAGGCAACATGGTCACCACAGCAATTGGAGCAGAAGGCCGAACGCAGCTTATTGGGGCAGGAATCCGTACGATGGTGCTCGGAACAAAATTCGCAAATGGGACGCGAGCTGCGGCACTGATTAGAGATGTGCCGGAACCTCTGACAAGTGAAACATCGCCTGGGCGGAGGAATCACAGGGGTGAGAGGGAAGGAATAGCCAAGCAAACGAACACTACGAGGAACCCGGGCAACCGCCAGCGTAAACTCGACCCTAGCAGAAACCGTGCCGTCATCATTTGTCCTCCTCCTAACAGATATCATCGCATCGCGAGTTTCTGAATCAAGCTTATCAACAATGTCCGAGGCCGAATATCTAAGATCAATCGGGCCCGTGAAGGCCTTTTTCCGGATCAGCGAAGAAGGGATAAACAATTTGAAGCCGCCCCTCATGAGGTCCTGCGAACGCACCAGTGTGTTGGCATCCTCCCTAGACTCACACTGTATCTTGACCTGATTTATACCATTGTAGAAAATGGTTCTGCCGCCGTCAAAGACCAAGTCTATACATTCCGCCAGAGCCAGCCGATCATACTTGCCCAGGTTCTTCCCCGGCCTGGTGCTCTCCATTAGGACTATATATGGTGGGGGAGCAGCGTCTGGAAAGACATCATACAGAGGATCATGTGGTCTGGACCACAAAAGATCAGAAGATGGGTCACACGGAGAGGGGTCGAAGAACTCGTCAATCCTCCTCAGCAAGCTCTGGCTCAAATCGCTGCTAGACAGCTCCGAGCATCGGTCGGAATCAACCGGAGGCTTGATCTTCTTAATTTGTGAGGAAAACTGTAAAGGAGGAGAGGAAATCGGCCTCTTACGTCCATCCGCAGGGGCCAGACCAGCCCGATCATCGCCCGGAGATCCAGTTGCCGGAACAAAAATGCCGGAGCCCATATCCCGTCCAGGTCTAGCCGAAACAAAACCACGCCCACGACCCACACCCTGAGAATTCCCACGAGGAACCGGAGTAGGGACCCTGTCAGTCCCAGTCGCAGCCATGGCACAAAGCCGGGTAGTAGACATAAGCAAAGCACAAACAGTAAGCACAGAAGCAATAATTAATCAAGATATGAGCGGTTACCAGGCAGAGCTTACCCCAATTAAATTTATATACACATGCAAAAATTAAGATTATACACATTAATTATAAAATAATTCAAAATTTCTGTAAAATTTGCGTAAGTACACTTAAGTATCCAATTGCCCGATCTAAGAGAGTAAACTAAAAATAAATTACAAGTAGAACTTGGAGATTGAAACTAAAAAAATTAATAGGCACATCCAGCATGTACTAAATTATAGCCAGATAGGGCAATACAAGAGATTTAAGGTAGAGAACAATGTCGTGTCGTATATAGCCAGAATAGCATTTATAAATGTGACCAGAAAGTATGAATAAGAAAAATAATAAAAAAAGTATAAAGGTGAAAATTAATTTAATTTAGTAGTCAGTACCATGGATCATGATATTTATTGACATATACGACTGCGTAGTTATATATCAAACTAATGTTAATACTAGTAGTAACTAATATACGAACCGAGTGCGAGAATGGCAAATAGAGAGACACAAAGAGCTACAAGTGCTGTTACAATATACAATAAGTGATGGTGTCTTGGTTCCAATAGCCTGAGAATAAACGCCAAGCATCTAACCTTGTTAACAAATCGAACAGGTAAATAAGCAACGTATTAGGCAGGAAAGGAGATGGTGTGATTGACAGATAAAGTTGTGAAATTTTAGACGAAGGCAATAGATAGGAGACAGTGAGATGTTACCGTAAGTAGTGTTATATAGAGTCCAATCAAAATGTCACAGGTTAGCGCAGAGGTCGAGAGAGTAAACAATTGGCGAATAGAGGCTTCTGTTAAACGTAGAGTTAAAGCAAAATATCCAGTCAAGCGTCCCAAATTGTAGATAAATAGGTGATATTTTAGATGCTGCAGGTTATAAAGTAAATGCAGGCAAAAATAAACTGGTTCAATACTGCAAGAATCCAAAGAACGTGGGTAATAGACGCACAGAGATAAAGCAGTTTTAGAAGCAGAAAGCAACTAGCCAAATATGCGAAGCACAATTAATAGGCCATAAAAAGCTCACTATACAAAACACAAAAGCACTACTGTATTTAAGCAGATAAGGTTCAGAAAATTAAATCCACACACGTAGTTCACAAATCCCGGCGTGATATATCAATCACGACTTTGTGAAATTCACCACGAAGCAACCGTACTAGACAACAGCCAGAAACCGAATCCGCCGGTCCCAAGCCCGGATCAGTGTCTCCAGAACGTGGGATTTTTCGGCCCCCACCACGTTCCCATCTGGGAGAAACACATGCAAACGTGGCGCGTCAGTGTGTCGGCTCTGCTACACGCTGCGGTCACCAGCTTCGTGTAAAGCCGAAGGTGCACGAAGACGGACTTCGTTACAATGCTTGAGTTTTCAAGTTATTTTTAGATTTCACGCTTTCGTTTATCGAGTCGAAATTAAGAATTGTATTTTTCTCGAGTACGTGCAAAAGAGGCGCGAAGCAGACGACGAATTTGAATTTACGAAGTATATAGTTCAAGAAATAACACTTTTCTTCAATTTCTTGAAGAAAGTCTGCATGAAATAAACATCAGTATGATCTTGGAAAATTTCATGAGGATTTCAACACTTCAAAAATAAACTTTCAGTGAAATTTAGTGACAATAAATGTATAAAATTTGAATCAATATATAATTTTCCATTCAAATTTATATACTTCTTGCTAATTTTGTACATTTAACAATTTTTCAATTAGAACAATATTTTCTATCAAGATAAAATGAACATAAAATTCAAGTTCATAATTTATATTTTCAGTTATATGTTAGAAATATTTTCATCTCACATTTTTGTAGCCTAAGCACAAACTTTTCATTCCAAAACTTAAAATCTCTACGGAAATGGAAAATTGTCTAATAGCAGTAGATAAATTAAAAAGCTAAAATATGTGTTTATTGGTATTTCCATATTAACATATAAATATCAATCAACTTTAAATTTTACATAAAAATGTTCGTTCGAAGTGTTCAAATCTTGTTACAATTTGACAAGATTTTATGGAGGAGTGCAATCTTTTGGATGAAATATTTTGTAGTTCTTAATTTGTCTGTCCGTCTGAAATCGTAGTAAGATTTGAACAGTAAACAACAAATTTTCCAATAGAATTCAGGATCAATAATAATTGATTCAGGAAATACTTCAACTCCGTAGAGCATTTTTGTATTTCGAATTCAAAATGTGTGCTTAAGCCACAAAAAAGTAAGCTGAAAATGTAGATATAAAACTAATTATGTCACGTTTATGTCTTCTTAATGGAAAATACTTTGCATATAATTCTCTAATTCGATATTTTTTTAACGTATGAACATTCAAGAAATTGATAAATATTCCATCTTTTTATAGGAACTAAAAATTTCCTGATAATGCTTTGATTGAGAAAGCTAAAAATTTGTCAAATATTGATATAAATTGCAATTTTACAATTGCATTATTATTCAAATATTTTAACATCTCTTCAATCTTGCCAAATTGTTGAAAGTTTTGAATACCGATAGAAGAAACTTTAAATGAAATTTTATGTCCATAAATGCTTAAAGTTCTATATAGAAATATCAACTACAACTTTCTCAAATTTTATAAATAAACTACTAAATTCAAAAAGTTTCGGATTTTTTTAAAAACTGTACAAATTTCAAATATGAATCAGTCAAAATCCACTGATTATCAGTGAAATTTGACTGATTTAAATAATTAAAAATAGGTTACTGTGAATCAGTCAAATTTCACTGATTACTTCAGTGAAAAGTAACTGATTTAACAGTGAAAAATATTGTTTCCACTGATGATTCAGTGAAAAAGGCAAATCACTGATTCAATCAGTGAAAATTTGACTGATTCAGATTTAGAGTTTATACAAATTTCAAATATAAAGTGTACTCTGTACATTAATCAAACAAATTTAGAAGATGAATATTTAAATAAATATTCCTAAATATTATTGGAATATGATACATATCGATTTAGAAAAACTTCTTCAAAGTACTCAGACATTTTTCTTATTTTACGACATTTTTGCACCATGTTTGACCTTTGGGTAGGATTCAAGAAAACAATTGTAGACATACTTTCATTACTTAGTAAAATACTATGAAGACTTGCTTTTTAAATTAAAGCGAAAACTTTTAAAACCTTTAACAATCGGTTGCATAGATTCTGCTCTAATCTTGGTCGCAATTAGAGAAATAGGTTTTTTTGCTTTTTTTAAATCTAGTTTTTGCCTTAAACATAAACGAAAGAAAACACATTTGAAATATTAAAATAAAAAAGCTGGTTCATTCTTAGAGAATCCCAAATATTCTGAAATAAAACTCCTTTCCACACCACCACGGAGGTAGAGTTTAAGGCTCGTTTTTTTTACGTGGTATCCCCTGTAGGCCTAGTCCACGTCCTACGAAACGAAAATGGTTTTTGCTTTCAAGCAAAAAGAAAAAAGGAAAAAAATGAAGCAAAGTGGTAAAAAACGCTACAAATGTAGCCCGTACTTCAGGCTTGCCTTTATCAAATGCCAGTATACGTCGAACAAAAATGTTTTGTTTTAAATCAAATAATGAAGAAGTTTGATTAATTCGGGATGATTTGGGGTGCTTGATTATTATGAGTCCCCTTGCCTCTCACTTATGCCCAAAGCGTGATATTACTCAATTTCAGTATGTTTTCTTACTCACAAAATAATAATTAAAACTAAACAATTTCCATACCCGAGGCACGCAAAGAAAGGAATAAAGAACGTATCTCTGACATAAGAAATAAAATGTCATTATTTTGTGAGTAAGAAAGGGGTTTGAAATTGATTAACGCCATGCCTTGGCCATTAGAATTAATCCTCTCCTTCGTGAGCGAAGAGCGACAAACCACTTTCCCTATCACTTTCTGCCATCTCATATAGATTTTCGGTCATTAATTGCAAATGCTTCGAAGTGATGCTCGTTGTTCTGGCTGTTTCAGCTCTCGCCTTTAGGGCTGATCGAGTAACACAAATTGAGTTGACCGTCCTGTTTCTAAGCGATTTCTTTTGGGAGTTTTCGCTTCCGTGAGCATGGAGAAACCTCGCTGCGCCTCAGCATTTGAATGAGGAAGACTCCGAACATGATTCAATACTGAGGTCAAATTTGGAAAAAGTTTTTCTCCTGTACTCGTCGAAGATACACCGATACTAGACCACATTTCGTCAAAAGATAAATTCGACCACTTTTCTTTGAGTTCCTGTCTGATTTTGAGTAAAGAATCCCAGTCTTTTTGTACACCTATTCTATCAAACGACCCTAAATCTTGACAAACTTTCCAGACCCTAGGAAAAGTTTCGCTTCGATCAGCATAGAAAGCTACTTGAGGCCGGAAAACAGCAACGCAAGACAAAAAGATGTCATCAAAAGGAAGTCGATTGCGAATTTCTTCGCTTGCTGTGACATAAAATTTCAAGTAATTACGAAGAAATAGATCAACTTCTACTATTTGCAATTTCTTGTTTGTAAGTTGCTGCTGGAAATATTCTCGCGTTTCCTTACCAAAGTCAATGTCTTGAAGCGGCTTTTGATTACTAGGATCTGCAAAGTTAACATTTCTAATGATTTGAAAGAATAAATTCGGTTGAAGAAGACCATCTTTCAAATAACTGCTAAGAATCCATACGAAGAATTTAGCCGAGTTTGGCTGGAGTTCCTGAACCATTGTTTCGCGACTTTGAAATTTCGCATTGTATACGTTGAACCTATTCAAAGTAAATTTCAAGAATAGGAAATATGCGAGTGTCAAAGGATTCTGCATTTTTCCTAACAAGTCTTTGGCCTTCTCTACCTTCTCAGATACGAGGACCATAAGATACTGAAGAATAACTTCCCAATTCTTTATTATAATATCTATGCACCGATAGCGGACAAGCCAGCGAGTTTCAGAATGACTAGGAATTTTTTGATAGTCATTTCCTAATTCCAAAACAATCGATCTAAAAATAGCCGTTCGCTTGGAGCTAGCATTAAGAAAAGCTGGCAAATCTTTGATTAAATCCTCTACATCTGGGATTGTGGCACAAGCATATTTTGCTACAATTGCTGACGAATGCGAGACACACGGGAAAACAATTAAACGGGGACTTTGTTCCTTTCATTTTGTTTTAAATGAGGACCTATTGCCGACCATCACCTGTGCATTATCACAAGCTAAAGCACAGATATTTGATAAAGGGATTTTCTGCCCGGACAATGCTTTTTCGAACGCATCAAAAATTTTAGAGGCAGAACAATCCGAAGCATTTACATTAATAAGCTGGAGCAATTCCACCTTGACAGAAAATGTCGTTGGCTCCACATATCAAACCATTAATGACAGCCACTTTTCTAGAGTCCTGTCAGTCGTTTCGTCTTCGTACACTGAAAATGATTGCTTACGCAAAATATTTGCCATGCGATCAGTTTCAGCAGCACATACGACGTTATTTACAACTAGGACCATTTTAGTGTGGCTCAATCTAACGTCTTTTAAAACCGAAGGTTCCATATCTTGGAAAAATCCTATCAATTCTGATGAAATCGCGAATGGTAAATTATGCTCTACGAAAAATGTACTAATCCTAATCTCTGCTTTTTTGTACTTTCTGTTTGAAAGTAACACTTTCCGGAATCGTGGAATTTGTGAATTCTGAAGCAGAAGAACTTGCTACACAAGGTTCAACACTGTAAGAATTGGCAGTTACATTAGAAGAATTTTCACTTACTACTCCATAACATTCTAATTTATTTGAAAACTCTTGCTTCTTTCTGTGTGATAAAGATGCTTCATGCTTTTGAATTTCCGATTTGCCACATAGCACCGTTTTATTGCAAATTTTGCAATGAAATCTTGTTTCATCTGCTAATGTAACCACCCACTCTCTTCACGGCGGAAATTCCTCAAACCATCCCAACTGAAAGATTTTTGCATTTTTCATGACTTTTCTAGCGGGTTGACATTCGTTTGAACCAGAGTTCAAACGGTGGTCAACCTTCGTTTGAACCTGGCTGTCCTTCAAAACACTCGAATTTGGGTCAACCGGATTACTCATTGTGAACAATAAATTATACGACGAAGGAAAACAGAATTATTTGAAAAGAATTAATAAGATGAAAAGTCGATAAAATTGAGCGAATGTGAATAATTTGTAATCTGCACACAAATTAAGATTCACAAAATAAACTTACCCACAAGCATCAAACAATAACGTACGTAAGAGCACTCACGTATCACCAAATAATAATATAATATTCTTACTTTTGCCGTTTTCAATAAGGAATTACGATAAAAATATGAAGAATCCACACTCTTGCCTTCTCAAATAAAGCATAAAGCGAGAATCAAGTATATCTTAGAAGAAAACAAAAGAAGATTGCTATTATTATTTGTTTTCGTCTCCAATTTGACCTCTATACCGTTCGTTTGCGATTTAAAACATTGGTAACTTTTTGGCTATTAATCTGATTGAGCTACAACTTTTCAGAAAACTTTCTTTACTAAAGTATTAAAATTTTTCTCCTGTAGATAGTTTCAGAAAATGTAGACACTTAATACAATATTAATAAAATCGTAAAATTCTGAAAATTTGTTAAGCTAGCGCGAGTGGAAGTAGAGAAAACAATTTTTTTTTTAAATGTACTTCTCCCAATTACTTGCAAAATTAGAAGTTTTAAAAATTTTTGCAAAAGGAAAAACGATGTGCCTTGAAAGTGTGTACAAGTCCTTGAAATTCAAATTCGAACGATTTTTATAATTAATTATCCTGTACATTTAAAGATACAATTTTTGTATTTGGAATAAGTTTTCTGCAATTACGAAAAAATTTATTTAGAGTACATAAAATTTATTGAACTATTACTAGTAAACTCTACCTCCGTGGTGGTGTGGAAAGGAGTTTTATTTCAGAATATTTGGGATTCTCTAAGAATGAACCAGCTATTTTATTTCAATATTTCAAATGTGTTTTCTTTCTTTTATGTTTAAGGCAAAAACTAGATCTAAAAAAAGCAAAAAAACCTATTTCTCTAATTGCGTCCAAGATTAGAGCAGAATCTATGCAACCGATTGATAAAGGTTTTAAAAGTTTTCGCGTTAATTTAAAAAGCAAGTCTTCATAGTATTTTACTAAGTAATGAAAGTATGTCTACAATTGTTTTCTTGAATCCTACCCAAAGAACAAACATGCTGCAAAAATGTCGTAAAATAAGAAAAATGTCTGAGTACTTTGAAGAAGTTTTTCTAAATCGATATGTATCATATTCCAATAATATTTCGGAATATTTATTAAAATATTCATCTTCTAAATTTCTTTGATTAATGTACAGAGTACACTTTGTATTTGAAATTTGTATACACTCTAAATCTGAATCAGTCAAATTTTCACTGATTGAATCAGTGATTTGCCATTTCACTGAATCATCAGTGGAAACAATATTTTTCACTGTTAAATCAGTTACTTTTCACTGAAGTAATCAGTGAAATTTGACTGATTCACAGTAACCTGTTTTTAGTTATTTAAATCAGTCAAATTTCACTGATAATCAGTAGATTTTGACTGATTCATATTTGAAATTTGTACAGTTTTTAAAAAAATCCGAAACTTTTTGAATTTAGTAGTTTATTTATAAAATTTGAGAACGTTGTAGTTGATATTTCTATATAGAACTTTAAGCATTTATGGACATAAAATTTCATTTAAAGTTTCTTCTATCGGTATTCAAAACTTTCAACAATTTTGCAAGATCAGTCAAATGCAAAATTTCACAGAGTATTTAATCAAAATATTTACATTTATTTTTTAAATATTTTGAAAATAATTCGACTAAAATAAAGATTAATAAGATTCTGTAACATTGTGGGAATATTGGAACGCTGCAAGATTAAATTTTGAGTACAATTTTCAATTAATAAATGTTTAAAGAATTGAGTGAAAGCATCACTTAAAAAATATTTTTAATTTATAAATTTGATTAAGTGCAGTAATAAGAAAATTTTGACTTTCTATAAAGCATTTCATTTATCTGATTAAAAGTCTGTGCATACGTTACTAAAACGTAAGATTAAAAAACTTTAAACTGTTTTTACCATCAATCTATGAATGTGGATTTTAAACCGTAATTTAATGTGTCTTATTTTTTTTTTGATAAAATATTTTTGTCATAATTTTTTACTTAAAGTAGCCGATTTACTCGATTAAAAATTGGTCAACTTGTATATTTCAAAATTCTGTAACAAAAGTATTTTCATATTATGTTTTTGTATTCTATGCGTAGAATTTTAATTTTAAAATTGAGATTTCTCACAAAGAGAATTCTATTGGAAAATTTGTTGTTTACTGTTCAAATCTTGCTACGATTTCAGACGGACAGACAAATTAAGAACTACAAAATATTTCATCCAAAAGATTGCACTCCTCCATAAAATCTTGTCAAATTGCAACAAGATTTGAACACTTCGAACGAACATTTTTATGTAAAATTTAAAGTTGATTGATATTTATATGTTAATATGGAAATACCAATAAACACATATTTTAGCTTTTTAATTTATCTACTGCTATTAGACAATTTTCCATTTCCGTAGAGATTTTAAGTTTTGGAATGAAAAGTTTGTGCTTAGGCTACAAAAATGTGAGATGAAAATATTTCTAACATATAACTGAAAATATAAATTATGAACTTGAATTTTATGTTCATTTTATCTTGATAGAAAATATTGTTCTAATTGAAAAATTGTTAAATGTACATAATTAGTAAGAAGTATATAAATTTGAATGGAAAATTATATATTGATTCAAATTTTATACATTTATTGTCACTAAATTTCACTGAAAGTTTATTTTTGAAGTGTTGAAATCCTCATGAAATTTTCCAAGATCATACTGATGTTTATTTCATGCAGACTTTCTTCAAGAAATTGAAGAAAAGTGTTATTTCTTGAACTATATACTTCGTAAATTCAAATTCATCGTCTGCTTCGCGCCTCTTTTGCACGTACTCGAGAAAAATACAATTCTTAATTTCGACTCGATAAACGAAAGCGTGAAATCTAAAAATAACTTGAAAACTCAAGCATTGTAACGAAGTCCTTCTTCGTGCACCTTCGGCTTTACACGAAGCTGGTGACCGCAGCGTGTAGCAGAGCCGACACAATGACACGCCACGTTTGCATGTGTTTCTCCCAAATGGGAACGTGGTGGGGGCCGAAAAATCCCACGTTCTGGAGACACTGGCCCGGATGAGAAAGGTGGAGGGGTTACACGGACGCCAACATGACACGACACATTCATAGCAATACTGAACCCAACACACCCAAGACCCGAGAGAGGGCGGGCAGGGTCTCGTCAAGATGAATGCTTGAGGCCAAGCACGGAGTAGACGCGTCCTGCAGACACACACTAGAATGAATGGAATGCTGAGTGAATGGCAGAAACTCGGAGCTTGCTCGGGCTTGGTAGGCTAAGGGTGGGGTGGGTGAGCTGACGCATCCGAGAGCAAGTCGAGGTTGCCCGGTACTTCAGGTGCCAGGGATATGGCCAATTTTCACGCGGCTGCGCGCTTCCAGGCAGGAAGGATGCCTGCTGGAGGTGTGGGGGCGCGTCGCACGTGACCAAGGAGTGCAAGGCTCCCCCTCGGTGCCTGATAGGGGGCGAAAAATATGTCGCCCATGCTTCAAGGAGCGGTTCTTGCCCAATATTTAAGGCAGAGCTCCGGAGGTTGAGAGGTCGAAAGTGAAGTTCCTACAGCTCAACCTTGATAGAGGGAAGGAATCCCAGAACCTTCTGATGCAGAATGCCAGGGAGAGGGTGGCCGATGTGTTGCTCATAAGCGAGCAACACAAATGGTCCGAAGACTCTGCTTGGTACCAGGATGCATCACGGAGGGCTGGGATCCTTGTTTGTAGCCCTGATTAGAGCATCGGGGATTTTCTGGAGACCGACGTAAGGTTCGTTTGGGTGGGCAGCTGCTACTTTTTTCCCAACGATACTTTCGAGATCTTTGAGACCCAAATCCTCCTCCTTGTGGAAAGCTTCAGAGAAGCTAGTGGGCGCTCCCTTATTGCAAGCGAATTTAACAGTAAGTCGCCCGTGTAGGGAGAAGCCCGTTTGGACAGGAGGGGAATCTTGCTCGGTTAGATGGACGCTAGGAATGATCTGATTGTATTGAATCGGGGTAGGGATTTTACGTTCAGACGAGGAGCGGGGGGAGTGGGTCTATTATCGATGTCACGATTGCCGCGCCCCGTCTTGCCTCAAGGATAGGTGACTGGTGCGTCCTGGTGGTAGTAATCTTGAGTGACCACCAGTGCATTGAGTTTAGCATCCAGGAACGGTGTCACCCAGTGAATACGGGAAGGGGCGGCAAGGTGAGGAGCCCCTCCTGGAACACAAAACGACTCAGGAAAGACAAGCTTCGCGAAAATCTTTACGAAACCAGGCCCAAAGATGAGCTTGGTTCGGTCAGATCTGCTGGGTCGTTGGAGGACACTGTGGGGGCGGCGAGACGGAAAGCGGTCGCAGCATGTGACCACTCCATACCTCGCCGCGGGCACGGGCGTACCGAGGACTCGATGTACTGGTGGAACGACCACTTGTCTGTCCTGCGTCGAAAATGCCACGCAACGCGGCGGAAATTTACCCGCTCAAAGAGTGATTCTCTGCTGCACGAGGCATGGAAAAAAGCAAAATCAGCTCTGAGGCAAGGCATAAAGAAAAGCCGACTTCAGTGCTGGAAATTCTTGATCGGTGAGGTCGAGAAGGACCTATGGGGTCTCGCTTTCAAAATAGTCACCAATAGATTGGTGACTAGAAAAAAGACCCCAGGTCTGGATAATCCCGATCGAGTCAAGTACATCGTGTGAAGCGTGTTCTCGCGTGTAGAGCCGTTCCAAAGACAGGACAGAAGCTCCTGCGTGGTCCGGCGCGAAGAACTCTTTACTCTCGAAGAACTAAAGAGAGCGTGTGGAAGGCTCAAGGCAAACACAGCGCCGGGGATCGACGGGTTGCCGAACGAGATCCTCAAAGAGGTGATCGGGGCATACTCGGAGATCCTCCTAGAAGTCTTTAACTCCTGTCTTTGGGAGGGGAGATTCTTCGCAGACTGGAAGAAGCAGAGGTTGTTCCTGCTGAGGGAGTGCAACAAACCTCTAGGGGATGCCTCATCGTATAGACCAATATGTCTATTGGATACGATGAGGAAACTTCTGGAGGAAATGATCCGACCATGACTACAGGTTCACATGGTCCGCGAGAATGGTTTCTCGGAAAACCAGTTCGACTTTCGGAAAGGCAGGTCCACAGTTGACGCCATCCAGGCAGTGGTGGACATCGCCACTAAAGCAAGAAGAGGAACTGGTAAGCGTAAGGGATTCTGCGCATTAATCAGCATTGACATCAGTGTTCGCAGAACGTGGACGTAAACGGCCCCCATCATAGATGCTTCGAGCTCATTGTGTCTTCCTCATTCAACCAACCTATGGCAGTGGAGCGTGGAAGAAGCCATGAGCTGGTAGGGTCCATGGTGGGGGCCGTTTACGTCCACGTTCTGCGAACACTGATTAACATATAGACCAAGCAACAGGGAATTTGTTATGAATGATTTATGACATTATTTATTTCAGAAAACGGACTGCGCCATCAGAAAAGAGGTTGGTCATAGAGTAATTGTGTCATGTTTTGGACAACGAAATATGATTTATAAATTTGTTATTAACATTGAAGACAAAAAAATCGCATTTTTTTTAGTTTTTTGCTTATAACATTAAAGGTAATTATCCAATCTTAATGACATTAATTAAAAAGTTGTAGAAAATTGAATTGCGAACAAAATGAGCCGCCGTTCGATCTAATTGGATAATTAGAAGCGGAGAAAATTCGGAAAAATCGGGAAATTGAGCATTTGTTAAACAAATTAATATCTCAGTTAATTTTTAACTTTTCAAGTTGAGGCTTGGTGGAAAAGTAACCGACTTTATGCTCTTCAAATGTATAAAAAAAAGAACACTCTAAGATAATACGTTTCCGCGCTATTGACACTTTAATTTATTTCATGCGTTAATTTTCTCCGCTTCTAATTATCCAATCAGATCAAGCGACGACTCATATTGTTCGAAATTAAGTTTTCTACAACTTTTCAATTAATGTCATCAATATTGGATAATTACCTTTAATGTTATAAGCAAAAAACTAAAAAAATGCGATTTTTTTGTCTTAAATGTTAATAACAAATTTATAAATCATATTTCGTTGTCCAAAACATGACAGAATTACTCTATGACCAACCTCTTTTCTGATGGCACAGTCCGTTTTCTGAAATAAATAATGTCATAAAAAATTCCCTGTTGCTTGGTCTAATACGCAATGCGTTCAATACCGCGAGATGGAACATCTGCATCGAGGCGATGGTGCGGAAAAAGGTATACAGGTATCTGCATGTCCACTGATTAATGTGGTAATTTTCATTTTTTCTTTTTAGAGTGTATATTTTGTCAAAAAAACAGTTGGCATATGAGTTTTTAATTTTTACATCATTCTTGGTAATATTTCCTGAAACGTGTTGTATTAAATAGCATATTGTTGGGACTAACTGGCAGAAATTCTTAATTGTTCTTGTTTTCTGTCAAAACTGGTATTTTCAACCATCGAATTTCTATTCGTGTAGTGCGTGTGTAGAAGTTGTTTAAATGCTTATGTCTATTCGTATGTTAACTTCAAAATATAACTCGGAACTATACTTAATTATCTTCAGATTCATTCCGCCTCATATTTTTTTCTTTTTTTTTGTTGTTGTAAACAATCGATTCTTCATCATCACTAGTTTTTTTTTAATTTTTTTGGGCCTATATTTTTATTGCTCTTATTTCCTTCGATAGGTATCGCATAGATCGTCGTTACTGTCTTGCAAGTTTCAATATTTTCTAAGCTATGAATCACAAAAAAATGGCTTCAATAGAATAGAATTCAAAATTTTAAACTTTTAGTGTGAGAGTGACGATATGTCTTTCCCAGTTAATAACTGATTTTTCCAGTAAGCTCAATTCTTGTAGGTTAACTAGATTGTTTTCAAATTCAATAACATTCTATTTTATTCACAGGTTAGCTAAGTATGAATGGAACGGAAATAAATCTCTATGTGATTTTCGTACAACATTTTTCAATTCCATTACGTGAGATACAAAAATATGATTTGAATAATGATTAAATCCGCTTGATTGTATAAAATTTGTTTCATTTTCATCTTTCAGCAACTGTTTTTTGGCGTTATGACTTGAATTCTATTTAATGCTTTTTAAAAAGTAAGGGTTCATTGACAGACCCAGTCCAGTGAACGGTCAGCGAATTCGCTGATCGTTTACTAACCGTTTGCTGATCATTCGCTGACCTCGTAATAATATAAATAATAGGAATATAAAAATATTTAAATTGTTACTATTATGATTCTGCGGTGCACTTTGAGTTTAAAGGTATCAAAGTTGATACAATAATTTTATTTTTTAGCGTTAAAACTAAAAAAAACTTAATATTTGTCACAGAAGGCAGTGCAGTGGTTCATCAATTTCCATGTCTCTATCATCAGGATTGACTATTTGTTAGAGTGAGACGAAAGTAGTTGTGTCTCACTTCAACCAATGGTCAACTCTAACGGAGACGTTCCGCAAATGGTGAACCACTGCATTGCCTTCAATAACAGGTATTATATTTTTTTAGTTTTTAAGGCTAAAAAATAAAATTATTGTATTAATTTCGATACCTCCAAACTCAAAATTTACTGCAGAATCATAATTAAAACAATCTAAATGTCTTTTATTCTTTTTTATTTATATTATTACAAGGTCAGTGAATGGTCAGCGAATTCGCTGACAGTTCGCTGGACTAGGTCCGCCAGGGTTGATCTGAGTCAATGTAATTTAATGCTGTTTTCAGTTAAATGCCATCTAATTTTCGAGCAAAAGCGAAAACGTTTCGCATATAAAGGAATTGAAATGTTCAATGCCATTCTGTGCCTTCCAATCAACTCTTTTTAACAAAATGGATTCACTTTTGCACTTCTCCAGTTACTATACTTATGAGATGGAGATAAAAGGAAATATCAAGTATTCATAGGAATTGACATTATCAATTTTATTCTATTTCAGTCTTCTTACTGAAATAAAAGTGACTTATAGATATGAGCAATCATGTATACTTCTATGTTGCGTGCGAATATTTCCATGTATAAGTTAATATACGTTATTGATTTTTCCGTCTTTTTGAAAAATAATAGACTAAACTTTCATTCATATTTATTTTTAATTTTAATACATATTCTCTCAGTGTATTTACATGAAGTAAATGCTACAGCTTAATATCAACATGCTTACCCCTATTTAAAGAATTGAATATTATCAATGGTATATATTAAAAATGTAAAAAAAAAGGCAAAAGATTCGGCCATACATGAAGGCTCTCTTCAGTGCCATAAATTAAAAGATTATTTTGAAATGTCAGTAAATGATTAAAAATATTGAAAATAGATGAAATATGGACAATCATAAAGCACAATAACTTATCTCATAGCTTGGAAATCGCAATTAAGCAGTCCAGTATGCAAATCACATGTAGAATACAGATGTAGAATTCACAGTACATAAATAGGCGGCGAGGGCTAATCGTGGACCGACGTAGGATAGACTCCCGAGGGCTCTACTCTGGGGTCAGCCGAATGGGGGAGCAAGTGAGCTCAAGCTCCCAGATCGGGGATTGTAGAAGCTCCTCGAAGCTCCTTCCGTTTTCCTGTGCGGGCTGTGTGGTGGCGGTTTGGGACCGGGCGGCACACTGGTTCACTGCTCGGTCAAACAGGGCGGTGAATTGGCGTTGTGGCGTGCCTGGGTCGGTTATGACCCCGGAGCGTTTAGTAGGGCTCGTTGGGGTTGACGTCGCCGTTGCGGTAGGCGTTGGGGTTGTTGGTGAGGCGGCTGGTACGGTCGGCAGCAAGGCGGTCGTCGTGGTCGGCGGCGTTCGCTGCTGTAGCGACCCCTGTAACAGAGACTTCGGCGTCGGATCGTATTCGGGTACCTCGACGGTGGCTATGGCGTCCGTGGTTTCCCCAGCCTCATAGCTGGGCCGCTGGGGATCGTAGGCCTGGGGAGCGTTGGCAGCCCCCCTTTTCGCCTTCAGGAATGCTTCAATCCTGGCCTTCGCCCGGCGCTGGTAGGACGGGCACTTCTTATTCTTCGACTTCCGAACCTGTGAGGGAAGACAGGTGGGGATTAGCTCGAAGAAGGTCTCTCGTGGGGAGGGGCGAGTACGTCCGAGGAATCCCGAGCGTTTACGCGACTCCCTAGGGATCCAGAGAGTAAGTGGTTAAAGTGGGTGGTCACGGGGGGGGGGGGGTGATGACGAGTACGCCCGAGATATCCCTAGCGTGTACGTGACTCCCTAGCGATCCAGAGAGTGGGTGTTTATTGGGTGGTCACGGGGGGGGGGTGTTGACGAGTACGCCCGAGAAACCCCGAGCGTGTACGCGACACCCTAGGGATCCAGAGAGTGGGTGGTCACGGGGGGGGAGTGATGACGAGTACGTCCGAGGAATCCCGAGCGTTTACGCGACTCCCTAGGGATCCAGAGAGTAAGTGGTTAAAGTGGGTGGTCACGGGGGGGGGGGGGTGATGACGAGTACGCCCGAGATATCCCGAGGGTGTACGCGACTCCCTAGGAATCCAGAGAGCAGTAAGAGGGAAGAATTGCAAGTCTAAATGTGCAACGCACTTACCCTTGGTGGTGGACAATTCTCCGCCTGGGGAAATAATGGTCGAGGCTTCGAGTAAAACATCTTTATTGACACTAAGTTGTTCTACACTGGCTAGCTTAAACTCTCTAACTTACACTGGACACTTGAATTCTTAGGCGGTGAGATACTCGGTACTTCCAGAGTGTCTCGTGAAGTCTTGGCGGTGCCTAGACGCGACTGACTAATTGTCACTTCGAAGGCCCTTTTTAGAAGCAGGGAAATTGAGGGGAAAATCACAGTAGAGGGAGTACTCGTTTTTTTATTATAGGTTTTTCCTATTACTTTTCCTTCCCTTAACTCTGTACTTGAGTTAGTACGTCCTTGGGGGATGGGTCAGCGTCGTTTTTCCTCCTCACTCCTATTAGAAACTCTCTCTCACCCTTTCTATTTAGTTGGTACTGGATGGGTTGGGAAGGGGTAGGCGTGAAGAAGCGCTTTAGTTTTCTCCGCTTTTCGAGCTTTCTCTTAGCCTCTCTGTAGCCTGTGAGTTTGCATCATGGGCCCAGCGGGGAAGGAGGGGAGAGGGCTGCGTAGGTACTGCTACTTACCGCCTAGGAGAGAGCGAGAAAGCATGCGTGAGAGAAGGAGAGGGTAGACGCTGACGTGTATACTCAGGACTTTCTCTTTCTGCTATTCCAAAGGGTTTCGAAGCGACTTAAGCTTATGGCCAGGACAGGCGGCTTCATAATATTTACCGCCTAGAAGAGGCGCGTATAACAAAGTTTTTAGGCGAGTACACTTGACGAGTTTTGACCCTTTAAGTATATTCATTTATAAAAAGGAGGTTGTTTATATATGAATTTAGTTTTATACTGAGATATTTCGGAAAATAATCTAGCTGATTATAATCTACAGTGATTATAATCTACACTGAAGAGGGCCTCCATATATGCCCGGATCTTTTGCCTTTCTTTTTACATTTTTAATATATACCATTGATAATTTTTAAATAAAAAGAAAGGTGAAACTGACCCTATGCCAAATCAACAAAAGTTCAATAAGAAATTTTGTTATTTTTGGGTCAATATAAAAGTAGGCATGTTGTCAAATATGTGACGTTATAAATTATAAGGATTACGTTCTATATTAAAATGGGTATAATGCAGTCAGTGCTCCTTACAGTATTAAGATAAAGGTTACTATCTGTATTATACTGGATTGGACATAAATAATCACCGGCACAATATTTTATTTTTCAAATAGAGGTGAGCATTTTAATAGCAAATCAATAGCATATGTATTTTCCTCTCCGTATAGGGACCTACACTACCGTCGTAAATTGTGCGCACGGTGCTTGTGAGCGCTATTAAAAATCACTGCTAACTTTGAATTACGATATCTCGATGAGAAAAAGAGATAGGGCATTTTAAAAAAAACAGTTGGAAATCTTATGAAATTCTACGTCTAGTGATGCTCCACAAATATTTTTTTGACATTCTGAAAATAATACACCACGTGAGGAGTTAAAAAAAAGTTCAAGATTTTCTCAGATTCTCTACCTCAATTTCAACTTTTAGCATGACCTAGGGAAAATTTTTCCAAATTCTGAAAAGTATACGACATAGAGTCTAAAATCTTACCTTTAATTTAAGCCAAGAAAACTTCGAAAATATTTATGGGTACCCGAGATATGATTAAAACTGTTCAATCGTATCTGAGTTGAATTTTAATCGACGATCACGGTTTTCGACCGATTTGTTGCTCGCCTCCTTCGTTGAGGCACGGCCGAATAGGCCACGCACAAAGGTGGCGCTTAAGTGGAGCTGTCTTATATGTTCTCTGATCCAAGAACGTGTTCCCTTTATTTCCTTTCCTTTCATTCTTAGTTGATATTTACAATGATTATTAAATTTTTTATTAATTTTCTAGTTTATAAGAATTTTAAGAAATAAAAAATATGTAAATATCATTGTTCTATTCGTTAATATGGGGATAATATTAGATTTGAATAATTTTTATTAATCACAAGTATCAATAAATATTTTTTTAAATTTAGAATAATTAGAAATAAAAATTACTAACGAACAGAATCAAAAATACATATAAGGGGGCTCCACTTAAGCGCAACCTTTGTGCATGGCCTTTTCGGTCCTGCCTCAACGAAGGAGGCGAGCAACAAACCGGCCGAGAACCGTGATCGTCGATTAAAATTCAAGTCAGATACGATTGAACAGTTTTAATCATATCTCGGGTACCCATGAATATTTTTGAAGTTTTCTTGGCTTAAATTAAAGATAAGATTTTAGACTCTTTGTCGTATAATTTTCAGATTTTGGAAAAATTTTCCCTAGGTCATGCAAAAAGTTGAAGTTGAGGTGATTTTTAATAGCGCTCACAAGCACCGTGCGCACAATTTCCGACGAAAGTTTACCTATCTTAAAAATTTATCTGTTTAACAGTAAATTTTTCTTGGTGTTGTAACTTTTGTGGGCACCAATGAGTTGCATGAAAAAAGTTAAATGGGATAGTATTGGGATTGAATATTAATATTAATATTAATAATATTAATTGAATCTTAGATTCTTAAAAAATGCATGGATATTTTTACATTTCATATCCAATAAAGAGTAAATTGAAATTTTTTTAATAATAAAATAACTTATTTCTCGCCGGACCTGTCTGGAGACATATCAAAATGTTTTCCAGTTTGATCCATAAGTTCCAGCCAATGCCTTTCACGCATCGCTTCATTTTTCAATCCAACGAATAAAGGCACTGAATTTCTGAAGGCTTTCATTGTTGCTTCCAACGCTTGACCAACATTTAAAGTCCTAATTGTTCTGGGCAGTTTTCTAAATTCCTTTAAAAAGTTTTCCATTCCATCTATTAGCTGTTGAGGATTTAGATTTGCCCAGAGAGTTTTTGACCAAACATCCCTCGAAACTTTTTGTTGTTTGTACAATTTGTACAATAACTCCATTCCCTCGAAATCCTTTTTTATTTCCAAGAAAAAAGAATAATCTACTGGCTCAAGATCGAAGAGAATCTCAGCATTTATCAAATCTAGTCTTCTTTCTTCTAGCTTCTGGATTCGTTTTCCATATTTCTGAAGGAAAGAAACATAATAACGTATCATAATTTCACAATATTAAATTCATTTATTATCAGAAACTCTCATTTATGTTCATAGTTAAAATCTTTTGATTTCGAATATTATTGATTTGATATTTTTAATTTTTTAGAATTTTAAATTTTGTTTCGTAATTTTTACATCTAGTTAGAAAAGGATTGAAATTTGACAAGTTCTGCAGTAAAAATGAATCAAAATTGAAACAAGAAAGTATCCAATTAAAGTCAAGTTGAGAAATCGTGTTCAAAAAATAAATCTTACTTCCAACATTTTCATTCCTTCATCCAAATTGTCCCCAACACTTCCTGGTCCATTTTTTTCGAAATCTTTAGCAAATTCCAAAATTTCCCTCCCAAAATCTCTAATTTGTTCTACCGTCATTTCACAAAATCTATTCTTTGTGGTTTCTAATGTAGTTGATCTATACAGAGCACCTAAGTATAATGAGTTCCAGTCTTGTTCAAGTTGAAGGGCCAAGTCTTCGTCTACTTGATCAAACTCTATTTCATACATTTTTAGGGTTCTAAACGTTTCCTAATCATTATAATAAATTCATTGTGAAGATTGTTTTGTTTTAGGCAAATATTCAACAATAAAGGATACAAAATTTGATATTAAACCTGATATAACAAGTATTGAACTTCAGCTTGAATTGACATTTTCTTTATATCAGCGATAGCTTGCATAATGACCTTGAACCGATCTATACCGCTAACAACGAATTCGATTTCCTGGCGAGATTTTTTTATTTTCGATTTCAATTCATTCATTGATTGGCGTGTCTCTTCTAGAAGATAACGTCCCAAAATATTTTTCCACTCATTGGCATGGTTTTTTATTTCCTTAAGAAGTAGTTTCAAGTTTATTCTACAAAAAATAAATTCAGTTTATTACATAACGTTTAAGTTAATTTGAAAAATTATATTACGTATATCAAAATTTTATTATAGAAAAGTCTTGGAGTCACAAATAATATAATTTTGGCGTTTTAAAGTAGGATATCTTTTATTTCTTAGACGAAAAAATTTAGTTCTTGAAAAGTTACCGAATTTGTTCTGATGCGATAAAATTTGTTCTGAACTCGATAAAAATTCAAGAATTTTCACTAAAGTATCTCAAATCGTTCGGAATTAATTACCGAACTCACAGTAAATGTTAAAAGTTGTAAATTCAAATTTCATAGTTTAAAATTCTTCAAAAACTTAAATTTATTTGCGTTATAAGAGTTTTAAATTGTCTACAAAGACACCTGTCGGCAACGTATCCCATCTGATACGCGACTAGTAATCCTCCAATAATGTAGGCAGTGACAAAAATTCCAAACTCAACTGATTAATTTAAAATTATTACAGCCCTAAGGCAGTGTCACTAGGCGATATAAGGAAGTCTTCCTGTGGAGAAGAAGATGTCGGACGCCTATGTAGCTCAGTCGTTAGAGCAGTCGACCGGCAATCAAAAGACCTGGGCTCGAATCCCAGCGCAGTCGAAAGCGTCTTCTTTTCCACAGAAAGATTTCAACTTCTTTAAAAATGTTAAAATAATTTCTTATAAAAAAAATATAAAGTAAGACAAATTATATTTTTAAACATATATTTTAAAAAAATTAATCGTTCATAAATTAAATTATTGCATATTTTCATTACGGTTCGACCTTAATTCTAAGAGAGATTAAGGATACAAACAAGTTAAATATTTATTTTGTCGCTTTCATGAGTTATATTGCTACTACTACTACTACTACCCTAGCGATATGGCTGAACGCTAGGTTTACGCTAGAGTTTTAATAAAAATTATTGTGCGAAATGCACTTTTAAATTAGGAAAACAAGATAAATCGCAAGGTAAAAGAAATGAGGGGTGCTATCCTGCCTCGTGATGTACCTAACCTATAAAAACTTAGAAGTAGCAAAAAGAGCAGGAGTCAATAACAAAATAAGTGCATAGTTACTGACAATTCGCAAATCTATCAGCCCTGAAGAATTAATCGTTTGCACGTTCTCGCCCATGGTTTTAAAAGTAGTTCAACAGTTCAAACGAAGTAAATATTAGCGACCGGAACCAGTCGAGAGAGTTAACGAGACACGCGAGCGGCGACACACGAATTGGCACGCAAACTGATGGTGCTACTGCGCTTGCGTTATGCGTACAAGTGCACTATGGAGAAAGAAACTGAGCGTGCGAGAGAGAAAGAAAATTTGAACTTAAGGGGCACAACTAGTTTGCAATTTTGAAAATTTCTATTTTTTTGTTGTTTCATTTTTCAACAGCCCAGTAGGCGCTTTTTGAAGAAGAGGAAGGTGAATTGTATGGGCCTGGAATAGCAGATTAGCTCTAGGTATGATATTTAAAAATTTATAACAATGAAATCAGTACTCTTATCTTTAAACGCGTTTTTCTCAAAACTACATTTCTCAAATTTGCTGCAGCTGTAACTCGATAACAAATCTTCCGATCGACTTGGGTCTCTTTTTAGCATATTGTGTATTTGTTTTTCCATACAATGACCCTCCAGTTTTATGATTGGATAAAAAATATAATTTTGTCAGGCCAAAAACCATCATATTTTTAGCAAATTTTGATTTTTTTTTTAAAAATCCGCCATTTTGTTGCATTTTATTTTCTTTTACAATCGAGGGTCATTGTATAGTAAATATATTCTAGTTGAATAAAATTTTTAGTTTTTTTTATTTCAGGCACTGTGAAGGCTACCATCACTGCAGCAGTGGGAGAACTTATTTTTTTAAAGACTCAGGAAATGGTGGATAACTTGCTGAAAATCGAATATTTTCATTCGAAAACATTACTTTGTATTTATTATTTATGCACAAATATATCTGCAAAATTGTAAAACATTGGATGTAATACTTTTTTTTTAAATTCACAAAAATCACCTTTTTGTCATGCGGTCAAGCTAGTTGTGCCCCTTAAGAAGCCGTCTGAGACTCTGTGTAAGACGGTTGAAGACTCAACGTGATTTTATACTAACAATGTCTCGAAACGCGCTGTATATTTAACACTAAGCGACGCAACTTATTCTCATTCTAATCTGTATTGTACACAATAATAGATTTTACCTAGGATTTACTAAATAAGGTCCCTTTAACAAAAGGAACTTTACCGAAAGTATTCAAACTATGATCTATAAAAAATTGTATACTATCAGTCGATAAAATATTCATTTATAGATATAGAAATGACCATGAATCATCCATGTACAGTTTAAAAGGGTACTGGTACTCGAGCAATAGTTACTATCGCTATAGTACTCTAAAATGTAATACAGCACTCATCAGAAGAATTATTTCTTAATTTTTTTCTGTGTAATTTAAAGTCAAGGGATCCCAGTAAAAAAAACTGATTGGGGCGAATTGAGATGAATTGATGTCTGTGGATTCATTTCAATCCGGTTGGTTGTGATACTAAATTTAAAGAAAGCGTAGGTATAAAAAAATTAGTGAGTGATGAAGTTGAAACTAATACCTTTTCTCGCTGTCTTGAAAGAAAAATAGCTGTAGATGCCATTATGTGTAATAAGTGCCGACTATCTATTTATAGAAATAATTCTGACGAAGATTCTGATTCTGAAACTGAAACAGATCTTTCTACCTCTGACGCAACTTCCGATGACCCAACATTCAAAGTTAAGGTCAAATCGAAGGAAGCTGTTTCTGAGACTGAGTACTTTAAATCCCTATCCAGAGGACAGTTGCTACTCATAAATGCTATTGCATTTATTTCTCTATGAAAAATTTAACTGTCATTCCTGAAGAAGCGCGAATCCAATTGAATATAAAAAAGAAAATTTTTATACCATCTGGAAATCGGTGTTGTACAACTCATATTCTAAAAAATCGAATATATGAGGAAGATCTTGGCCATTTAAAAGTGTATTTCAACACTGCAGGGCTCAGCGCATCAGAGTTGTCCAAAATAATGGAAACTCTTTCCATCAAATGTGATTCGACATTGCTTGACAAAATCGAGGAATTTAGCCTTTCAGAAAAACAAATTAAAATTCTCACTGGGTTATCTTGGAAAAATCTTCTTGGAATAAAAAACTTAATGACTTCATTGCGTAGTAGTCAATCTCGTTCAGTGATCCAAGCTTTTATTGTGTTTCTTTTTAAACTACGCACAGGAAATTCCAATAAACTATTAGCTTCTATATTGAACATAGATCATGAAAAGTCAATTTCGAAATATTCTAAAAGTATTATTCAATCTTTTGAAAAAGACGTGCTGCCACGTCGTTTTGGCTTAAATTCTGTTAACAGGGATAATTTTATTCAAAACCACACAACAGAAATTAGAAAAAAATAGTTTGATGTTCAGTGAAATTTGCTTCTGATTTATGATGCTACGTATGCGCGTCATTAGAAAAGTACAAATAATGAATATCAAAGGAAATCTTTCTCTGGCCAGTAGAAAGTTCCTCTTTGTAAGCTTGGGCCGCATCCTGCAAACCAAAATGATGCAGATGTCATAAAAACATCATTGAGGATACAAATGGTTTCAGGACGAATGATGTCTTTGTTCTTGATCGAGGTTTCCGTGACGTAAATAAAGATATGAAAGAAAAAAATTTCAAAGTACTCATACCTGCTTTAAGGGGATCTCCTTATCCAGAACTTTCAAAAAATAGATTTTTTTTTGTTTCAATCGATGGATCTCTTATCAGAGAATATTGTCGCAAAATTTTAAAGTCCATATGGGAATAGTAACTCAAAAGATCGATAAAAAATTTTTTTTTAACAATTGTTTAGGTTCAATATAAGCGAAAGACCCTTCCGAATAAAAAAAGCAAATATATATGTGTTTGAGATGAAAACTTTGGATAATATCATGCACGCAAAATTAATTGTCCGTGGTGAGACGCTGCGCGGGATCTTCGCTAAGTCCGAGATTTTTTCTTGTTTTCAAATGAAAATTTTCTTTAACAAGTTCAAATATGTACCTAAATATATGCGACAAATCTTTGACCAGTGTTTTTATTTTCTGCTTCAAAGAAAATTGGGAAAAAGTGCCTTTTTTGAAGGTTCTAGATAAGGAGACTCCCCTAAAAGGTAAAAGAAAGCAATTGTCAACAGAACAATCCAACCAGTCAAGACTTGTGACAAAAATTCGATGGGTGGTTAAAGCTTGTCATCGTATGCTCAAATAAAAGTATTGTCTTCTGGACCATAAAATAGATAACAAGTTGGAACCAAATATTGGAATCTATTTTAAAGTGGCATCATTTTTTGATAATGCTTACGGTCATAGGCTGGAGTCTGACAAACAATAAGATTCATATAAAATATTACAGAGGATGCATGCTCAAAAAGATGTAGGCAATACACTAGCTACTGAGGCAGAAGAGAAAGGATGTATACATAGAAAAACTTCCTTCAAAACAGCAGTGTCTCCAGAACGTGGGATTTTTCGGCCCCCACCATGTTCCCATCTGGGAGAAACACATGCAAACGTGGCGTGTCAGTGTGTCGGCTCTGCTACACGCTGCGGTCACCAGCTTCGTGTAAAGCCGAAGGTGCACGAAGACGGACTTCGTTACAATGCTTGAGTTTTCAAGTTATTTTTAGATTTCACGCTTTCGTTTATCGAGTCGAAATTAAGAATTGTATTTTTCTCGAGTACGTGTAAAAGAGGCGCGAAGCAGACGACGAATTTGAATTTACGAAGTATATAGTTCAAGAAATAACACTTTTCTTCAATTTCTTGAAGAAAGTCTGCATGAAATAAACATCAGTATGATCTTGGAAAATTTCATGAGGATTTCAACACTTCAAAAATAAACTTTCAGTGAAATTTAGTGACAATAAATGTATAAAATTTGAATCAATATATAATTTTCCATTCAAATTTATATACTTCTTACTAATTTTGTACATTTAACAATTTTTCAATTAGAACAATATTTTCTATCAAGATAAAATGAACATAAAATTCAAGTTCATAATTTATATTTTCAGTTATATGTTAGAAATATTTTCAACTCACATTTTTGTAGCCTAAGCACAAACTTTTCATTCCAAAACTTAAAATCTCTACGGAAATGGAAAATTGTCAAATAGCAGTAGATAACTTAAAAAGCTAAAATATGTGTTTATTGGTATTTCCATATTAACATATAAATATCAATCAACTTTAAATTTTACATAAAAATGTACGTTCGAAGTGTTCAAATCTTGTTACAATTTGACAAGATTTTATGGAGGAGTGCAATCTTTTAGATGAAATATTTTGTAGTTCTAAATTTGTCTGTCCGTCTGAAATCGTAGTAAGATTTAAACAGTAAACAACAAATTTTCCAATAGCATTCAGGATCAATAATAATTGATTCAGGAAATACTTCAACTCTGTAGAGCATTTTTGTATTTCGAATTCAAAATGTGTGCTTAAGCCACAAAAAAGTAAGCTGAAAATGTAGATATAAAACTAATTATGTCATGTTTATGTCTTCTTAATGGAAAATACTTTGCATATAATTCTCTAATTCGATATTTATTTAACGTATGAACATTCAAGAAATTGATAAATATTCCATCTTTTTATAGGAACTAAAAATTTCCGGATAATGCTTTGATTGAGAAAGCTAAAAATTTGTCAAATATTGATATAAATTGCAATTTTACAATTGCATTATTTTTCAAATATTTTAACATCTCTTAAATCTTGATAATTCTTACAGAAGTTTATTTCATGTGAGTGACTTTTTCTTTTTCTAATGAAAGATTTCGTAATTCTAAATTCGGCCCAATTCGTAACATTGTAAAAAGATTTTAAAACTTCATAAAAATTTTTTTTCTGTTTTATTCAAAGTCAATAAATATTCAATGTTTGGAATCGAAATATTAAGTAAATGATTTTTAATTTCTGGGAATAAACTGCTTTAATAAGACAATCTTTCTTCTTTGTGAGAAATCTCAATTTTAAAATTAAAATTCTACGCATAGGATACAAAAACATAATATGAAAATACTTTTAATACAGAATTTTGAAATATACAAGTTGACCAATTTTTAATCGAGTAAATCGGCTACTTTAAGCAAAAAATTATGTTAAAAATATTTTATCAATAAAAAATAAGACACATTAAATTACGGTTTAAAATCCACATTCATAGATTGATGGTAAAAGCAGTTTAAAGTTTTTTAATCTTACGTTTTAGTGACGCATGCACAGACTTTTAATCAGATAAATGAAATGCTTTATAGAAAGTCAAAATTTTCTTATTACTGCACTTAATCAAATTTATAAAGTAAAAATATTTTTTAAGTGATGCTTTCACTCAATTCTTTAAACATTCATTAATTGAAAATTGTACTCAAAATTTAATCTTGCAGCGTTCCAATATTCCCACAATGTTACAAAATTTTATTAATCATTATTTTAGTCGAATTATTTTCAAAATATTTAAAAAATAAATGTAAATATTTTGATTAAATACTCTGTGAAATTTTGCATTTGACTGATCTTGCAAAATTGTTGAAAGTTTTGAATACCGATAGAAGAAACTTTAAATGAAATTTTATGTCCATAAATGCTTAAAGTTCTATATAGAAATATCAACTACAACATTCTCAAATTTTATAAATAAACTACTAAATTCAAAAAGTTTCGGATTTTTTTAAAAACTGTACAAATTTCAAATATGAATCAGTCAAAATCTACTGATTATCAGTGAAATTTGACTGATTTAAATAACTAAAAACAGGTTACTGTGAATCAGTCAAATTTCACTGATTACTTCAGTGAAAAGTAACTGATTTAACAGTGAAAAATATTGTTTCCACTGATGATTCAGTGAAAAGGCAAATCACTGATTCAATCAGTGAAAATTTGACGGATTCAGATTTAGAGTGTATACAAAGTTCAAATATAAAGTGTACTCTGTACATTAATCAAACAAATTTAGAAGATGAATATTTTAATAAATATTCCTAAATATTATTGGAATATGATACATATCGATTTACAAAAACTTCTTCAAAGTACTCAGACATTTTTCTTATTTTACGACATTTTTGCACCATGTTTGACCTTTGGGTAGGATTCAAGAAAACAATTGTAGACATACTTTCATTACTTAGTAAAATACTATGAAGACTTGCTTTTTAAATTAATGCGAAAACTTTTAAAACCTTTAACAATCGGTTGCATAGATTCTGCTCTAATCTTGGACGCAATTAGAGAAATAGGTTTTTTTGCTTTTTCTAGATCTAGTTTTTGCCTTAAACATAAAAGAAAGAAAACACATTTGAAATATTTAAATAAAAAAGCTCGTTCATTCTTAGAGAATCCCAAATATTCTGAAATAAAACTCCTTTCCACACCACCACGGAGGTAGAGTTTAAGGCTCGTTTTTTTTACGTGGTATCCCCTGTAGGCCTAGTCCACGTCCTACGAAACGAAAATGGTTTTTGCTTTCAAGCAAAAAGAAAAAAGGAAAAAAATGAAGCAAAGTGGTAAAAAACGCTACAAATGTAGCCCGTACTTCAGGCTTGCCTCTATCAAATGCCAGTATACGTCGAACAAAAATGTTTTGTTTTAAATCAAATAATGAAGAAGTTTGATTAATTCGGGATGATTTGGGGTGCTTGATTATTGTGAGTCCCCTTGCCTCTCACTTATGCCCAAAGCGTGATATTACTCAATTTCAGTATGTTTTCTTACTCACAAAATAATAATTAAAACTAAACAATTTCCATACCCGAGGCACGCGAAGAAAGGAATAAAGAACGTATCTCTGATATAAGAAATAAAATGTCATTATTTTGTGAGTAAGAAAGGGGTTTGAAATTGATTAACGCCATGCCTTGGCCATTAGAATTAATCCTCTCCTTCGTGAGCGAAGAGCGACAAACCACTTTCCCTATCACTTTCTGCCATCTCATATAGATTTTCGGTCATTAATTGCAAATGCTTCGAAGTGATGCTCGTTGTTCTGGCTGTTTCAGCTCTCGCCTTTAGGGCTGATCGAGTAACACAAATTGAGTTGACCGTCCTGTATCCTAAGCGATTTCTTTTGGGAGTTTTCGCGTCCGTGAGCATGAAGAAACCTCGCTCCGCCTCAGCATTTGAATGAGGAAGACTCCGAACATGATTCAATACTGAGGTCAAATTTGGAAAAAGTTTTCCTCCTGTACTCGTCGATGATACACCGATACTAGACCACATTTCGTCAAAAGATAAATTCGACCACTTTTCTTTGAGTTCCTGTCTGATATTGAGTAAACAATCCCACTCTTTTTGTACGCCTATTCTATCAAACGACCCTAAATCTTGACAAACTTTCCAGACCCTAGGAAAAGTTTCGCTTCGATCAGCATAGAAAGCTACTTGAGGCAGGAAAACAGCAACGCAAGACAAAAGGATGTCATCAAAAGGAAGTAGATTGCGAATTTCTTCGCTTGCTGTGACATAAAATTTCAAGCAATTACGAAGAAATAGATCAACTTCTACTATTTGCAATTTCTTGTTTGTAAGTTGCTGCTGGAAATATTCTCGCGTTTCCTTACCAAAGTCAATGTCTTGAAGCGGCTTTTGATTACTAGGATCTGCAAAGTTAACATTTCTAATGATTTGAAAGAATAAATTCGATTGAAGAAGACCCTCTTTCAAATAACTGCTAAGAATCCATACGAAGAATTTAGTCGAGTTTGGCTGGAGTTCCTGAACCATTGTTTCGCGACTTTGAAATTTCGCATTGTATACGTTGAACCTATTCAAAGTAAATTTCAAGAATAGGAAATATGCGAGTGTCAACGGATTCTGCATTTTTCCTAACAAGTCTTTGGCCTTCTCTACCTTCTCAGATACGAGGACCATAAGATACTGAAGAATAACTTCCCAATTCATTATTATAATATCTATGCACCGATAGCGGACAAGCCAGCGAGTTTCAGAATGACTAGGAATTTTTTGATAGTCATTTCCTAATTTCAAAACAATCGATCGAAAAATAGCCGTTCGCTTGGAGCTAGCATTAAGAAAAGCTGGCAAATCTTTGATTAAATCCTCTACATCTGGGATTGTGGCACAAGCATATTTTGCTACAATTGCTGACTAATGCGAGACACACGGGAAAACAATTAAACGGGGACTTTGTTCCTTTAATTTTGTTTTAAATAAGGACCTATTGCCGACCATCACCTGTGCATTATCACAAGCTAAAGCACAGATATTAGATAAAAGGATTTTCTGCCCGGACAATGCTTTTTCGAACGCATCAAAAATTTTAGAGGCAGAACAATCCCAAGCATTTACATTAATAAGCTGGAGCAATTCCACCTTGACAGAAAATGTCGTTGGCTCCACATATCGAACCATTAATGACAGCCACTTTTCTAGAGTCCTGTCGGTCGTTTCGTCTTCGTACACTGAAAATGATTGCTTACGCACAATATTTGCCATGCGATCAGTTTCGGCAGCACATACGACGTTATTTACAACTAGGACCATTTTAGTGTGGCTCAATCTAACGTCTTTTAAAACCGAAGGTTCCATATCTTGGAAAAGTCCTATCAATTCTGATGAAATCGCGAATGGTAAATTATGCTCTACGAAAAATGTACTAATCCTAATCTCTGCTTCTTGTACTTTCTGTTTGAAAGTAACACTTTGCGGAATCGTGGAATTTGTGAATTCTGAAGCAGAAGAACTTGCTACACAAGGTTCAACACTGTAAGAATTGGCAGTTACATTAGAAGAATTTTCACTTACTACTCCATAACATTCTAATTTATTTGAAAACTCTTGCTTCTTTCTGTGTGATAAAGATGCTTCATGCTTTTCAATTTCCGATTTGCCACATAGCAACGTTTTATTGCAAATTTTGCAATGAAATCTTGTTTCATCTGCTAATGTAACCACCCACTCTCTCCACGACGGAAATTCCTCAAACCATCCCAACTGAAAGTTTTTTGCATTTTTCATGACTTTTCTAGCGGGTTGACATTCGCTTGAACCAGAGTTCAAACGGTGGTCAACCTTCGTTTGAACCTGGCTGTCCTTCAAAACACTCGAATTTGGGTCAACCGGATTACTCATTGTGAACAATAAATTATACGACGAAGGAAAACAGAATTATTTGAAAAGAATTAATAAGATGAAAAGTCGATAAAATTGAGCGAATGTGAATAATTTGTAATCTGCACACAAATTAAGATTCACAAAATAAACTTACCCACAAGCATCAAACAATAACGTACGTAAGAGCACTCACGTATCACCAAATAATAATATAATATTCTTACTTTTGCCGTTTTCAATAAGGAATTACGATAAAAATATGAAGAATCCACACTCTTGCCTTCTCAAATAAAGCATAAAGCGAGAATCAAGTATATCTTAGAAGAAAACAAAAGAAGTTTGCTATTATTATTTGTTTTCGTCTCCAATTTGACCTTTATACCGTTCGTTTGCGATTTAAAACATTGGTAACTTTTTGGCTATTAATCTAATTGAGCTACGACTTTTCAGAAAACTTTCTTTACTAAAGTATTAAAATTTTTCTCCTGTAGATAGTTTCAGAAAATGTAGACACTTAATACAATATTAATAAAATCGTAAAATTCTGAAAATTTGTTAAGCTAGCGCGAGTGGAAGTAGAGAAAACAATTTTTTTTTAAAATGTACCTCTCCCAATTACTTGAAAAATTAGAAGTTTTAAAAATTTTTGCAAAAGGAAAAACGATGTGCCTTGAAAGTGTGTACAAGTCCTTGAAATTCAAATTCGAACGATTTTTATAATTAATTATCCTGTACATTTAAAGATACAATTTTTGTATTTGGAATAAGTTTTCTGCAATTACGAAAACATTTATTTAGAGTACATAAAATTTATTGAACTATTACTAGTAAACTCTACCTCCGTGGTGGTGTGGAAAGGAGTTTTATTTCAGAATATTTGGGATTCTCTAAGAATGAACCAGCTTTTTTATTTTAATATTTCAAATGTGTTTTCTTTCTTTTATGTTTAAGGCAAAAACTAGATCTAGAAAAAGCAAAAAAACCTATTTCTCTAATTGCGTCCAAGATTAGAGCAGAATCTATGCAACCGATTGTTAAAGGTTTTAAAAGTTTTCGCGTTAATTTAAAAAGCAAGTCTTCATAGTATTTCACTAAGTAATGAAAGTATGTCTACAATTGTTTTCTTGAATCCGACCCAAAGGTCAAACATGGTGCAAAAATGTCGTAAAATAAGAAATATGTCTGAGTACTTTGAAGAAGTTTTTCTAAATCGATATGTATCATATTCCAATAATATTTAGGAATATTTATTAAAATATTCATCTTCTAAATTTGTTTGATTAATGTACAGAGTACACTTTATATTTGAACTTTGTATACACTCTAAATCTGAATCAGTCAAATTTTCACTGATTGAATCAGTGATTTGCCTTTTCACTGAATCATCAGTGGAAACAATATTTTTCACTGTTAAATCAGTTACTTTTCACTGAAGTAATCAGTGAAATTTGACTGATTCACAGTAACCTGTTTTTAGTTATTTAAATCAGTCAAATTTCACTGATAATCAGTAGATTTTGACTGATTCATATTTGAAATTTGTACAGTTTTTAAAAAAATCCGAAACTTTTTGAATTTAGTAGTTTATTTATAAAATTTGAGAACGTTGTAGTTGATATTTCTATATAGAACTTTAAGCCTTTATGCACATAAAATTTCATTTAAAGTTTCTTCTATCGGTATTCAAAATTTTCAACAATTTTGCAAGATCAGTCAAATGCAAAATTTGACAGAGTATTTAATCAAAATATTTACATTTATTTTTTAAATATTTTGAAAATAATTCGACTAAAATAATGATTAATAAGATTTTGTAACATTGTGGGAATATTGGAACGCTGCAAGATTAAATTTTGAGTACAATTTTCAATTAATGAATGTTTAAAGAATTGAGTGAAATCATCAATTAAAAAATATTTTTACTTTATAAATTTGATTAAGTGCAGTAATAAGAAAATTTTGACTTTCTATAAAGCATTTCATTTATCTGATTAAAAGTCTGTGCATACGTCACTAAAACGTAAGATTAAAGAACTTTAAACTGCTTTTACCATCAATCTATGAATGTGGATTTTAAACCGTAATTTAATGTTTCTTATTTTTTATTGATAAAATATTTTTAACATAATTTTTTGCTTAAAGTAGCCGATTTACTCGATTAAAAATTGGTCAACTTGTATATTTCAAAATTCTGTAATAAAAGTATTTTCATATTATGTTTTTGTATCCTATGCGTAGAATTTTAATTTTAAAATTGAGATTTCTCACAAAGAAGAAAGATTATCTTATTAAAGCAGTTTATTCCCAGAAATTAAAAATAATTTACTTAATATTTCGATTCCAAACATTGAATATTTATTGACTTTGAATAAAACAGAAAAAAAATTTTTATGAAGTTTTAAAATCTTTTTACAATGTTACGAATTGGGCCGAATTTAGAATTACGAAATCTTTCATTAGAAAAAGAAAAAGTCACTTACATGAAATAAACTTCTGTAAGAATTATCAAGATTGAAGAGATGTTAAAATATTTGAAAAATAATGCAATTGTAAAATTGCAATTTATATCAATATTTGACAAATTTTTAGCTTTCTCAATCAAAGCATTATCCGGAAATTTTTAATTCCTCTAAAAAGATGGAATATTTATCAATTTCTTGAATGTTCATAATTTAAAAAAATATCGAATTAGAGAAATATGCAAAGTATTTTCCATTAAGAAGACATAAACATGACATAATTAGTTTTATATCTACATTTTCAGCTTACTGTTTTGTGGCTTAAGCACACATTTTGAATTCGAAATACAAAAATGCTCTACAGAGTTGAAGTATTTCCTGAATCAATTATTATTGATCCTGAATTCTATTGGAAAATTTGTTGTTTACTGTTCAAATCTTACTACGATTTCAGACGGACAGACAAATTTAGAACTACAAAATATTTCATCTAAAAGATTGCACTCTTCCATAAAATCTTGTCAAATTGTAACAAGATTTGAACACTTCGAACGTACATTTTTATGTAAAATTTAAAGTTGATTGATATTTATATGTTATTATGGAAATACCAATAAACACATATTTTAGCTTTTTAATTTATCTACTGCTATTTGACAATTTTCCATTTCCGTAGAGATTTTAAGTTTTGGAATGAAAAGTTTGTGCTTAGGCTACAAAAATGTGAGATGAAAATATTTCTAACATATAACTGAAAATATAAATTATGAACTTGAATTTTATGTTCATTTTATCTTGATAGAAAATATTGTTCTAATTGAAAAATTGTTAAATGTACAAAATTAGTAAGAAGTATATAAATTTGAATGGAAAATTATATATTGATTCAAATTTTATACATTTATTGTCACTAAATTTCACTGAAAGTTTATTTTTGAAGTGTTGAAATCCTCATGAAATTTTCCAAGATCATACTGATGTTTATTTCATGCAGACTTTCTTCAAGAAATTGAAGAAAAGTGTTATTTCTTGAACTATATACTTCGTAAATTCAAATTCGACGTCTGCTTCGCGCCTCTTTTGCACGTACTCGAGAAAAATACAATTCTTAATTTCGACTCGATAAACGAAAGCGTGAAATCTAAAAATAACTTGAAAACTCAAGCATTGTAACGAAGTCCGTCTTCGTGCACCTTCGGCTTTACACGAAGCTGGTGACCGCAGCGTGTAGCAGAGCCGACACACTGACACGCCACGTTTACATGTGTTTCTCCCAGATGGGAACGTGGTGGGGGCCGAAAAATCCCACGTTCTGGAGACACTGCAAAACAGTCACAGCAGATGAAATTCTGGATTTTCCATAAATGAGTGAAAGAGATCTAACGAAATTTTTCAATGGATCCTATCAGCTTCCTCAAGCTGTATCTTATTTAGCAGAAATGTTAGATAAGGTTGGCAAACTGACCCTTGAGTACGTAAAAGAAGAACCCAATGTACATAAGTTCAAAGTACAATCCCGACTCATTTCTTGAGCATCATATAGATGTTTTATAAGATACAAGCCTAACAGCTTCGGTGTTTCCGGGTTAACACACTATGCATGCGAGTGTGCTAATGGCAGACGAACATCAGTGTTGCATGCGCGATTTTTATTTTTTGTTCACATTGTTCCGACCCTTCAAAAAATTCAACACAAATATATGTAATGAAGGATATTCTAAGGAATATTCACGTAAAATATGGTTGTGGTCATTCTACAACATAACCTCAAACAAAAAATTCGAAAAATTCAAAAAAAATTTTTAGCTACAATTGTTTTCGAAATTAAAATTTTTTTTTTTAGAATAGTCTTATGAGTGTCTACAACTATATCATATTATACAATTAAAAATGCATTAAATAATAAAACTTAAATAAAAAAATAAAAATTAAATAATTAAATAATAAACAGAAATAAATAAAATTCTCACTGTTATACGATGTCCCTAAACTTTAACATATTTTAATAAAAATTATAAACATATTTCTCTCCGTTCATCAACAAATTTTGTTATTTATTTGGAAAATAAATTAAGGATGAATAAAAACATTAAATTATCAATGTCGAATTTTTTATATTTTTCACCACAATTTATTTATTCCTGTTGCAAGATTTCTCTATCCAGTCTTAAAATGATGTATCACATCTTACAATGCTAATTTTAGAAAAATTTACCATTTAAGTCTTAAATAGAAGATGATGTAACTATTTTCAGTCCAACAAAGGCTCCGAATAATACAAAAAAAACTTATACCACTAAAAAGGAGCAATTCCGATAAAATAGTTTTTCTTGAAAATAACATCAACGTTCTGTTTCAAATTAATATAGAATAAATTCTTAATCGAACTGTTAACCACTTTTTTTTATTTATCATAATGAATATGAACCGTGCAATCTTTAATACTGATTATTTGGCTATTTTGTTTTTCGTTTTTGGTACTGAAAGATTTAGTATATGAACACTTCAATTTTTGAGGATTTTCAGACCCAGACCCAAAATCGAGAGTTGACAAGTTGATGTCGTGGGTTATTAGGTTTCCTATTTTTCTCTTGTTGTGTATAGAGTTTTCAACGCAATCTGTAAGGAATCGAATTTTATTTATTTCCTTTAGATAAAATATTATAAATATGAATATGAAAAATTTATAATACCTTCTGCGACAGAACTTGATTTCCACCCACCATGTTACTGTATCATTCGCGTGCTTGCTCCTTGAAGTTATTGAAAAAAAAGTATAAAAAATAACAGTTCATTATATTAAATAAAATTTTTCAATTTAAGGTTAAGTTGCTTAGTGCACTTACTTTTGTTGCCAACCATCGATCATCGGGAGCTTCGTTTGAAAACCGTTCCATTTCTGTTGCGTCCAGAACTTTGGCTTTGGCACTCTGAAATCCCTTGCTTTTTCTTTTCAGAAATGCAATCAACAGTAAATAATTACCAATGTTGACATTTCTTTTATTGACAATGACTGATTTTAGCATGGAATATTGACTCCACAGTGTGCTTGGTTGGTAATTCTCGGAAAGTGTTTTGAAATAAGCAAGAAGCACACTTTCTGATATTAAATCTGTTTTCATGGTCTACTGCCACGATGAAAATTTTTCATAAGCTGCGTCATATCTATCCCTTGATTTTTCGTGAAGAAACTCGTTTTTAGCAGTTATGGCAACTTCTACGATTTCTGAAGGTAGATCGAGAAATATTTCGTCGTCTCCATCAGTGCCGCAATCAATTGAATCTTTAAATTCCACTTTAATAAAAATTTTAACCTATTTTAATAAAAATTATAATCGACCGAAGGTGAAGACTGAAGTTAGCCTCGAAATGAGGTTGGATAAGAGGGGAAATGATTGCAGATGAAGTGCATATACTTTCAATACTGCACGGAGAGAAATAAACAGTGCTGCGCCCTTCGGGCAAATAAGTGTTCAACACTTCGACCCAATCCAGTGATGAAATCATGAAGTTCAAATAAAAGAAGCTTGTGATATTTATGCTTGACACATTCGGTATTGTCCATGCAGTAGATACACTGCGTTCACATGCGAATTATATGAGTTTAAGATTTAGCCACAAGATGACTTGTTGCAAACATTAGAGGGCCAGTGTAAGAAACGCTTGAGTTTCACGTGCGACGCACGTGAAATTGGCTAGTGTGTAATACTTGAATTCATGTATTTCACACGCGTCATTTCACTTCTTCTCAATGCTTGGTACCTTTCACGTGCGCCACACTATTTATTTCTCTCCGTGTGGTTACAGCGTAAAATGCTTTCACAGACGCTTGTTTCAACTTTCAATTCTAGGGTTGAAATAGTAGATTGTGTACCAAGGGCGGCATGGTGGCGATTGCGATGAGTGTGAAGGGTACCCGCCTCAGCGCAGCGAAGGTGGTATGCACACGAGTCACATCGACTTTTTGTGTCCAAATTGGTGAAAAAAGAGTATTGCGTGCGAGCGCGTAGTTAGCCCCGGGCAGTCAAGTGTCGGGCAGTATGAACATTTTGCCTGTTGAAGCGAGCGGTATGAACATTTCGCCCTCTGTAGCGGGCGGTATGAATATTTTCGCCCGTTGAAGCTGGCGGTATGAACATTTCGCCCGATTGCGTTGCCGAGGTGCAATTGGCTGCATACTGCTCTACGCGCAAGCATGCAGTGCGACTTTTTCCGCCCGTTTGGACACAAAAGATCTTTCGCTTTCGACTTTTCTTTTGGTTTACAATTCAGGGATAAAGTATATTTATTAAATGTTTGAAGTTGTAGCCGAGAATTTCGAATATTATCTAATACGATAGATATATATAAAATATTTTTAACTTTTCTACTCAGTCGTCTTCATATTCATTTCTTTTTTACTTAAACACATTATTATAAACGCTTTAAATACTTCTTGAACATTAAAATCCTTATACTCACAAACAATTTTTCTTTTTTCAATAAACAGATACACTCAAAATTGTCAATTAAATGTAATTGCAATTAAAACTGATCGAAAGGTTAAACAACTAGTCTAAGCAACAGGAAATTTATTATAAATGATTTATGACATTATTTATTTCAGAAAACGGACTGCGTCATCAGAAGAAAGGTTGGTCATAGAGTAATTGTGTCATGTTTTGAACAATAAAATATGATTTATAAATTTTTTATCAACATTTAAGATAAAAAAATCGCACTTTTTTTAGTTGTCTGATTGGATTATTAGAAGCGGAGAAAATTCGGAAAAACCGGGAAATTTAGCTTTTATTAAACAAATTAATATCTCAGTTAATTTTTGACTTTTCAGGTTAAGGTTTCCGCGCCATTGACAATTTAATTCTGATGGCGCAGTCCGTTTTCTGAAATAAATAATGTCATAACAAATTCCCTGTTGCTTGGACTAAACATGCATTCGGCCGTCAACGAGTATAACGTCGAAAGGTATCTCGTAAACAAAGAGAAAATAATAACCATGAGTAGGAATCCAAAGTTGATTTAAATAAAATTAAAATTATGTTTGTTAATGTTATTTAGGTCAGGCTGAATTATAAATAAAATCGCAGATAATAAATTAGCAGAACCTATCCAGGAAATAGAACTTGATCAGGAAAATTTGGATTTTGAGGAAGCAAGGGGGCTTCCAACTTCCGAAATAAATTTTAGCAACGTAACGGTAAGACAGTCTATAACTCGAAATAATATAGGAACAATTCCTAAAATAATAAACTGCTCTGCAGGACGCGGTTTAATTCGGGTAATAGACTTGCCTGCTTCGGACTTACCGAAATCAACCAATCCTCATTTAGGGAAGGAAGTAACAGGCAATGAAATCTTTTAAGTGGATTCTTTTCTGGAAGAAAATAACCAATTTCTGTTAGAAACGGAAGAGATAATAAAACATTATGACGAGCAAGTAGCTAGGGATCGCAAATAGTGTATTAAATAATTAGAAAATAAAATACAAAAAACAAAAAACTAAATAAAACAGTCTAACCTTCAGCTCATACCTCATTTGAAACAAAATTTAGAAACAATGAAAAATGGGAATCGGAAAATATTGGAGAGAGAAAGTCCAGCTCATTTACTGGATAACCTTAAAAGATTTAAAAGGGGATAACGGATCAATAGTAAGAATATTTTAGAAAACCTTGATGCTTTATTGGTAGAGGACGCTAACGATTGGTTCAATAAATATAAATTCTTGGATAACGTTATTAGATTTTTTCAAAGAGTTCAGAAAAACATGTATAGACGAAAAATTTTCGAAGGAAATCAAACAAAAAATAGTTTTGTAAACAAAGACGGGCTCAGGACATTCAGTCTTAATTGACAGAAATTAGAAAATATTTCACAAAACTTTATCCTAGAAAAGGTCGAGAATGTGAATTACGTTACGCATACGATAATTAAAGAATATAATATAAAATAAAATGTATATTAAGCGTAACGATTTAGAAACGTTTAAAGAACTCGAAAAGCTGGGTAAAAAATGGGAGACCGAGTTAGCAAAGTCAAAAATTAGGGGATAAGTTTTACAAATGACAGAATCTAGAATAGAGAATAAAAACGATCAGAAGAATAATATTGGGAACAATAACAGCGATAGGAATATGGGTGAAAATAACATGAACAGAAGGGAATACAATGTCAGTAACTATCAATACGGAAACAGAAGTCAAAGTATTGAAAATGGGAAACAACAATATATACCTAAAGCTTCGTCTGAACAGCAAAGATAGAATATCCCACAATATCAAACACCTTCTCTACAAATACCCAACCTTCACCCTACATTCTAAAACACTTACCAACTAAGATTTTCACAACGATTCTAATCTTGATTTCGAAATAATCAATATAGATATCCTTTCAATCCTTATAACCAGACAATACCGAGGATAAATCAATTAGCGATAGGCACGGTATCAGGTCGAACACTGCCTACTATAGAATTTCCAGCAGAAAATCGAGAAAATAACTCAGGAAAAAATGAGCAAAAAAATTTTCGAAAACAAATCGTGAGAAATGAGAACGCAAACCAGAAATAGGAAATTCAAACTATAGAGTACAAGATAATCCAAATTGGTTGAAACAAAGTGCATAGTCACATAATGCAAGCGTAAATGAAAATTGAATACAGTTAAACTGCTACAGCTATAAAAAATTCGGGACATTTTAAAAGGAAATTTAATGTTCATACTTAAATCACAACCAGGGAATCTGACAAACCGGGAAATAGAAAAAACAATAATAAATCTCATGCCCAGAACGCCAGAATATTTAAATTCTGATACAGAGAAATTAAACGAAACAAGGTTTCATTCAATGATAAATTCGGAAGATGACTTATTTAGAATATTAGTTGATATAGCGGCCACATATTCATATGTGGCAAAGAATTAATAGAAAAAAATCCCATGTTCAAATCACATGGAGGCAATGCCTAATTCCCTACTCAAACCAATCACAGAAGACCCTATACAGAATAGGAGAAAAGGGGCAAAAACAAGTAATGAGGATAGTGGTAAAATAAGTGAAAATAAATAGTGACACTAAAATTCAAAACATCGTAAATAGTCGGATTAAGTCAGGAATGAAAGGCATAGAAAATAATAATGATAAGGAACACTAAATTAGAAGATACCGTAAGTCCTGAAGTAAGAGAAAAAATAAAGAGTGAAATAGATGAAATGCTAAAACCGGACATAATAGAATCTTCTTGTTTCGACTGGTCGAACCCACATGTCATGATTAAGAAACCAAGCGCACATTACAGGTTTTGTTTTGATTTTAGAAAAGTAAATAAGATTACCAAAAAATATTTTTACCGAATCCCATTGATGAATGAAATTTTGTATACCTTACCGTCGGCAACATTCATTTCAAAAATAGATTTAATGCCGGCATATTTACAAATACCTTTGGAGGGAAGTTCAAACCCTATCACAGCATTCACAGTCCCTGGAAAGGGTATGTATCAATTTAAACGGATGACATTTGGTCTTACCAATGGTCCGGCAAGTTTCCAGAGACTGATGAATAAAATTATAACTCCAGATTTAAAGCAAACGTTTTTTGTTACTTAGACAATATTATTATTATAACTTAAAATTTCGACGATCTTTTAAAGTATTTAAACATTGTAGACCTTCTGTCGCGGCGTCGATTTTACTGAATTAGAACTGGACCAACTTCTATTGGAACCTTCGCTTTTTATAGGACTTTGAAAGGTCAACCAGGGCAGGTCAACCTTTAATGTATTGGGTGTCCCCGTAGGGTAGTTCAGGTGCAGGGATATACGCGGCGCTAGTTGTCGGAAGCGGATGGAGCGCGGCAAGGGGAACGGCTTCGTATGAGTTCCGCCATTGTTGTATACTCTTTCTGCGCTACATCAAGCTACATGCCATTGGTGAAACCGTTTCAGAATTAAATAAGACAAAATATTTTATTATTGTTAAAATTTAAATCTATTTAACTGTATGGAAGGAATATAAAAACAATGGAAACTGTTATTAACATATTGGTTTATCTATAAACATATTTTTATTTATGATCTTTCGGCATCATGAAAGTTTAATAAGAGTGCAAATTCGGAAAGGCACAATAATATTCACAATCGTTCGAAATTAAATACACACATATAATATGTTTTCATTAATTTCCATTGTCTTCATATTCCTTTCATACAGTAAAATAGATTTAAATTGTAACAATAATAAAATATTTTGTCTTATTTAATAAATAAAAAAGGTCGTAATCGGTATCATTTACGACTGTAACATTTCTAATTTTGATTTAATCAAAAAATGTTATCAGGATAATTTTTAGAGATTTATGAGCACTATCTAAAACCAGTATTGAAATTCTTGATTTTTTCAAAAAATTATTTTCAAAATCACAAAAGTAGTGCTCAGCCCCTCAATTTTGATTGGATGTGGCTGGTTAACGAACTTGTCTTTACTTTTTCGGCTCCGATAAAGTGTACCAAAGCCCAATTGAATCTGATAATTCTATCGAGAGTTATGCCGCACACGACCTACTACAGACAGACAGACAGACACTTTCGTAAAAACCCTTTTTTCTGACTCAGGGGGTCTCAAAACGTAAAGATTTGATGAAAATTTCGAAAGTCATTTTTCACATAAAACCAATACCTTCTCATCCATGATGAGAATGTAAAAAAAAGTATGCATCTTATGAAAAAATGTTACAATTCAAATTTGTAGGTCTTTATGTAGAAAATAATATTGTATCATAACGTTTTTTCGTATCTCGTATAATTTAACTGGAAAAAGGAATTTTAATATTGACTTTTTTCGAATTTGAATATGCTGTAACATTTCTAATTTTGATTTAATCAAAAAATGTTATCAGGATAATTTTTAGAGATTTATGAGCACTATCTAAAACCAGTATTAAAATTTTTGATTTTTTCTCAAAACGTAAAGATTTGATGAAATTTTCGAAAGTCATTTTTCACATAAAACCAATACCTTCTCATCCATGATGAGAATGTAAAAATAATTTTAAAACATGGTGCTTTTGTTTGCCTTTGGGAAGAAGTGGTTTTGCAGTCTTGTTCCTGGACGCCTTAGAGCTTGACCCCTTGCAAAAGTTCCTTGCATATTTTTATTTAATATTTTTTTATGAAAACAAAATCAAACAAACAAATCTAACATTACTATACACAACTCATTTTTTTCCTCGTTTACAGCTTATTCATTAAGTCCATGAAATTAGCTGGCAGTGAAGGGGGCCCCCGTTTGGCGCCAAAATGATTGCCTTTTTATTTCTATAATATGTTTCCTGCCTTTTTATCCCTATAATATATTTCCTTAATTATTGATTTTTGATGGAAGAAGAACTGAGCCAATTCCAATACAAAAATACTACTATATAACGAATTTTTCATAGCATTTAAGCGTGTGACTTTATATGGGCAAGGTATAAGTGACTATGTGTTAGTGATATTTTGCCTCATCATTTATAGTACATCTGGTTGGCCACGGCAGTATTTTTCATTCATGGTGGCAATTTTACAGTTTTTCTGAACTGGTCTGTAGAAAAATAATCAATGATTCCCGATTGAAAAGTTACTGCGAGATTCAGGAATACTTACCAAATTATTTTTTATTTCCCCGGAAAATGTTTCGTAGCATTCCTAAACCAGCATGTCCGTAAATTTTATTGCTTTTTTTTCATATCCTTAAGTTCAGAACAAATTCGGTAGTTTTTCAAGAACTTATTTTTTACCGTGTACTGGAAAATTATATATAGGAATCTACGAGTACATAGGACTATATGGGATCCTATAGAAGATCGATTCTGAATTTCTTTCTAGGCTAGAGAGATAGGATCCCAAGTCGGATTTCTTTCATAAAAATCTTATGCGATTTTTCATATTTATTCCCTTGCCAAAAAATTTATTTTTCGATTGAAAGCAGAATGATCGAGTCCACGATCGATGATGAGTCCATGTTATAAATTTACTTTTCCACAATAGTGAACGGGAAAGTTAGAAAATATTCGAATTCCAACCTCAATTGTTAGTTTATCATGCTCTGCGCAAGAGAAATGCCACGTACATGTTGATGTCGTGGTTGCATCAATCGATCATGGAACGGATAATTTTTGCTGTTTCGCGCCCAGCCCCAAAATCTTATTCCCCTTCGCGATGTGTGAAGAAAATAGTATATTGACCGAGTGCGGGATTATTTTATTCCCAATTCGCATGATTTCCGCGCTCGCGCCGCAACTTCATGTTCGTTGGGAATTTCCTAGATCCCCCACTTGGTCAACAATGTACTATTTCCGTGTTGCACACGATTTTTTTCTACTGCATCGAGAAAAAATCTAACTATTATTTATAGTAAGTGGAGCTCGTCCTATTAAAGCACCGAAATTAATGTGCAAAATTGATATAAGCTTCTAACAATATTGGCATCAACTCATGCATTTATAGTATGAAAAGTCTTATACTGTAAAATAATCAAGCGCATGCCATTATTGCTACTGCCATATGCTGCTAGAGCAATGTTTCTTGCGAAAATAGCTCGACCTTCACCTTTCTATGGTTGCCAGAAAATTCATCTTATTTCAGCAAGAGTTCTCTCACAACCGAGAGAACACGTTTGGTGCTACGTTTGGAAATAGCCGTAGCCTAAAATCTCGGTTGTAAGAGAACTCATGTTAAAATAGGATGAGTTTCTTGAAACCATAGCAAGGCGAATTTCAAACTACTTTCGCATGAAACTTAGTGCTTTTTTAGAATGAAGAGATCCCTGCTTAAAATGAATGAATTTTTTACCAGGGCAACAAGAACGAAACCTGCTACAAAAGCATAACCAGTGTAAAAATAGTATATTGTGTTGCTAGGAGCTGAGGCACGCATTTTGGAGTGAGGACTGAATACATCGGTTGAGTCCCAAAATGGCCAAGCTCGGTAGCACATAAGATATTTTTTGCAAAATACGTTCTGAAGAAGCGTTTTGAGTGTCAGTAGAGTGGTATTGAGGGTATTTATTTACGACTCAGTGGACTACAATTATTTCATATTAATAATATGTATAAATATAGTACTTAATCGGTGGGAAACTTGAAATAGTGAATATGAATAACAACCATGTCAAAAATGTAGGGTGCGTGCCAACGAGAAAAATTGAAAAAATGTAATCCATATTGTCACAGCTGTTCAGCGGACATAAGTAACGAAAGCTGATACAATATAGAAACACCGGTCGTAAATAGCCGTCCTTACTACCGCTCTACTGGGACTCGAAGTACTTCTTCAGTGCGTGTTTTGCAAAAATTCTTTTTCTCATGTATAATTATAGATTTTAGTAGGGATAGAATTTTGTACTATTAACCGAGTTAAAGAAAACTATTGCACAGCCCTAGACACGAAAAAATACTCTGCAGAAGCTTCACTTTTTTGTGCAAAAATATTAATTGAATTGATTAATTATTTTTATCGATGAAGAAAACCAGGTAAGAACCTGTATAAGTTCCTATTTCTTTGTTCTACAAGAGATTTGAAATATAAACCTAAATAAAATCCCATATGGGTTTCCACACAGAACGTTTCATATATATATATAGGAGTTTTCAATATTGTTGAATAACCTTTAAGGCGAACTAAAATAATTCTATTGGCAATTCTTACATGGTACTTTGAATAAAACCTACATAAGAATTGGCGATAGAATCCTACAAAGGATGCATAAACTACTATGTATGCGTACACGGAGAGAAGAACCTCACTATTATCGCATGACGATGACCGTTGTCAGAGTTATAAGACGTGTGAAATTGTATACTTATATATAGCGTGCATAACAATTTTTCGGGGATGACTTAAACATCCAGTGTGTGACAGATTCTGTCGAATAGCGAAATATGTCCGTCCGAATACTCCTTTTCCATTGGACTTAAGTAGCATGCTCTTGTCATGTATTGGATTGTCATGATGGATTTGATAAATATTGTTTTCTTTTATTAAAAGATATATATTCATAATAAATAGACAATTATAAATATAAAAAGTTACAAAATTCAATATTTATATTTATAATCATTCCTGTTTATAAGATCATGAGCGTTATTTTAATTTAACATTATATTCTTCGAAACCTGTTTGCTGCGCACTTTGATTCGTCGATCACTCAAAATCATATCGCGTATTTTGTCAATCATTTCGGAGGTAGTCACTTCCACTGGACGTTCCGAACGATGTTCATCTTTTGTGGACATACGGCCACGTTCAAACTCATTTTTCCAATCGTGAACAGTTGCAAACACAAGAGCAGATGCGCCATGAATTTCATTTAACTCAGCTTTGATCTCTTTCAGTGTTGAACCTTTTGAAAGTAAGTGTTTAATCACCGCTCAAAACTAACTAAAGAATTTTTCCTTCAATTAACAATAAAAATGAAACCATGCGATGGATATAACTAAGGTTTTAACAGCTGTCTAGTGAGTAATGATGCTTACTAAAGTCAAACCATTTTCGATACTGCTCGCAAGGACTGGCCATACTTTGCTTTTACTCTCTCTACTCTGCATACGTATAGTCGGTATTTTATGTTAATGCCGCGTGAAAAAGTCCACACCTACTAGGAAGTTCAATAAGTCCATAGGATGACAAGAGATAGCACCACCATGGCATGAAGTACAATCTTTCAGACGAAAGCTGTCAAAATTTGAGCTTATGCCATTGTTTACTTTCAAAGTTATAGACGATAGAAGCGAACAAGTTACGATTTTTTTTATTAAAATGGAAAAAAGTGGATTTTATGTGCTGGTTAAACACTGTTTCCTAATGAATAAAAAACACCGTGCAGACAACCAGTGGGTAGATGAATGTTATGTGGAATTTTCTCTATCGAGGTAAATGGTTGAGAAATTAATTGGTGAATTTGAACGAGGTCGTACGAGCACAACAATGATGATTAACGATAGAGAAGGATAAAAGACTTTACCATTCCAGAAATCATCGAAAAAACCCATTACATCGTATTACATGATCCAATATGAAAGTGCGTGAGATAGCTGAGGATTGATTGGATCGGTCATTAAAATTTTGCATGAGGATTCGGGTATGAGAAAGATAACCGCAAAATGGGTTTTTTTTGTGAGGAAAAATGGCGAAATCTTTTAAAGACGTTGTGCAGGACTCTCCTAGGACGGGTCTAGGCATACCTGTTAAAACCAAAAAACCCCTCTTTCGAACCAATATACCGCCCGTAGAACCGCCTTTCGGCTTTAAACTTCGCGGGGACCGCAAAATGGGAGCCACGCTTGCTACCAATAGATTAAAAATGCCAACGAGTTCGTGATTCAAAGAGTTGTTTGGACCTTTTCAACCGTAATTCAAGCAATTTTTTGCGCCGATTAGTGACCATTGATGAGAAACATGAACCACCACTACATACCAAAATAGAAACAACAAGCAAAACAGTTTGCTAGAACCCGGTGGAACTGCATCAAAGCGAGCAAAAACACAACAACCGGCTGGAAAGGTTATGGCTTCTGCTTTTTGGGATTCGAGTGGCATATTTTTCATGGATTATATAGTAAAAGGAGAAAAATCCACAGCAACTATTACTGTGCATTTTTGGACCGATTAAAAGAAGAAATTACAAGAAAACGGCCTCATTTGTTGAAGAAAAAATGCATCTTTTTGCAAGACAATGCACCAGCTCATAAATCGATAAGAACGATGGCAAGAATGAATGAAATACGCTTCGAATAACAGAATCTTTCAAAATCCAACCAACTTGAGAAATACCCTCACATTAAGAGATGAAAAATGGGATTTTGTCAACTTGATCAAAAAGATTTTTAGGAGCTAGAGTACCCCGCAATAATTTTTAATTATACAAAAAATTTCCAAACGGGCATGATTTCTACCCGAAAAATCTGAAAAAATATGTTACACATCATAATAAAATAAAGTTCACGTATTTTTGCATTTTCCCGAGAAATTATTTTATAGGGGGTAACCACCATTAATGGATTTTTTAATGAACTGAAGTAATTTTTGTGAACGAAATCGAAGCGAAAAATTTCCTCACATAAGAGGTCAAAAATGTGAATTTCTTAATTTAGGCAAAAAATGTATGGGGGTAAACTACCCCCAAATAAGTTATAATTATACGATCAAGTTACAAAATCGGTGTGTATCCATGTCAAAAAAACCTAAAGAAATGTATGTATGTATGGATATAAATCAAATTTATCAGACCAAAAATCATCGTTAGACTTGTTTATTCATTGTACAATAGTGATGCTTTTCGAAAAAATGCTTGAAGCAAAAAGATTTTTTGAACCACGATCATCTAATAACGGCTACATTTTGACATCCTGGAATTTCACATAATGTGTTGGAAAATGTTTTGAAGGAAAATTCTATTAGATTCTCCTGGTTTTTCTGCAGTACTGATGTTACTGTTCTGACCCGTTCTTGAACAGCACTTGAATCACGATTAATTTTTCTTGTTCCGCTTGTCCAAAACTACACTGCTCTTTGCTTATAATCGAAGTCAACATCTTCGTCATCTTTTGTACAAACAGCTTCATCTATTCTGGAACCAAGTATAACAGTGCACTCTGCATAAGTGTGTTCCACAGCGGAAGGCTCCCAGTTTTTGTATGATTCTGAAAAGTCTAAAGTATTTTCTTCTACAATCTCAACGCCATTGAACTCATTCATAAAGTGAATTAATATTTCTTGAAAATGATCTGTCAGTTGCTGTTCTGCATCATTAACTGCACTGTCAGGTATGTTCAGGGTTTGGAATAACTGACAAAAGCTTTGATATATTCAAGGGATTTATCGGCATGCTTAAAAGACTAGATAAACTGTTTACTGTTATGTTTCACTGTAAAAATAAAGAAATTAACTTTTCAACTCGAGAACGATGAAAGCAACACTGAACGATTATTTGCAGTCTTCATAGAAACTTGCTACCTAAAACTAAGACTTCCTGTTGAAAGACAAATGAATCAAGCCTCATGTACATTTTAATGTATTCGTAAAGATAGGCGGGTTGAGGAAAACAGCCGCCTGATCAGTTCAACGTTCTGCATTAGTTAACCTTTACTTGCCACCTACGAGTCCAAAGGACTTCAGGGTTCTTTGTCCTTAGTTTTAAGTACCTAAACTCAGAGTTCGAGCGTACAAGTACCTAGATAGGATTATGCTGGTTTCTTTGTTCACAAAATTTCAGCCTTCATTCCTCAGGATAGATATGCTGTTTTAAGAAGCCACTTAACTACAATTTTTTTCTTGTAGAGACACATCAGTAGAAGACTCAAATAAAATTTTAGTCCTTAATATCGAGAAATAATAAAATTATGAATTTTTTGGTAAAAACGGTCACTTTTAAATTTTTTAGAATACTTAAATTCCATTTTTGGCTATGAAACCTACACGATACTTGATAGTAAGCTATTAAGAAGTTCTAAAAAAAATTTAAGTGAAAATAATCAATATTTTCTTTTTATAACTATTTTTGTCTCTGGGGTCTTAAGGACCTGTGACTGTAAAGTATGTGATTCCACAGAAGTGTAGCAAGTAAGGGTTAAAAATGTAATTTATGTATTTCTAAAAATACTACTATAAACTTATATGTACAGGGTGCGCCATTTAGACCTTCGGTATTTCAACATTGAATAACTGTGACACTTTTCAGCCGATTTTGGCAAATGAGCAAGATTTGTTTAGGATATACTTTACCATTTATTTCAAATCATTTTTAGAACACAATGTCGATTAAATGACCACCTCCATTCGATACACAAAAAGCAGCTCTTTTTCGCGCATTCTGCATAACATTGGCAGCATTTCGGGCGTTATAGCAGCTATTTCGGCTCGTATGTTACATTTAAGTTCGACAATTGTCTTTGGCTTGCTGGCATAAACTTTGCTTTTTAAATAACCCCAACGAAAAAATTCAGGTACAGTTAAATCCGGAGAACAATTGAACGATTGTTTTCAATGTAAAACGCTACGATTTCAGCGCGTTCATTCGGTGTGTTAAAACTCATGGTTAAAATGGTACTGAATGACGTTTCAGAATCGTGCTCATTTGTCAAAATCGGCTGAAAAACAACAGAGTTATTCAATGTTGAAATACCGAAGGTCTAGACCTTTTTGATCAAGTTGACAAAATCACATTTTTTACCTCTTATTGGGAAAACATTGCTCGAGTTGGTTTGATTGTGAAAGATTCTGTTATTATATGTGAAACAATTAAATGGGTATTTAATACCACATTTTCCGGGGGTAGATTTATCCCCCAAAAACCATTTTGGGTAAGTTAAAAAAAAAGTGCATCACTTAGTTTTTCGAGTACTACAACATATGTGAGAACGAAGAAAACTGGAGGGGGACACCTACCTAATATTCCTTGTGAATGTATCGAGCTGAAAGGAGATTATGTTGAAGAATAAATAGGATTTTTGACAAAAACGTTGTTTTTTCTTTATCCTGTGGACTTACTAAGCTACCTAATATAAAGTGAGCGCTCCTCATTAGACGTGTGCATTCTGTCGGATCGAATGTCGCAAATTCGATTCGATTCGCCTTCTTTGTCGGATCGGATTTTTTCGATTCGATCGGCCGTCCGTCGAATGTCGAATATTCGACATCCGAAGCACCCTTCTTCGGATCGGATTTTTTCGATTCGATCGGCCGTCCGTCGAATGTCGAATATTCGACATCCGAAGCACCCTTCTTCGGATCGGATTTTTTCGATTCGATCGGCCGCATAGTCGAATTGTCGAATATGCGACATTCGAAGCACCCTTCTTCGGATCTGATTTTTTCGATTCGATCGGCCGCATAGTCGAATGTCGAATATTCGACACCCGAAGTGCCTCAATTCGGATATTGAAAATTCGATGAGCGCCGGATGTAGTTTGCAACTTTTAACCAGACATCACACAATATACATACATTGTATAATTGTATTTTGATTTTATATCGCCATAGTCGAAAGAATGTATTACATTCTCATCATGGATGAGAAGGTATTGGTTTTATGTGAAAAATGACTTTCGAAATTTTCATCAAATCTTTACGTTTCGAGACCCTCTGAGTCAGAAAAAACGGTTTTTACGAAAGTGTCTGTCTGTCTGTAGTAGGTCGTGTGCGGCATAACTCTCGATAGAATTATCAGATTGAATTGAGCTTTGGTACACTTTATCGGAGCCGAAAACGTAAGGACAAGTTCATTAACCAGCCTCATCCAATCAAAATTGAGGGATTGAGCACTACTTTTGTGTTTTTGGAAATAACTTTTTGAATAAATCAAAAATTCCAATACTGGTTTTTCATAGTTCTCATAAGTCTCTACAAATTATCCTGATAACATTCTTTGATTAAATCAAAATTAGAAATGTTACAGCATATTAAAACATGAAAAAAGTCAATATCAAAATTCCATTTTCCAGTTAAATTATACGAGATACGAAAAAACATTATGACACAATATTATTTTCTACATAAAGACCTACAAATTTGAATTGTAAAATTTTTTCATAAGATGCACATTTTTCTTTTTAATTGAAAAAAAAAACTATTGAAAATCCAAAATTCCATTTTTTAACAATAATATGTGAAATACGAAAAAAACGTAAGAATACAAAGTTGTTTGTTTCAAAAAGATCTACAAATTTTGATCGACACAGTTTTTGATGAAACATATATTTTTCGTTTCAATTCCAAAAAATACGATTAAAATTAAAAAATTACATTTTTTAGACAAAATATGTGAGATATAAAAAAAACGTTTAGATGGAAAATTGTTTGCCTAAATGAGGTCTACAAATTCTTGTTAGGACATTTCGGGACAGGATGTATATTCTTTGTTTTGATTTTTAACATTAAAAAAATTCGATTTTTTTCGCCAAAATATGTGAGATACAAAATAAGCGTTGTTCTGCAAAATCGTTTCCTTAAATAAAGTCTACGATTGTTTTTTTTTTTTGAGAGAATAATCAGGGTTCATGTCAAGTTGTTTATGAAACATAAATTAGTGAAGAGGGTAAAAAATAAAACCGTTTGCGAAATATTTGTTTGCGAATTTCCTCAAAAAATAAGTTTTTTTCTCTCAATTATTTGACATTACCGAATGCTGCCAAGATCGTAATAGTTATTCAATTCTTCAACCTCCTCAATTATTGTTGCATAGAATGTAAATTTTTCATCGTATTGTTGTAGCGTTGGATGAGTGGCTGCGAATTTTTCGCACATTTGCTTCTTATCAAAGAACCAAAGGTTTCCGTACTTTTTCCATCTAAAGAGATACTTTAAGCAGTTCACAGATATTCTTTGTAATGTTTCTTGTATATTTTTTATCAAGTAATTGATTTCCTGAAGGAAAATTAATGTTGAAATAATGAAATAGTCTTTTCTATATAAATTCTATTTTAAAATTTAGGTCCTATTGTTAGTTAGTTTTTACTTGTATGTTCATGATATCCTCATAAAAATTGAAGACTGTATTATTTTCTTGCAGAGCCTCTAGCACTGGGATGCATTCCAGACATGTACCTCTTTTCCATCTGGGAAATGATTTTGCCCTATCTAATAAATCTTTCACATCGTGCAGAACTATTGAAAAAATTTCACCAGGAGATGGTTTCAAATCAACCTCTGAAGCCAATAAAGCTGCATCGACAGTAAATAGTGGCTTATTTGAAGACAACTGTTTGTTCAGATATTCCAAATTTTTTATGAAGCATCTATAAAGGGTTGAATAGTACATTGTGATACAGATGCAAAGAAGCGAACTTTTGACGAAGGTTGTGAAGATGGCAGCACGATATGTAAGCGAGTGCTGCATGTAATACGAGGTAAGGATAAGTGCTGTCAACTTCACACTTCATTAAGAGTATGCTCTTTCACACACTTATTTTATATATTATTTCTTGTAAAAAATGCACGAATAAGTTTATGGATGCTTGAAAACATAAGTTTTAAAAGGCGCGCGCGAAAGTACCTAGCATGTCAAAGAGAGACTATAGTCGATTCACGCTTGCGCAATATTCTCTCTCCTTATAGCTTTAAAAAACAACTTTTGGTACACTTTACAGGTAGGAAAAAGAGGACTTTTTGTGCATTTGTTACAAAAAATAATTAAAAATAATAATAGTTAAAAATAACGTTAACTGGTAATTGAAATATGCAATACTTTTATTTATTTACGCTAAAAATTAAAAAAACATAATACCTGTCATTGAAGGCAGTGCACTGGATCAGCACTTTCCATGCTTTCACCGTCAGGATTGACTATTTGTTAGAGTTAGATGAAAGTATAGTTGTGTCTCACTCCGACCAATGTTCAAATTTAACGGAGACGTTCCACAAAAGGTGAACCACTGCACTGCCTTCAATGACAGGTATTATGTTTATTTAATTTTTAGCGTTAATAAATAAAATTATTGCATATGTCCATTACCCTTTAACGTCATTTTCAACGTAGAATAAGGATAAAAATATTTTGAATATTTATTTTGCCTCATTCATGAGTTATAATGCTACTTTACGATAGCTTTACGCTACAGTGTAAAGCTACCGTTCAGCCAGTTCGCTAGGGTATGAAATATATATTTCTTCTAAAATAGAGATTTAATTTATATTAATATCAATTATCTCTTTCAGATAATAAGTGAATTCGAAATCTTACTTTATGAGTGCAGTGAATATATAATATTCATATCTTTCATAATATAGTTGCATCGCTAGACTTCTTCCAGTTGAAGTTTCTTGAACAAGGCTTTCCATTTTTATCAGCAGTGGAGTAGCTGAATTGTATGTTTTTAGCATAGAGCAAATTATTTCTGTTCTTACAGCTCCCACTTCAAAAAAATAATCCTATGAAAAATTAAAAATTTTTAAATTTTACAGATTGTTTTTTTTTGCGAAATGAAACTCCGTAATTTGTTTGTAAATATACTAACCTTACAACTTATTAGTTCATAATTGAGATCTTCAGGACCATTTCGTGTCGAATATAAATTATAGTATTCAAAATCGATTCGATTGTCTAGATCTGCTTTAATTCGATTCAATTGTGCCACAATTGAATTTAAACCTTTCAGTAGTTTTTCAGACGATAAGGCGTACTCTTTTATTCCTAAACATTGCCAATTTAGACGTGTAACACCAGGCTGAATGTGTTTCTCTGTGGTTTGTAGAGTGTCTTTCAAAAGTTGTATCTATTAAATATAAAATAAATTAAAATTATCTATTGAAAGTATTTTGGGGCATAATTATACAAAACAATTATACATGTGAGAAGAAAAATGATTGGATGAGAATATTCTATGTATAATTCAGATTTTTTGACTAAAATAAATAGTATTATGAGCGAGAAAAATTTAACTAAATTCGAGTGAAAGTAAATACTGAAGTATCATTAACAGTGTGTATTTCAGCCAAGGTAATGTAGGACGAATTAACCGTCATCCACGAACAAAGTCGTGCGTCAAACAAACTAATGCTTACCCAAAATTTCTACGAATATGAAATGTATCCGAAGGACTTGATAGTGAAACACATCGCAACAGTGCAGAATATGGCTGCACAACTGCAGGATGTGGGTGAAGCAGTATAACTATCGTGACGTAACTATGGTGGCGAAAGTGCTCGCGAGATTATTATTAAAATTCACGACGTTACAAACATCATGAGACAGTGTCGATTTGTGATGCACAAAGTGAAAGTAAGAAAACCGAAAGATCGCAAGGTCATCGAGTGTTCAACAAGTAAGTGTGCTGTTAAACAGGAGGCAGATGGTGGAACGATATTTCTCGGTGACAACAAACAGAACAAAGTGAATAGGAAGAAACGATATTGATTGAGAGATATATCGATGGAGGGTGGTATCAATCGCGGATTGAAAAAGTTTTTCATGTTTCAGAAATGAGGAAAAATCTATTCTCGGTCGAGGTGTGCACGTCGAAAGATTTCGAAGTAGTTTTCAGGAAAAACTATATAGAAATCAAAGACTGTGGTAAAGTGTTACACAGGCACGCACTTCAAAGAAAGCCTAAGCTTGTAACCGCGGCACCTGGTGAAGTGATCCACAGTGACGTGTACGCGGCGATTTCTGTGAAATCTGCGGGAGGTGCACGTTCTTTTTGTCTTTTGAAGATGATGCAAGCAGTTTACGATTTGTCTATTTTTTGCGACATAAAAGTGATGTTTACGAAAAATTCAGTTTTTGACAAGCTTCTCGAGAATAAATTCGGAAGAACAATGCGAATGTTCAGGTCGCATAATGGTCGTGAATTTCGTAATAAGTGTATGGACAGATTTTTTGAGTCGCGTGAAATACAGCGTGAATTTACAGCACCGTAAATTCGGAGCAGAACGGCAAGGCAGAGCGTGATAATATCGTAAAACGATTGTCGAAAGTGCAAGGACGATGCTACATGCCAATGGTCTTGCTTTAACCCTGGAGGCAGAGGCAACGATCACGACACTTGAAGAAGAATGCAGCAAGTGAACAGAAAGAACTAGTTGTTCGGGTGCAACCAGTCGAAGGGAACCACAACCTGAGAGACCGTCAAAGTTTGAAATGGCCTACTCGAAACGAGTCAAATGCAGCAGGGTATAGTGTACCATTCTCTTACGAGGATGCCATGCTAAGCAAAGGAGCACAGAATTGGAGTAAGGCGATCGGTGACGGATTGAAAGAACAAAAAGAAAATAAGAATTGATCACTGGTCGAACGAAAACTTAGCATGAAAACCATTGAATTGAAATGGGTTTCCAAATTGATAAGATACACAGAAGGCAATCTCTACAGGGACAAAGCACGATTGTGTGCTTGAGGATTTATGCAGCGGTAAGGGTTGGCTCGCATGGAAACTTTTGCACCTGTCGTGAGACACGACTCTCTCAGGGTACTTCTTGCGATTGCTGCAGCAAGGGATCACGAAAAAAGAAGTACAGTGTATTCTTGAGAGTTCAGTTTCAAGGAAACAAAAGCTGAGCTATGTGCTTTTGTGGGAAGTATCGAAGGATCAGTAATTTAATTGCCAATATTTGTAGATGGTAGGCTGATTGCAGCAGAATCCTACAAAATTGTCAAAAATCTAATTAATCATTTAAGCTGTGCGTACAAAAACACAATTGGTGATTCGAGTGTTTTTGTAGGAATGCAAATTGAACTTGATAGAGCAAGAAAGTCTCTTTTCTTGCATCAGATTGCGTATACAAAGCGAGTGATAAGCAAGTTCCGAATGAGTGACGTGAAACCGCTTAGTGCACCGTCATATCCGCACCAGGTGCTTTATTCTGTAGTCAAAGGTGAAATCAAGTCTGAGAGTGTGCCGCTTAGAAAGGCTGTCAAGTCAATTATGTTTCTTGTATTTGTGTTTCACAAGTGCAAAAAACACATTGATATCCGTTACAACTATATCCATAAAAAAGCTGATGCAAGAGAGTTAGAAATAATATATGTTCCCTCTTAGTAACAAAAGGCTGATATTTTCATCAAAGCATTACCAAAGGAGTGCTTTGTAATGCTGTGCTAGTATGGATGTGATTGAATGTATAATATGCGTCGATGGTGGAAGTATTGAAGTAGTTTGAGTTTGGCACGTGTTGAGTATTAATTCGAGTCAGATTGGATAAAGGGCCTTGTAGTCGAGTAGAGTGTGTACTGTGTGCAGGGTACTACTCCTTTTTCTCTCTTGTCACGCCAAGTCGGATGTGCACCCCTGCTAAAGTTTTAATAAAAAAGTACAAGTGTTCATAAAATAAACATCTCTCTTTCTCTTGAAAATCCTGTCTCCTTCAACACATACCTCATTTGCAACAATATTACAAATACTTACTATGTTCATATAAAAGGACTAACAAAAAGGAGATTGACAGAACAATTATTTTTCAAGAAACACTGAAAACAAAATTTAGTAAACGTACGTCAGCTTCATCTAAACTGTTCATTATATCGTTATATTGCTGAATCATGTTTTCGGTGGCTTCAATGTCATTGTAAATTCGATTTCGTTGAATTCCAATATCTCTAATAACTAAAGGTAATTTGAAACCAAGTTGCTCCAATGATTCTGCCTAAAAAATAATTGCTTCAATAAAAATTAATTGATTTGATCCTTGAGCAATTGTTTATTCTATTGAAAGCATTATTCTCACGTCACGGATCACTTCAAAAATAGCAAAATTAAAATTAATTTCAAATTTCAATTTATGTTCAACAAGGAGGAGCCCATGCATCATTTCAGCCCAAGTCACTTTTCCATCTTTTTTCTCGGTGGAAGTTGTTATGGTGGAAGTTTTATGATCTTTTCCAACAGACAATGTTTTTGAATCTGGTTTTCCTTCGATATTTGATGACTGCTTTAGTGAAGGGAGAGCTTTTAAACTTACAGTTGCTGAGTCACCTGTTTCTGGAGTAATAAATTCAAAATTTTTTAAAACAATAAGATTTTAAGGGGGGTTTCTACTTTGTTCAGCCGAAAAAACGTGCTTTTTTAGAAATTTTTTTTGGGGAACGTATTTAAGATAAAAATTTGAAATTTTTTTTCAGTTGCAGGTACAAGTTTATTGTACAAGTACAAAAAGTTCTTTTTCACTTTATACTGAAGCAAAACTTTGAACGCGTTTTTCTCAAAACTATATTTTTTGGCCTTGCGGAAGTGATTTAAGCCAGACGAGTTGAGCAATGGCCACGAAATTTTTAACAGTCGTTTATCAAGGGCTTAGCTATGGCTCGTACTAGAATCTTCAAAAAATATTAACAATTTTTCATTTTACATAACAATTTGTATCGAAAAAAGTGGGCAAAAATCGAGTTTTTCATTCAAAATCGCATAATTTTTTCATTTTTCATTTTTTTTTTTTTTTCGAAATCGTAGTACCGGCCAAAGACAGAAGTATACAAAGTAAGAATATATTTCATTTTTGTGTTTCAGGTCATCTGAAACAGCGGCAGGACTTCCGAGAGTGGGAAAAATTCGTTCGGCGCGCCGCCATTGTTCAATGCCCCCCCCCCCCCCCCACCCCTTTGCATATTTCTACTGAAAACTTTTTGTACTTGTACAATAAACTTGTACCTACAACCGAAAAAAATTTCAAGTGTTTATTTTAAGTACGTTCCCCAAAAAAAATTTCTAAAAAAAGCACGTTTTTTCGGCCGAACAAAGTAGAAACCCCCCTTAAAGAATTTAACAATTTTCTTATGATTCTATAGAATTTTAATAGATTGCAAAAGAATTTAAAAGAAATATTCAACTTATTTGAAGGAAATTACAGAGTTTTCAATGGATTTAGTTAATCTATAAATATTGAAAATGCTTTGAGTATTTGTTATTATTATTTTTTTAAGTGTTATTACTTAAGACTTTACGAAAACTTTCGAATAAATGAGCTTCTCTAAAAAATCATCTTAATTAAATAAATAACACATTAAATTGCACATGTTAACACTTCAACATATTGGGCTGACTATTTTCAATTTTAAAGTTTTAACTTCCAATCCAAAAAGAGCAATATAAATCCAAATTTTTAAAAATTGAGTTAATATTTCACAAAATAAAAGGTTTCGCTAAGAGTTAATTCTTTGTAAATTTACTTTTTACTCCGATATTTTTTAAACACTTATTTTTTTATTTATTTAGGTACTGCAATATACCAAAACTGAATTTTGAAATGAATCGGTTGCTTTTTTTCAATGATCCTGAGATTGATGAATGGATAGCTGTGAGGGGACTACGTTCTTTATTCTTCGATTTTTTCTTCTTAATAACGGTCTGAGATATATTTATTTTCATCTCTTTTTCACATTCTAAATAAAAATGTATTTGAATACACAATAATTTGAACCAATCAGATGAAACTTACTTTGCTCCTGTGTGTTAAACATTATTCTGAGTACACTTTGCTTCATGAAAGTCACTACTGTGCTTTGTGCTTTTTCAATCCAAGCCTCAAATCTTTTTTTTTCGAAGGCCTTCATATGTTTGGCTAATTCTATATATTGCTCAAAAGCGAAAATCTTTAAATCACTGTTTTTTAGTTCCTTGATGTTTTGGAAAAGAAGCACTGGATCTTTGAGGCGATGGAACAGCTGTCTTTCCCAAAAGATCGAACCAGCCACTGCAGGCTGATACGTCAAGAGTGGTGGATTCTTTTTATCTTGTTATGATTTGGAAATTAGTTTTAGTTAACTTGAAATATTAGGTAAAGAAATACTATTAGAGGATGAAAAATAGAGTTTGATTAAAAATATGAGAACGGGGTTAACGATAAAGATTTTAATGATGATACATATTTTCAGGATGATGGCAATCCTTATATATAACATTCAATTTTATCACCTTTGTTAAATATGCTTTCCACTATGCCAATTTCTTTACTGAACTGTTGCATGATAACATCAAATTTCCTAGGCAATTGATCCTGAATTGCAGCTCTGGTTTTCATATTCTTGAACTTCAACAACATATTTAGTCCTTCCTCTGCACTTATAAGAACCCTAAAGCATTCATCAATGAAAACTTTTGCTTCATTTTCTAAGGAAACTACTTGCGCATTGAACCAGTTCATAGTTGCTTCCCAATTCTCCCGATTGAACTCAGAGAAAATATTGAAACCTGTATTTTTAATAGGCTTGATGAGTATGCCAACCCTTTTGACAATGGCATCTATCTGAGCTGGATCGTTGATGATAGACTTCAATTCAGCTCCAAATATATTATGAAAATCTTGCAAGACACTCGCAATAGTATTCAAATCTTTGCATACATTTGCAATGTATTCTGTTTCTTTAAAGAGACATTGCTGATCAAACTCCCAACGCGTTCCTTTTCCTGAATTCTCGATACTTTGCCTAGTTTCAAGATACGCTGCTTTCCACTTCTTCATCATATTATAGGCAGCAGCAGTCTCCTGCAGGACTTCCTCTAAAGGTTTTCTAAATATTAAGTCAAACTGTCTATGAGGGATTAATTGTGTATGATAATTTATTGTCAAAAAGACGTGATTGCTGAATTATATAATAATGATTTATTGCTTATTACTACTACTTAGCTTACTGAAAAAGAGTCTTGACTGACAGATTTTTCATTACATTGTGACATAATTCCAAAGAAATTCTTTCCAAGAGTGGTACCATTTTTTCTTCAGTGCAGTAATATTTTGAAAGAACCCATATCATTCTCATACCATTAACTAATGGAGGAATAGCATCTGCAATTGCTTTGAAGTAACCGGTTTCGTTAATAAGCTGCAAATAAATTCTTGTAAGATCAATATCACACCTTTCAGTCATCTATCTCTTATCACATCTTTATTTGATATTCTAACTTCGATTCATCATTTATTGATTGTAAGTATCTCCTATACAATTATAATTTATGTTTACATTTTAATTCCTCTCAAGGTTGGTTACCTTAAAATACCTCAACACTGTAGAAAGAAATTTTTTATTATCCTTGGCTTGTGAATAATATTTTAGTAGTTCTATCTGGAAGTAATCGAAAGCAGAAGCAATGGGAGAGAGACTTTCATTCAAGATAAACAATATTTTTTTGACAATCGGAGTGAAGAGTTGTTCAACCACCATTGACAATGCCAACTCTCGATCTTTCCAGTAATCATGTTCAGCCACTGCGCCATTCCCTTGGGGTTTTTTTTTTATGTAAGTATCTAATAGCTGTAAAATTATAATATTATTATCATACCATCTATTACCTAAATTTCGTCTTTTTCTGGGGCATGTTTCGAAAAGTTTGATAACATTTTTTACTATACCTTCTGGATATGCTTTCCCCAACTCAAGACTGCTTCTTCTAATTGTTCTAAGATTTTTTTATTAGAGCATAGTGCTTGGTCCGTTACTTCTGGATCCATTAGTTCTGGAATTATCGGAACTGTTAGTAATACATCGCCTTCGATGTGTTCCGAAGTCCTGTAAATGTCACGAAAAAATTATTGCCTTTTAGTAATATAATTAACAGATTTTTCGTGTTTACCCATATGCAGTACAAGGTCTTAAAAACATGTGTGTTAAACATTATAGTAAAGTTCACAAAACTTTCGACTAAAAGTTCATTCTTTTTTGTTTTATCATCTCCTTAACTGTAGAAAATCCTTGAGACCCATCAACATTTTATGACTCTTAGGATAATAAAAAATTATCATGAAAGACTCTGCTCATGTGCCAACGCAACTTGTGTAATGTCCGCGAAGGTCGCATATTAGCGACAATTAAAACAATATTGACAGTCTATGTAAATGATGAATATAATATACATACAGTATTAGAATAAAAAAATTATAAAAAACTGAATGACACAAAAGTAGAATTTCCTCATTTTTTATTTTAAAAATATTATTCTGAAATATTTAAAGAATTTGAAAATCTTTCTGTGGAAAAAATGACGCTTTCGACTGCGCTGGGATTCGAGCCCAGGTCTTTCGATTGCCGGTCGACTGCTCTAACCACTGAGCTACACAGGCGTCCGACATCTCTTTCTCCACAGGAAGATCTCCTTATATCGCCTAGTGGCTCAGCCTTGCGGCTGTAAATGATTTCAAATTAATTAGTTGAGTTTGAAATTTTTGTCACTGCCTACATTATCGGAGGATCACTAGTCGCGTATCAGATAGAATACGTTGTCGACAGGTGTCCTCGTAGACAATTTCAAACTCTTATATCGCAAATAATGCAAATAAATTCAATATTTAAAGAATTTGAAAATCTTTCTGTGGAAAAAATGACGCTTTCGACTGCGCTGGGATTCGAGCCCAGGTCTTTCGATTGCCGGTCGACTGCTCTAACCACTGAGCTACACAGGCGTCCGACATCTCTTTCTCCACAGAAAGATCTCCTTATATCGCCTAGTGGCTCAGCCTTGCGGCTGTAAATGATTTCAAATTAATTAGTTGAGTTTGAAATTTTTGTCACTGCCTACATTATCGGAGGATCACTAGTCGCGTATCAGATAGGATACGTTCAGTGACAAAAATTTCAAACTCAACTAATTAATTTGAAATTATTCTGAAAATTTAGAAAATTCACAATTTTTCAGAACATTTATACTATTGTAAATAAAAGTCAATAGACGTGCTTTATTGTATTTTGTAACGTTTTTCATATTTTCAGAAAGATGTTTTGTAAATTAAGAAAGTTGACGTGCATAAACAAATCAATACATGATTTAATCACATAGTCTAAATAAAGCATGGCCTTAAACCCCGAACTAAAAACATATCATTGCAACCGTGAAAACCGAAATTTCCAACGGTCATAAACATTCTGTCAGAAAATTACCGGGAATTGGTCAATAAAACACAAATTATTTATTATTTACCGAAATTAATTCTATCGCCTTTGAAGTAGGCCCCTCCCGAAATAATGCAATTATGCCAACGAATAATCCAATCATCAAAACAGTTTTTAAACGCATTTTTCGGAGCCAACTTCAGATCTCGCCGAAAATTCTCTCTTATGTCTTCTATCGACTAAAAACGGGTGCCTCGAAGTGGTAATTTGAGTTTTTGAAAGAAAAAAAATCTGCCCGCTTCGCGGGCACATTCTTATCGCGCGCAGCTCGCTTCGCTCGCAAGTTTGGGCGCGCCTAGGGCGCGCGATTTGTTCGTCGCGCTTCGCGCTCCGTGATACTAGATCGTCGCGCTGCGCGCTCCGTTCTACCTAGACCTCGCGCTTCGCTCGGTCTTGTGCTCTTCGCATACATTTAAGTTTATTTCTTATAATTTAATACTGAAGCTCAAACCAAATTAATAACTTTTAATTAAAAACTAGTACGTGTGTGTGTATCAACATCAACTTCATGATCTATGAATCTATATTCTCTTTATTTCTATCACAATTATTGTGTTTTATTTTTCGTTAACTCTCAAATATTCCTTGTCTTTCCTTTATTAATAGAATTCGATAAACATATCAGTTCATTCGCGAGAGTTGGGCTTCCTAGTCCTTCATTGTGGGACGAATCCCACAGTTTACGTGTTTGAAAATTTAACTTTTTCGCGCTCAATATTCGACCTGCGCGTTACATGCTTGTGACGATTAGAGTTCTAAATTTCTGGGACATTTAAAATCCGGTCACGTTCTCGTGACTGTGAACGTCATTTTAAGACAACTTGAGAATTTACAGAGAGTTTAAGGGAATTTTACCATACCTTCACCAATATTTTCTTTATCATTAAACCTTATAATATTGTAAATTTATTTCCAAACACTATGAATTGTAATAATGAAGGTTTCATACAAATAAACTACGAAAAATGTCAAGTTTTATCGGAATTCAATATCAAAAAAAAATTTTTTATAGCCATTATATTAAATTCAAACATAAAGAACAAGTAATTCAAGTTTTTTTCGCACAAATTCTCGAAGAGCACATTCACCAGAGAAATTCTCAGTCATATTCCTGTGCTACCAGACATATTCTCAGTCACATAAACTCTTTAGAACTCTAGTGACGATAGTCGATTTTGCCACTAGAGGCGCTTTGATTTCTGCGCGAAAGTTTAAATGATCTCGAATTAAATATTCGATGAAATAAAAGAATAGTTTTATAATTATTCATGAAATAAATAATTAGAAATAAAGTAATGAGATTGGCATAGAATAAGAGCGATTCGACATAGAGAAACAGAATGAATATGAATGCTGCATGATATCAGTACAATTATTATGTGTTTATTCTACAGTTAATAATTAAGAACCAAATGCGATTAGCCTTTATAATATTTAGAATACGTGCTTTGAGCAAAGCATTTTTTATTTAAAGACTTTTCTGAGAACCTAAGTAGAACGTAAAATTATTATCAAATTCAGGCGCCAGAATATCGCGGCATAGGATTATTATAATAATCTTCTGAATAACCAGGAGACATTAATTGTATTAGAATAAACAAATAGGATCTAAGTGTGACAGGTAGTTTACTTCTAAAAGACGATGATAGTTTTTACGACATAGATTTCATAGGAATTTCGAGTATGTGATATGTGGCTATAAGCTTGAGCGGCAGCCCTTGATGCTGTGGTCCACGTGCATTCAAGAAGAAAAGTAGGGATATAGAGATCTAGAACTTATGTTAATGAGTAGGGATTTATAATCAATACTATTGGCTAGCCGCACTAGTTCTAATTAGTGAGAAGACGCAAGGATGGTGCGCAACTGCACATATGACAGTGCAGCTCGCGAGACTTCGTCGCTGAAGATCAGATTTTTTCTGACAATTGAACTTAATCGATCCGCGCGCAAAATCGTGACCGATCATTTCTTTGACTTTGAAGTTGAATGTAAATTATAAATTTTAAGTTCGTGTTATATGTAATATTTCAAATGTATATATATGTATGTGTTTTATTTTGCCTAATTAAATAATCTTTATTCATGTATTTAATCACCGTGTTTATAATAAAATTATATTAAATAGTTTTATTCCTTCTTTTTCAAGAAGTGTTTCCACTCTAGGTGAGGTGAGTTTCCACTTTTAAACGTGGAGAGCTCACATCCAGCCATCCGAGTTCAAGATTTTATTTAAATTCAAATAATGGAATTTAAAATTACCGACGGTTCCCGCTTGAATTGACTCGGCGCATCACATAATATTTTTTTTTGGTGTCAGAAGTGGGATTCCACAAAACTCGCCTCGAGTGTATTGCTAAAAAATAAATAAATAAAACTGAAAAGTCTAAGTGAATCAAGTGACAGTGAGAAAAACAAAAAACCTTTGTGAGGTTCAGGGACCTTGAACAGGTTCCTTGATGCCGCATGAGTGGAAACAGTGTGAATGCGGGGGCCCCGTAATCGGGGTATCAACCCAAATGCGCATGCGGCGGTGATGCTGAACTTCCCTCGTGCCCTTCTCGCGGTCACATCACAACCACATGCACGATACTGACACCCACACATACCAGTACGAATGCGTTGCCGAGTGAATGGGCTGCGGCCGGCGCCTGGTGGATATTCCCGATAGACTAGCCAAGAGAAGAGTAGTAGCCTCCCGACCAGGGTAAGACGCGATGTCAGTACCTTACCTCTGTGGAAGTAATATGGGTAAATGTAAGTCCCTCCGGTGTTCGGCTTTCGGAAAGGCAGGTCCACAGTGGACGCCATCCAGGCAGTGGTGGACATCGCCACTAAAGCAAGAAGAGTAACTGGTAAGCGTAAGGGATTCTGCGCGTTGATCAGCATTGACATACGCAATGCGTTCAATACCGCGAGATGGAACATCTGCATCGAGGCGATGGTGCGGAAAAAGGTTCCAGACTACCTGTTACGAATGATAGATGACTATCTGAGCGACAGGTGGGTGATATACGAGGGCGAGAAATGGTCTCTCAAGGAAGAGATGACATGTGGCGCCCCTCAATGGTCGCGGGTATGTCCACTCGTTTGAAACGTCATGTACAACGATTTCCTGCGCATGGACCTACCTGCTGGAACGAGCATCATCGGCTTCGCAGATGACGCACTTTTCGTGTGCGCCGCTGACGACGTCAGAATCCTGGAGCTGAGGATCAATGAAAGTCTGTCGCGGGCAAAGCGTTGGTTGGATAGCAGATGCCTGAAACTGGCCCCTGAAAAGACCGAGGCTTTGCTGGTCACGAACAGGAGATCCTTCCAATACCCGAAGATCGTTCTCGGGGAACATGAAATCAATTGGAAAAAGAGCATTAAGTACCTGGGTGTGCAGTTGGATCTAGGGCTTAGCTTCGGCGAACACCTGCAGATCGCGACTGCCAAAGTCATCCAATATGGGGCCGCTCTGACTCGGCTCATGCCTAATATTGGTGGTGATAGGGAAGCTAAGAAAAGGCTGGTGGCAAGCGTGGTAAATTTGAAGCTACTTTATGCAGCTCCGGTCTGGACAAGTGCCCTTAACAACCATGCTATCCTGAATAAGCTGTTCTCGGCTCAAAGAGGTGTGGTGATGAGAACGGTCTCAGCATACCGAACTGTGTCGACGAGTGGTGTGCTGGTCCTGGCGAGCGTCCCGCCAATCGACTTATTGGCGGAGGAAAGGAAAAGAGACCTTTCAGCTCTGTAAGGAGCTCACCTGCTTAACAAACCTGCAGGAAATCGCTCGCGCGAAGGAGGCCATCCACAAGGATGGAAGGCGCAGACTCGTCGAGAAATGGCAGACGAGATGGCATGGTGACCAAACCGGGAGATGGACACACCGTCTGATCCCGGAGATCGCCACCTGGCTGGATAGAGCGCTTTCGGGCCATGGTTGCTTTAATGCGTACCTGAAGCGCTTCAAGAAAAGAGACGATGAGTCGTGTCGCTACTACGGTTCCCTTGTGGAAAATGCAGAGCACACACTCTTTGTCTGAACTGATATGGATGCTTTTCGAGTCATTCATCACCCTGGTGATGAAGACGAGGGAGCTCGATGGGCGTGCAGAGCGCAGCAACAATGGGGGCCAGTAGAAATCGCATCGGGGCCTACACCCGCGGCCCTGCGCCTTGGGCGGACTTGGCTGTTTGCCTCGACCGGGGGAGGACTCTTCTTATTCCTTTCCTGGTTGGCGCGGCTAGCCGGCCTACCTAACGGAAGTGTTTCCGCGGATGGGAGTCCCGGGCGAACGGACGACGGAAGATCGTACGCGACTTTAAGCTGGAACGAACTGCCCGCGAAGTTTAAAGCCGAAAGACGGTTCCGCGGGCGGTGTATTGGTTCGTGAGAGGGGGTTTTTTGGTTTTAACAAGTATGCCTAGACCCGTCCTAGGAGAGTCCTATACAACGTCTATAAAATATTTCGCCATTTTTCCTCCTCACCAAAAAAAAAAAAAAGTTTCAACAGTTTGAAAATAAAATTTTCCTTTAAAAAGGAACAAATTTATGAGGACAACGTAATAGTTGCTAAGAACCTGAGATCATCGTCGAAGCGGACAAAGATTCTTTTCTCTTAAGTACTAACCTTAGTAGTGGGCTGAACTAAGTAGGGTCGTGAAACGGGGTGGAAAGAGAGAAAAGAAGGAAGCTGCTGGAAGAAGCTTGGATCAAACTTGGAACCAGGAACGGCCACAACTGTCACTTAGGTTTTAGTGGGTTTCCTTCGTGATCTTTGCCGGTAAAAGACCGGGGTTGTGAAGCGACGTGGGTCCCACAACCCTCAAATTCAAGAAGGGTGTTTCCTATGTCGTCAGGCCCATCGAGGGATTATTCAAGGACTTCTTAAGGACCAAGCATTAATAAAAGTTGCAAGTGGTAGTGTGTGAGAGCATGTGAGCCTGTCTTCTAGAACTTCCGATGTAAGTCGTTTCGCTCTAATATTATTGCCAATCTCGCTCTTGTAATTTTTATGTTTATAAACAATTGAGTTTTTTGTTTGTTTGTGAGGTTCTTATTTGTTTTGATTTCGGTTAGATCAAGGATTGAAATAGGTTTTTTTAGGTAAAAAAAAGGGGGGTCAAAAGCCTAACTAGCATTTGTTTATAATTTTTATATAAATTTATAAAATGCCCAAAGCAACTCGTGGTAGGGCAACAAGGGTGTCTACTAGGACAACAGGGCGATCTAATAGGCAGACAGTGGAGACTAATTTAAGAAGTGCGGAAGTCAATTCTCCGGATATGAGATTACGCAGTGGAACCATGAATGCACCTCTTTTGAATCGTGGACAATTTTCTAATGCTGCGGAACTTCTGAGGGATTCGGGAAGACATGAAGAAACTTCAATGCCAGCGAATTCAGGAAATCCAATGAATTTGCATTCTCCTCAAGCCAGTACTTCACGAGAGGTTCCTGATTTACATATTGCTGCAGTACATACAGGTAGAGAGGGTAGCGTGCTAACAGGCGCGACCAGCACGTCTGGATTATTCTCTGTGCCCTTAAGTGAGCCCGAGAATCCAATTCCGTTCAAGGCAGCCCTCGAATTTATTCCTAAATCGTTTGACGGATATAATTTACCAGTCTCGCGGTTTATTAATGATTGTATCTATGCCCGAAATTCAATTGCCTCCAGAGATTAACAGTACTTATTTTTAATGGTTCGTACTAGAATAGAGGAAAGGGCATATGCGACATTGCAGGATCGTGATATCCATTCTTTAGAAGATTTGCTGCGACATCTTAAAATCACATTTACGGAAATTCGAAAAGTCCTAGATTTTGGAACTAGAGTGGGGGATATTTTGACAAATATAATTGAACTAGTAGAAGAAACAAACTCTGAAGATTATACTAGAGCATTAATAAAGTCTGCTCGTGATACTGCTCTAGATAATTTTATAATGGGATTGAAAAGAGAATTAGCTGTTAGAGTTATGGGCGGACATCCAAATACCTTACAGGAAGCCATTAATTTATCCCGTACCGCTGAATGGAAAATTGCACGTGAATCTACACTCGATCGGAAGGATTTAGAAAGATTTTATAGTGAGAATATGTTAAAAGAGACCCGTAAAAAATTCAAAAATCAAAATCGAACGCAAAATAGGTTCCGTCCTTACCACACTGATGCAAAAATTAATCAATTTTCTGGTGGGAAATTTAATAGTTTAAATAATAGGGGCAGAAATCAAGGTCGGGTCAATAAAAATTTTAATTCTCGAATTTTGACAACAAATAGAGTTTTCGAGGGATGTGGTGAAGAAGGTCATCTAGTTATAGGATGTTTGCGCATGACCGGAAATAAACAGATCATCTATCATGCTTGTAAAAAGCCAGGGCATATTGTGAGAGAATGTCCAAATCTGAAAGCTGACCGTCCTATTTGCTATAATTGTCAAAAACCTGGACACCTGGCTAGGAACTGCACAGCGAAAAGAAATGATGGGAAGGATAAAACTGAGTGTATTTATTGTAAAAAGGCTGGTCACACATATTATGAATGTAGAAAACGTTTAAAAAAGGAGGAAGAATCGCGTGCCGCTAAGGAAATTAATTTAAACGAGTAACAAGCTCATCGGAATGGTGCAACGACGAGCTTTTTAAAGGAATAGCACCTCTTAAACGCGTCATTATGAATTCTGCAGCGACGGTTAAAAGGCCTTCACCCAGCATTGATTTAAAGAGTAAAGATTTCAAAACTGGTAGTGGTAGATTTATAATAGACACTGGAGCAGAATTAAATCTAATTAAACAAAAACGAGTAAAATCAAAAATCTGTATCAATTCAAACTTAAAATACGATTTATTAGGCATAAATGAAAAAGGCGTTCGAACTCGTGGACAAGTCGAGATAAAAATAAATCAAACTGCAATTCCTTTCCAAGTTTTTTCCAATAGTTTTCCTATAGAATCCGATGGTATGTTGGGGATGCCATTTTTATCCAATTCGGTGATTGACCTGCAAACAAAACAAAGACAAAATAAGTTGGGTATTTTCCCTATTTTGGAAGCGAAAAAAGAATGCGAAAAATAAAATTAAAAACCCTAACAAAACCATTGATTACATTACCTGTAAAAAATCCTGAATTAAAAGAAGGGTATTTGCCATAAGTTCCTACAGGACCAGGAGTGTATCGAGGAGAATCACTAGTATCGGTTGCAGATGAAAAAATTCAAATTTACTGTATAAATACCACTGCTTGTGAAGATGAATTAACTGTACCGCCGGTAGAAATAGAAGAATTTGAGGTATTGATCGATTTCAAAAATTAATATCAGAAATAGATTTAACAAATTTAAATGCTGAAGAAAAGAGAAACTTGCTTAAAACTATCGAAAAATTCCTTACCAATTTGTTATTAAAGGGGATAAACTAGGGTGTACTAATGTCGCTAAACATGTTATAAACACTATAAAAGAGGAACCAGTCAGAAGACCGAATCATAGACTAGCTATAATTCAACGAGAATTCGTAGCAAAGGAGGGAAAAGCTCTTTGAAATGAGGAAAAAATTCAACAATCTGACTCACCCTATAATTCACCTGTGTGGGTGGTACTGAAAAAAGCAGATCCACAAGGAAATCGGCGATGGCGGATGGTAATTGATTATTGTCTGCTTAATGAAAAAAACCGTGGGAGTTGCATATCCACTTCCTAATATAACCGACATATTAGACCAATTAGGAGGCTCTAAATATTTTACAGAGTTAGATTTAGCTGCTGGCTTTCACCAGATTGAAGTTGAGCCTAAAGATAGATATAAAACCGCGTTCTCAACACCTTTTGGGCATTTTGAGTTCATAAGAATGCCATTTGGTCTCAGAAACGCCCCTGCTACTTTCCAAAGGCTGATGGATAGAGTTTTTTCAGGATTACAGGGTATTGAACTCTTCATTTATATGGATGACATTGTGATTTACGCAAAATCCTTGAAGGAGCATAATCAAAAGCTTGAAAAGTTGGTTGGTCGTTTAAAAACTGCTGGCTTAGTTTTGCAACCAGAAAAATGTCATTTTCTTCGCAAGGAAATAGGTTACTTAGGACATACAATATCTGAAAAATTACGCGGTAGGTGCTGTTTTGAGTCAGGGAATAATAGGGGAAGATTTACCGATTTCATATGCGTCTACAACCCTAGGGAATGCAGAAATGAATTACACCACGACAGAGAAGGAGTTGTATGCTATTATCTTTGCAATTAAGCAATTTCGTCGTTATAGTTATGGTCAAAGGTTTAAGTCGGTGACAGACCATCGTCCATTAGTATGGCTTTGTAATCTAAAGGACCCTATAGTTGGATCTAGATTAGCTAGATGGAAAATAAAGCTTCAAGAGTATGATTATGAGATAGTTTACAAGCCAGGATGGGTAAACGCTAATGCGTATGTGCTTTCCAGGAATCCGGTAGTTGATTTGGATTTGGTTGAAAAGGGAGGAGGTGACGGCTTGCTGGTTGCGAATCGTGGCGATTTGCTAACTGCGGACCTGCCCTCCACAAGTGATGTAATGTTTCACGAGTACCCTATAGAGAAAGTTTTTCCTAGTACAAATGAAAAGAATTGAATGAGAGGGAGAGAGAATCCGGTACTTCAGACGAGAGTGGCGTTCTGACGAGAACCATACCGGCGGTGCAAGTAGGTCTCTCTCAAAAGAGAAGGCCCTCTCGAGGTTTGTGAACCCTTCAAGGTGTTGCAGCAATCGTTGAGGGGCCGGGCCTTGACGGGGCTGGTTGTACTGGGCGCGCAGGCCGCGTTCTAAGGAATCTGGTCTGTGTGGAGTGATCAACCACAGAGAGAGACTACTCAATCCATTGTTAATCGGTCCGATGTAAGTTGTGATAAAGATAATATAATGAGAATGAGTAGTGTTAAAATGTTGGGAGTTTGGGGACAAGTAATTGAAGACATGAAACTTTTATTCAATTGTCCAGTGCTAACAAAGCGCATTCGAACCGAGGATTGCGAATCCGTAGAAGTGATACCTGTCTTGAGTGCAAGATCTAAACAAGGAAATAACATACTTATCCCTTTGGTTACGTCTAGTAATGACGAGTTATTGTTAGGTGATGATAATTTAATAAATCTTGTAACTTGCGATGGAGTGTTGACAACTCCAGTAGGTCATGAATAATTGGATAATTCGTTGATTAAGTTGTCCGATATCCGAGAAGAAAATGCTGAAGTTGGATTAATTACATCTGTAAAAAATAAAAAACGTTTAATTTTCAATTTGTTTGTAAAAGAAACATGAGGCAGTTTTTGGACGCAAAGTTAGATTCCCTTCTGAAATTTCCGATGAAAATGTTCCTATGACTTATATTTCGATGGTTGATGAGTTGTTGAATAAAATAACAGAGACAGAATCTCTCTGCGTTGCTTGCTTAGAGGCTGTGAAGCAGCGCTGCAAAAAGTACTATGATCAAAAACTTAATGATAAAAAATTTGAAGTAGGTGAATACGTAATGTTATTAATTGAAGCACGTGAGGATAAACTTGACGATCATTATGAAGGTCCTTATAAAATTGATAAAATTTTAAATATTGTTAATTTAGAGTTACAAATTTCTCCTCAAGAAACTAGAATAGTTCACATGAATTGTGTAAAACATGCCTTTTTACGATTTAGAATTCAATCACGTCTTGATTTTGGAGGTTAGAAATGTGAGTCATAATTTAAATAATTTATTAGAATTATATTGTTTGTTGCATTTAATAATTATATTCTAAGTTACCTAATTAGAAATTTTAAATTGTATACATGGAGCGAGGATATGTAGTGTGTACCAAAAGTGAAGATGTTTGCACATTTTAAAAGGTTAATTTCAACTTACCATAAAAAAGATTTGTCCCGATATTAACGATGAATGACACTACTGAAACTTAAGTCAGTTTTTATCTATGTAAATCCGTATAATCAAATTGCTCATCATTGAAGATCGCGCCAAAATCGTCTTTATCGTAAATGAGGTTTAAAAAGGCCGTTCTATGGAAGTGACCTTTTTCTAAGGGGAGGAGTGTGACGATAGTCGATTTTGCCACTAGAGGCGCTTTGATTTCTGCGCGAAAGTTTAAATGATCTCGAATTAAATATTCGATGAAATAAAAGAATAGTTTTATAATTATTCATGAAATAAATAATTAGAAATAAAGTAATGAGATTGGCATAGAATAAGAGCGATTCGACATAGAGAAACAGAATGAATATGAATGCTGCATGATATCAGTACAATTATTATGTGTTTATTCTACAGTTAATAATTAAGAACCAAATGCGATTAGCCTTTATAATATTTAGAATACGTGCTTTGAGCAAAGCATTTTTTATTTAAAGACTTTTCTGAGAACCTAAGTAGAACGTAAAATTATTATCAAATTCAGGCGCCAGAATATCGCGGCATAGGATTATTATAATAATCTTCTGAATAACCAGGAGACATTAATTGTATTAGAATAAACAAATAGGATCTAAGTGTGACAGGTAGTTTACTTACTTCGAGTATGTGATACGTGGCTATAAGCTTGAGCGGCAGCCCTTGATGCTGTGGTCCATGTGCATTTAAGAAGAAAAGTAGGGATATAGAGATCTAGATCTTATGTTAATGAGTAGGGATTTATAATCAATACTATTGGCTAGCCGCACTAGTTCTAATTAATGAGAAGACGCAAGGATGGTGCACAACTGCACATATGACAGTGCACCTTGTGAGACTTCGCCGCTGAAGATCAGATTTTTTCTGATCATTGAACTTAATCGATCCGCGCGCGAAATCGTGACCGACCATTTCTTTGACTTTGAAGTTGAAAGTAAATTATAAGTGTTATTCGTGTTATATGTGAAATTTCAAATATATATATATATATATGTGTTTTATTTTGCCTAATTAAATAATCTTTATTCATTTATTTAATTACCGTGTTTATAATAAAATTATATTAAATAGTTTTATACCTTTTTTTTCAAGAAGTGTTTCCACTCTAGGTGAGGTGAGTTTCCGCTCTTAAACGTGGAGAGCTCACATCCAACCATCCGAGTTCAAGATTTTATTTAAATTCAAATAATGAAATTTAAAATTACCGACGGTTCCCGCTTGAATTGACTCGGCGCGTCACATGCTGGTCGATTTTGACCTATCCAAAACGTCATGAACCAAGCTTAGACATATGGTAAACAAACGGTTTTTAACACATCAGTGATTTTGTTTTGGCGTCATATACTTTTCATTGTGATAAAATGTCTGATTTTGTGTCAAATAATCGTCATTTACGGGGAAAGTTGATTTTCTTCTTTTATTCAAAGAAAACGGTGGCTAAAGCGCATCGAGAGCTCCAAAAATTTTACGGAGATGCTGCTATAAGTGGAACAACGTTACCCGCGAAGCTATTTCCAAGCGATTGCATGCGTTGGGAATGATTAAAAAACAAGGAACTTGGGTTCCTTATGATTTAAAGCCAAGGGACGTTGAGCGTCGTTTTTTCACTTGTGAACAACTGCTTCACGGCAAAAAAAGATTTTTTGGATTCATTACAGGAACCCAAAGAGAAGAAAGTCATGGGGTCTGCGAGGTCATGCTTCTAAGTCATCAGCTCACCGAATATTCACGCTGCGAAGGTTATGCTGTGTATTTGGTGGGACCAGGTCGGTGTTATTTATTATGAGCTGCTGAAACCCAACGAAACCATCACTGAGGAACGGTATCGAATGCAATCGATGCATTTGAGACGAGCACTGCGCGAAAAACGGCCACAATACCCTAGCGGACCCGGGTTAGAGAACGGTCATAGAATACCCTGACCGTTCTCTGACCGTTCTCTGACCTAGAATTATTACGGCTAAGAATGGTAAAAAAACATTAAAAGCATTGCAATTACAATTGTGTGGCGAAATTTGAATCAGAAGGTGTAGCAATAAATACAATTATTTTATTTTCCAGCGATTAAAACTAAAAAAACATAATACCTGTCATTAAAGGCGGCTTCAGCTGCTGTCACTAGCATTTTTCGCGCTAAATTTGAAAACAGAATTAAAGATTGAGAGATGCAAATGTGTAAGATAAATGTATTTAATAATGAATTTTACGTGATAAAAGTTGCTGAAATTAATTAAAGTTGCATGAATAATGTAAACAGTATATTTAAAAGTCTCTGATGTCATTCAATTGTAATTTTTTACTTTTGTGCATGATGCGACTTTACCGACCGCCGTTACAAATCAAACAAATCATTTGGGTTGAGAATTGAAAATGTGTAAAACAAATGAATTAAATAATGAACTTTACATAATAAAAGTTTCTCAAATTAATTACAGTTGCATGAATAATGTTAAAAATATTTTGTAAAGTCTCCGATGTCATTCAATTGTAATTTTTTACTTTTGTGCATGATGCGACTTTACCGACCGCCGTGACAAATTAAACAAGTCTTTTGGATTGAGAAATGCAAATGTGTAAGATAAATGAATTGAATAATGGACTTTACGTGATAAAAGTTGCTAAAATTATTAAAGTTGCATGAATAATGTAAAATGTATTTTTTAAAGTCTCTGATGTCATTCAATTGTAATTTTTTTCTTTTGTGCATGATGCGAATTTATGGACCACAGTAACAAATCCTAAAAAGTATTTCCTGAAAAGTATTGATAAATGATTTGGGGAAATGCATATTACAAGAAAATATCACATTAATTAAGATTTTTATTCACATAATTGCCTATTTTCCCAATAAAGCTTCTAAATATAAATATTAAGTTAATATATGTACATATCTTAAAATTATCGTACTGGTGAAGAATTCAAAATACGTACAAGTATCTTGGTAACATTTTAAATTTGTTGACTCATGGATAAGAGAAACAATATTCATAATTAAACAGTATTTGAATTTTCTTTAGTTTGAAAAATAAGAACTTTAGTATACTGATGTATATTCAATTTTAAGAACTTGATTGCATGAAATTAAAACTAATACAATTGCGTATATTAAATTGAAAATCGTGTGGACATGTAGAATGCAAACTTGCATACACGGAAAAAAAAGTTCAGGAAATTTTCATTAACTCGTCAACCACTTTTGGAGAGGCCAGAAAGTCTTTTAAAATTTAGAATTCTCAATGTTTGATAATTGGATATAAAATTCGTTAAAAAGTATAAAACATTCAAGAAATAATCCTGAAGTTTTCATTAAATTTTTGAGAACGTAGTACTAGAATTTGTATAACAATCTTGTATGAAATTTTCGAAGATAATTTAAAAAACTTTCATTAACTGTCCATGAAAATTTAGCGAACTTGCGTTTCCTAAAAGAGAAAATTTACGTGGATTATTTCCTAATCGTTTTATTTGTTACTTAAACTTAAGTTTATTTTATTTATGGACAAGCATTTACAACCAAACTCCATTTATAACGCTTCTTAAAAATTATATCCGCCGCTGCGGGATTCGAACGCCTAACCTAACGTATAACGCATTTTATTCCTAAGCAACTAACCAGCGCCGCTATCGAAACTTATGATTTCCTTCAAAATAAAACCTGAACTCTATCACACATTAACAGCTTCGCAACGTGGTGCGTCAGGCAGTTCGAGAAACTTTAGCGAACAGTTAAAGACTCTTTCGTTAACTCGTATCATACTTATTCATTTCTGTGTGAGAATGTTATTTCATTCCAGAACTTTTAAAATTTGGAGAACATTTCCTGAAAGTTAGCTACTTTTTCCGTGTACACAGTGAATTCAAAGAGTGTGAAGTTTGCTGCACTGGTTATAGCGACAACGTTATTCTAGCCATGAGAACTCAACGTTTCAGGTTCTCATAGCGAGGTTCACGAGTTAAGGACAATTTCAACGATGTTAACTAGCAGCCACGACCAGGTATTCAGAATATAGCTACCATGGCTACAAATCATGTTTCTGTAGCCATGGGCCAAGTAGCGACAACAAGTCTCCCTCGTTACAGTCACTTTTTTTTCCAACTACATTATTGCTATTCATTATGACCAGCTGCTATTTTTCTCTGTGTACATATAATATCATTCAATATGAGTAGAGTACAGCAGTCGCAGCTTGTTGATTATTATTTAAATTGACGTCGTATATTCCAAAAAACTCATTGTTTCTTTTAGATCTACTCCGCTGGAAGTTCTAACTCACTCGAAATGTTTATTTTGAAGGGGGAAAGTGGCGCAACACCCATTCAAGAAAAACATTTTACAATAATAACATTAAAAATAAATTATATAAATTGACAATAATCTTATAAAGAATATAGCATAATATTATGATTCTATATCTAACACACTGGTGGATTCTATGATTGTAGTTTAGAAAAAACTTTTATAACAATTCTAGTTTTTAAGAATATAAGTACTGATGGGGCATGCCATTGACAGACGAAAAACGTTTTCACAAAAATGAAAACTGAAAATTTTAATCATAAATAATAAAAAAAACCATTAATTTGAAATCTTAATGACTGGTCAACCAATCACTCATTCAGAAACCATTACTTGAATGGCATTTGAAGCAACAAGGATTTTTTTATGTTCTTTGGCTAAATTTAACAATAAATATCGGAATATACCACCCAGCTTACTATTATTATCGTAAAATGTTTTTCTTTAATGGGTGTTGCGCCGCTTTCCCTCTACAAAATAAACATTTCGAGTGAGTTAGAACTTCCAGCGAAGTAGTTCTAAAAGAAACAATGAGTTTTTTTGGAAAATACGACGTCATTTTAAATAATAATTAACAAGCTGCGAATGTTGTAATCTACTCGTATTGAATGATATTGTATGTATAACTGCACATTTATATGATTTTAGTTTTAGGAGACGCACTTGTATTAATTTTAATGGTATACCGTGCTCTTTTGCAAATTCGACATAATTCTGTATAGAAAAACTTTTTTTGAATCGACTCAATAATATCAATTCCTCAAGATTTTTCAACAATAATGAATTTTTTCAGCTGAAACTCTAGGACATAATAAAGGACACATTAGCGGATGGTTGTAGACTTTAATTAGTTTTGAACAATTAAATAAGTTTTAGTGTCGGTAAAACAGGAATTATTATTTTTTATTATTTAAAAGTAATTAGAGTCTACAGACATCCGCTAATATGCCGTTTATTATTTCCTAAATTTTCAGATAACAAAATTCATTTTTATGAAAAATCCTGGGGGGAAACTGATATTATTAACCCTCTGTCCGACACCTATCCCGATACCCTTCGGACAGACACATGGTGCCTGGCTGGACCCCTATACATTTACATGCATTTGTATGCAAGTATGACTTACCTTCACACTCTTTTTTGTCAGAAGCAGGTTTTGGCATATTATGTTTTAATACGTATAAATGTGAAAAAAATTCCTTAAACGTTTTGGATTGTAAGGAAAGCATGTTTTTTTTCGTTTATTTTTGTATTTTATTTTGAGTTATTTAAATTCTGTTTGAAGAAAAAAAGGGATCACAATGAATTTTATGATATGATACGAACTCTCTTACTGGTTCTCAGGAATGCAACTAAAACAAGTATATCCGATTTTTGAGTGTTGTTGACACACTGGATTTGCACATTTCGAACAGAAAAAACGAGTTTTGTGGCGCCTGTAGAGCGAGTTGAAACTGAGGTTTGCAACCCTACCTTTAAAGTTTTGCCCCTAGGGTTGAAAATCGCAGTTTCAACCCGCTTCGCAGGTACCGCAAAACGGATTTCCAAAAGAGGCGCTATAAAATAGTAAATTACGTGCCTAGGCGCACAATGAGGGTTATTGCGTGACGAGCGACAATGCTCGCAGGAGATCGAAGCCGAGACAAAGCCGAGACGAAGCTTAGGCGCGATCAGTACTGCGAGCATTGACGCGAGTCTCGTAATTTCCCGAATTGTGTGCATTGGCACGTATTCTATTTTATGTGACTCCGGTGCGTATACGAGTTTTTATGCGTACGCTCGAATCTAATCTAGTATTGTAGTTGTTTGTGGCGCTAGTCATTACACTTGATATGTCATGACTAGTCCCGGCCATTTTGATTTTATCGATCTTGTGTAGTAGTAGCTTGTTGTAATAGAGCATGCGCAGTTCAAATGTACAAGGCTTTGCCTGTAAGGTGCTAACGCTGTACGAAGAAGAAGATTGTGCTTCGTTTTATGACTATGGGCGCATGCGCAGTTCAATTTTTACATTTCATTCCTCTGTAGCGCAATGTACTACATTGCGCTACTGTTAAATGCAGCGAAAAAACGAGTTTGCGCGCCGGTGGCACACAAAATATTTTTTATTGGCACTAAATTGTCGTTCAACACTCAATCGTCAATTAAAGGGGTCCACCTGTGTAAAATTTTCGAAAAATCGATTTTTTTTTCACATTTTTTGCATCTTTAAGATATGACTAATGATGTCCTTAAGCAATTTTCATGAATTCAACCTAATTAAAGTGTGACAGGGCGCCAAATGTTACAGAAAACAGATAAGCTGCTGGCGCCTATCGTCTAGGGCCCCGCAGTTAGAAATAATGTCGTGAAAATGAGTGAAAACTAGTTTTTCAACTGGCTTTCAGCTTGTCGATATTTTTCATGATTGTGTTCACAACGAGAACTTCTACAGGATCAGGAAGGGGAAGTTTATGGTCCTGGTATTGCAGATTAAATGTGAGTCTACAATACAAAGTTCTGTTGTGTTTCCAAACTTTAAACGCGTTTTTCTAGAAACCATGTTTTTGAAATTTGTGGGCATGATTGAAAAAAATCTACTTAACAGGTTGACTTGAAATTTTAACTGACACATTTATAGAGATAACTGAAGGTACCCACGTAGCGGTTTTTTAAAATCTTTTTTTTTTATTTTACAGCATATATTATATCGAAAAAAGCATGAAAATGATTAATTTTTATGAAAAGTACTGCCATTTCTTCAATTTTTAAAATTTCGTCAAAATGCTACGTCAGTACCTCGACAACATAAACAGAATTAATATTTTTTTACTTTTTGTGTTTTAGATAACTGGTTCGAGCGGAATCTTGCCCACAATTTCGGTATTCCATTTTGAAAGGGTCACTTTCAATACCCTTAATAAATACAAGCCTTCGGATTACATTATTGGAAAAATTTACTATTATAATAAAACCACAAACCTTCAAAATAACGTTAAACTTATTCTCATTTTCGAATTAGTTCTCCTAACAAACATTCCCGAAAAAGCGTTCGAAATACCGCCCTCACCCAGGTGGACCCCCTTAACGCTCAAAATGCGAAATACACAAAGCGCAATATACACACGAATTTACTTATGTGTACATGAATATATACATGCGTGTATGTCGAATGAACATAAAAGACAGTCTGGATACAAAATTACTATGAAATAGTAGAAAAAAGCCAGGGAAAATAATAAAAATATATCATATCCCGAATAACATTTTTTGTAAAGCTTGTGCATCATGCACAAAAGTAAAAATTACAATTGAATGACATCAGAGACTTTGAAAAATACTGTTTACATTATTCATGCAACTTTAATTAATTTCAGCAACTTTTATCACGGAAAGTTCATTATTAAATTCACTTATCTTACACATTTGCATTTCTCAATCCTTAATTCTGTTTTCAAATTCAGCGCGAAAAATGCTAGTGAGAGCAGTTGAAGCCGCCTTTAATGACAGGTATTATGTTTTTTTAGTTTTTATCGCTGAAAAATAAAATAATTGTATTTATTGATACACCTTCTGATTCAAAGTTCGCAACACAATTGTAATTGCAATTCTTTTAATGTTTTTTTACCGTTCTTAGCCGTAATAATGCGAGGTCAGAGAACGGTCAGATTATTCTATGACCGTTCTCTCACCCGGGTCCGCTAGGGTCGAGCAGAGTCACGAAAAAGTGATTCTACAGCATGACAACGCTCGGCCTCACGTTGCCAAACCCGTTAAGACCTACTTGGAAACGCTCAAATGGGAAGTCCTACCCACCCGCCGTATTCTCCAGATATTGCGCCGTCCGATTATTACTTATTCCGGTCGATGGCACATAGTCTGGCTGATTAGCAGTTCCACTCATAAGAAGTCATCGAATAATGGCTTGATTCGTGGATAGCCTAAAAAGATGAACACTTTTACCGTAACGGTATTCGAGCTTTACCAGAAAGATGGGCAATACTTTGAATGATTTATTTGTAGCCATTTTTTCACAATAAAGTTACATTTTCATCAAAAAAACAGCGGGAACTTAGTTGCGTACCTAATAATTTCTCCATTCATTTTGAAAAAAAAAAAAAAAAAGTTATATTCCGTCTCATTAATGTCAAGATTTTTGTTAACATTTTACCTGATAAATTTTCAATTACGGTGATTGCTAGTACACGATATATTCAATGAATTGAACATCCTTACTTATACGAATACATATGACGTACAACTTTCTGAACCTAACGTATTCAATTATACAAAGTATTACACGCTATATGATCGCTAGATGTTAAATTTTGGAAGTTATATATAAGCTACATAGTTCAGATTGTAGCGCTTGTGAGAAGATTGTGTGCGACTCTAAATGATGGATTTCCGTTTTTTAAGAGGATGGTAATTCGCATATGTTTTTCTTTCGCGCGTGGAATTATACAATCAAATTTCAATATACCACATACAACGTTTCACATGCTCATGCACACGATTCCCGCCATGAAAGCAAGAATTATGATGATGCACAAAAAAAAAGTATTACTTCTATAGTGGTCTTCTTTTTAGTTTTGGCTTAAATGAAGCCGATGACTAAAATCACTCACGAAAATTGCCTAGAAAGAAGTCTGTATATGTCTTCAACTAAAGACAATACGAAAGTCTGGCTGGTTTTAAGAGCATTTTGCTTAATGATAACCCTACGTTTCTTAGAACATAAAAGAAGATCTTGTTAGCTTGAAAGAAGAAGTTCGCGAAGCTTGTTTCTAGCACTGAGGTATAGATTCTAGTTCTCTTGGTTAACTTATGACCTCACTGCGCGACAGATGAGCGAAAAACTCGGCATGCCATGGGCGCCATGTTGTCTATAGCCCATGCAGATCTTTGGTATGCTCATCGATTTATTTGTTATGTTATTTATCGTATATTCTCGTGTGTTCCGATAAAGGTTTTCGTTATTGAAAAAATACGTGTATTAATAGGTATACTAGAGTAAGGTTTGAAAACTATAGTCAGGATACCTACTCTCACAAGCTCAAAATAACTCTTGCAGTCACATTATAAGAAAGTTCAAAGTTTTATGTCTCAGGATTGTAAGCGAGCATGTGCGTAATTCGACAAGATTTATTCAGTTGCAAACATTTCTGTTCATTTATTCAATATATCTTTTTAACATATTTTTATTCAATTATTATTTTGATAAATTATCTGGAATAAAGAAAAATTCTGAAACTTTTTTGCAATATTGTTCTCTAAATCTGAATTAGTTGAAAGTAACTGATTATCAGTCAAATCTGACTGACTAGAGAAGCAAGAAGTCAGTCACTAAGAAATAATCAATTAATTTTCGGTCAGCAAAGCCACATGTCCCTAGTCGGTTTTTAAAACAGTTCAGATCATTCTGTGAGAGACGCCGGTAATAAAGTCTTCACGAGAAGGTTTCATAAATGCCAAACTTGTTTGCGTTTTGCCATTGAGAACCAATTTGGCATCTTTCTTTAATAATAAACATTTTTTGAAAAAAATTCCGGTCGGTTCGTGTACAAAATCTTTTATACTTTTTCATTTTATCCGATTTTTATTTATAGTGAACTTCAAATTTTTTTCAATTCGTGATGCTGCATACTGGACTACTTCATTTTGAATTGCAAGCTATGAGATAAGTTTTTAATTTCTATGATAATTATTTTTTTTTAAATTATCTTCTATATTCTAATCCTTTACTGAAATTTTGAATGAATCTTTGAATTTATGGCACTGAAGAGGGCCCCCATATGTGGCCGAAACGTTTGCCTTTCTTTCTTTTCTTTTTTTCGCATTTTTAAATCTAATAATAATAATTTTAATCAAAGAAAATAAGAAGAAACTGACCCTATGCCAAAGAAATGAACAAAACTTTTATGAATATGGGTCAATACAATAATAGACATGTTATCAAGCATGTCACTTTGACAAATAGTAATCTTTAAATTTTGGGATTTGGTGAGGAAACTGCTTGTAATCTAGTTGGAACTGACTGATGTTTCAGTCGTTTAGAGAAAAATGTGTTTACGAATATTATGGGAGATCTGCTTGTCATGTCCAAGATGTTCAAAAAAATGGTTGGTTTGAATGCTCCAAAAGAGGCCGGATAAAATATTAAGTATATTGGATGAAGTTACGTCAATGACATGCTTTTAATGAAAAAGTGATAAATATTCGACCTGGTTTCATTTTGGTACGGACAAGACTAGTCAGTAAACAAGGTGAATCATTATTGGTTACCCAGTGAGTACTGACTTATTATGTAAGAAAAAAGTAAACCAGTATTGTTAAAAACCAGCTCCATTTCTTGTTGTGCAAACGTGAGAAGAAGCAGAGAAAAGAAGCGAAGAGCATATCATATTATTTATTTGTTGGGCTGATTCAAAATTCTTCTCAACATACAAATAAAATTTTCATGAATTTCTTGACTCCTTCAATTAAAATTTATATTATAACTAGCATCAATAGTAATACAATGTGAATAGATGTTAATATAACCTGAGTAATTTTTATTTTCAGTTAGGAAAACTTCAAAAATAATATCCCTATTGTAAAATACAACATTTACGACGTCGTATATGACGTCGGAAATAACGTCATATGTGACGTGATTTGGGATAGTATGCGATGTCATTTACGATTTGATAATTTTTTATATAAATATTCATTAAATAATATAATTAACTCTGTAACCCAGTGTTAAAATCTGGCAAAGAAGACATTTTCTATAAAGTAAATGTTTATACCTGAGGTTTTGAAATAAATTTTATTCTCTGATAAGAAATGGTACTTGTTGCTATCCCTAACTTTGTACCTTTACTATCTCTCCTATTTTACTATTCACCTATGAAGGAATTTAAACTGCTGGATGACCGCAGATCTGAATAGGTCGTTTTAAAAACGTTCGAAAAAAGTCTTCTCTGCCAAATTTGAACACTTAGTTATAGTGTTAATCATATTATTTAATAAATAATAACGTTATATACGACGTCATATACGACGTCGTTTACGGTGTCATTCACAACGTCATTTATGACATCGTATATGATGTCCTATTTTACAATAGGGATGCTAATTATGTATGCTTGGTTCCATAAAAATGTAACAATTAATTCTCGAATAAATTCTGAAAATTAACTCCATGACAAAAAGAAATACCTCAGAAAACTTTCTACTTTATTGGGCCTAAAAATCAATTAATTATTTTTTAGGAATTTATTATAAAGCAACAACAAATATTAGAAGCAAAGAACGCGATAAAGGTTTCGGTATAGAATTTTTTCGGTTAACCTTTGTCGATCCTCAATAAGTAATCTGAATTCAAATAAATGACTAGATTCTTACCTTATGTAAGATTTTGCATGAAATAGACTTAAATAAAATTCATCATATAAATATTTATGAAAATTTTGTTTTAATTAATTATTATTTTTGATTTGGTCATATTACAGATCATAGTCTATTCCATGCACAGTATTAAAAAAAAAGATTTGACTCTTCTTCCTCCTAATATTTGTCTTAGAAAATTCATAATTTTGTTGAATTTAATAAAATTATTTTGATATTTGCAGCAAATTTTATTCTTGTGACAACAATAGTTTTCATGCAATAAATTCTCCAAAATAGTTCACTATTTTGCTTAATTGGTAAAATGCTTCTTTAAATTTTTTTATTAATAATTTTAATTAAATTCAACTGGAGGAGAATAACGAAGAAATTAGTACAAACCATTCGACAGTTGTGGCCAATTTATTTAGATAATCAAGCATATCTTTCTTAACCGGCTCTATCTCGAGCTCCACTGCCTTTTCAATCTTCAGAGATCCAATCAAACCACTGGATTTACCAGACTTCAATTCGCATGTTGAATTGATTTTTTTGCTCTCTGATTGTTTTACGCTCAACGAAGCTTTGTTTTTTCTGTTGCAGATCAATTCTTCACTTTGTTGATTCAGGAATTCCTTCTTTCCTGAGATTTTATCATTGTGTTGTTGTTCGTCCGATTCTGCGATTTTATTTCTAAGCTTATTTGCTGCCAATGAGATTCTTCTGTAATCGGAAGGCCTTGAGAAAGCTGAAGTCTGTTATACGATAAGTTTATGTTTATTCAGTGCAGATTTATTAACCACAAAATATTAGATCTGTTATAATTTAGATAGAATCGAGTAAAGTATTATTTTACTGTCTTGAGTTAGTAGCTGATTGCATGACTGCAAGTAATTTCAAATAAGTTATTTAACCGTTTGAGTCCCAGGGGTCATTTGACAAAAAATGGACGAGAAACGCCAAATAGCGTGATAGCGCTTGTCTTTGTCAATTGCGAAGAGAATCGACACAAAATCTGAAGAGCGCGATCGCGCTGCTAGGGACTCAAACGGATAAAGATGATTGTGCCACCCATTCACATAAACCCAAACGGAATAACACTTTTTAGAAACCATTAGAAAAATAAAATGAAACAAAAATTAATTTTGATACATTTATTTTGGATCATCCGTAACCAATTTTTACTCTCTGAAATATAGCACATTATCCATTTTAAGTTTTAAGGAATACTTGGTTGTGCACAGGAATTGTAGTGTCTTAAGGTTAATGTATCATATCTCAGGGGAAGAAAATCGGTTGGGGATGACGTAAAATGTAAATAAAATGTAAAAATCAGTGCACAAATTTTGTCGGCCTTTGTAGGATAAAAATAGGTATTACTGTGGATCCTCCAATAATTGCAGTTTCTAATCAAAATATTGGGTAATTAAGTATGAAGCTGGAAGTTCGGATTTAAAATACTACTTCATTGCTCTTCTAATAAAATAACATTCCAATTATTCAAAGTATGCTCCTGAGGCATCGATTCCCTTTTCCCCATTTTAATGGTATTTCATTTATGCCTTTTACATAGATGCCCGGGAAGCGAGAACCGATGAAAGTACGAAACGCATTTTTGACAGTCTGTTGGGAATTGAATATTTTTTCTCTTAAGAAGTTATCCAAATTCCGAAACAAATGATAACACAGGTAAACGACCAAAAAACTGCCTCCAGTTTTGCAACTGATTTCTATAGATTATAGGGCGCTGAATCCAGGAAAAATAGCCAAAATGTTCTAGCACGTCACGTTTTTTTACAAAATTTGTTTTAAAACCCATATAAGGAATATTCAGATAAGTTCTTTTTAGCCGACTGCAATTTATCTTCTTGGCCCAAAATAGAGGTTGTGATGGTTAACTAACTAGAAACACTCCCTCATGATGTTTTAGGAGGTTTTGTATTTATTTTATACCAATATAATGGCTGATTTCTGCTGGTTGCTGCTGCGGGAAACCCCTGATGCAAAATCCGCTAAGCAACGCACCAAGAAAAGCATTAAGGGGAAGAAGAAATGGGCCCACCAGGAGATTCATTTTCGAAACATCCATTTCAATTTTTGTCCTCTAAACGACCAAGCACTTCATGACAAAACGTTGAAGGCCCGTTTCGAACAAGGGATGACAATAAAAAATACGCGACAATATCACTGCTTTGAACCTGTAAACAATAAGATTTTGTGTCGACTTTTTTCGAAAATGTAATTTCTGTGAAAAGAAATCAAAAGTAAGTTTTGTTCGGTGCATATGCAAAGACAATTTCATTTTACGCCGTACGTCTTAAGTATAAAATAATACTATCCAACCTTTTTATATAACCTCTTTTTGTCATTTGAATAATTATATCGTCCCTTAATGAAACGCAAAGATACACGTTGAACGAGCCACTCGAACGAACGCCGCAGCTCACGCAGCCCAGCGCTAAACAATATTATTTATCATCAACCCAAAGAACGAGCACAAAAATGTTTAAATGGTTATAGAATCCTTAACGTTTAGATTTTTTCTTGATGTACATAATTTTGATTTATCGTGTATACAACAAGGTCGAATCAGCATTTTTTTATAAAAAAAAAAACAAAAAAAAAGTAGCAACAAATAACATCAGGACAATTTTGAAAATTTGCAGAAAAGACTTTTCTCTAATCCACAAAAGCAAAGTAACGGAAGCATCGAAACGTTTCATCATCTGATGTTCATTTTATTCTTGTAGAATCTATCTGTAAAGCTTTTTTTCGTTGATTTTACGCAAATGATCCAATATGGTTGGTATAGAAAAAAAAATTTTCGATTCTAACTCACAAGTAGTTTGAGGTGTGTAAAATACTTTCCACAAAATGATATCCCAGAGGTAATTGTTAAATTAAAAGTGTATTCGAACGAATAATAGTGTAGCTTCACAATGTACGGAACAAAAACAAATGCCAAGGGAAGAGTAAAAGAATCGACCGATTGAGAGCAGAAAAAATAATTCTTTACCAACGTGAATTTGAAGGTTGTATTCCCTTTGATTGTGATAAATGACACTAGGACAAGATAAGATACGATTCTTGATTGTAAGTATAACCTACAAAATTTTGTTTTCACCTTTATTTTCGTTTATTTATGTTGATATCTGTGGTAACAGTATGCTTTGAGCGAGACCTAGTCGCTCAACTCTCACCCCCTCTTATTTAGAAATTATAACTAAATTCAACTAGAAAATTAAAATATAAAAATTAATATACATTGTAACCCTATTTTTACTTATTTAATAAAGGAATGTGAGGTTATTCTTCCTTAAATTAAAATTCACTAATATTGCAAATCTCAGATCCAATTGAATATATTTATTACTAGGAAATTTATTTACATAGTTCGGGGTAACTCACTTAACCCCAGGTACCCAAAATCGACCCGATACAATTATCGGACTCGGCATTAAGCTCGGCTAGTGTAAAATCGTTGAGCGCCAGGTTATTTTTTTTTTTAAAAAGGAAAATTTAATGATTAACAAGACTAACTATAATTGACCGGCCCGCTCGTGACGGGTCATCCTGAACCTTCGAAACCTAATCTACAGGGATCACCAAATACCGCGGAGAGCGCGGGGTAAGGGGCAACGTCATGGCTCACGAACACGGACACTGGATAGTTCGATATAATTCTTCTTAGGCGCTATAACCCGTACCCTTACAGCGACCCCGCGGGTACGCGCTAATTCCACACGCGGGCACTGATTCTACGTTTAATTTTAATAACCGGTATAACCTAGTCTGTATCTTCGGAAGTCTCGTGGCGAGGTGCTCTACTCATGCGCCACACACTTCGACAGAATTCACTACTATTACACAGACAAAGAAAACAAAGAGAAATGTTCAAGCGGTACCTGAGATTCCGCGGCGCCCTCGAAAGGTTTCTCGACCCGACATAATATTTCTTAGAGCGTTCTTTCGTGGTAAGGAGTTGTTCTCTAGCTTCTTCCTGTGTTTTAATTAATTTTTCTGCTAGTGTTTTGAAGTATAAATTGTATCTTGATGGCAGCTGATTTTTCGCAAATTCGGATGGGGTTCGCGTTTTTCTACCGAATATCAATTCGTGTGGAGTGAATCCCATACCCTCGTGATTGGAAGTACTGTGTGGAAGGAGAACAAAACGAAGCCATCTGTCCCAATGATTTTTTTCACAATAGTTCTCAAGATATTGTATTAAAACGCGATGACTTCTTGCCAGGGGTTCTAATTATTGAGGGTGAAGTGCTGTCAATCTGAGGTGTTTAATCCGGAACAATAATTTTATGTTTTAGCGATAAAAACTAAAAAACATCGTACGCCTGTCATTGAAGGCAGTGCAGTGGTTCACAATTGGCGGAACGTCTCCGCCGCCAGGACTGTCCATTGATTGAAGTGAGATAAAAAGTATTTGTGTCTCATTCCAACCAATAGTCAACCTTAGCGGTGGAGACGTTCCGCCAATTGTAAACCACTACACTGCCTTCAATCGCAGGTATACGATGTTTTTCTAGTTTCTATCGCTGAAAAATAAAATTATTGTATTTATTCCTAAACCTGATAATTCAAATTTGATCACAGAATCATAATTGCAATGCTTTAAATGCTTTTTTTTACCGCTCTTAGCCATAATAATGCGAGGTCAGAGAACAGTCAGAAACGATCAGAGTATTCTCTGACCTTTGTCTTAACCGGATCCACTAGGGCTTCAAAAAGTGTCCATCACTTGACTGGTGAAATCACTACCTTGGTCAGTGTGAATTACATGAGGGCTTCCGAAGCAAGTGATAAAATGTTCAGGCATATGCTGTCGATTCCATACTGCGTAAGGGAATAGCATCTGAGTATTTGATTAAGTTATTTTTGACAGTTAAAATGTATATATTACCGTTTTCAGTTACAGGGAGGGGGGCAACTATATCTATTTCCATCTTTTCAAATGCCTTTGAAGGGACGTCTGAAATTTGAGTGGGCGCTTTATTTTTAATTCTCATGGTTTTATTTGATTTACATGTTTAAATGCCCATAGGGCGGCTATAATATTTACAAGTTAAGGTTTGGAATCAAAGTTTTGTTTTATTATGACGTTAAAAACACAATGATTTCCATACTTGATTACGATCACATTTCCAGCTCTTAAATTCTCAGAGTCTTCCTTTTGTAAATCTTCGTATTTAAGTCTATTGGCTTTGATTAAGTCTTGTCCCGTTTCGGTAGTTATACAGTCTAAAGGCATGAATAATAAAAGATTTTCATCACGCATCAAGAGCTTTTCCTTAAAAATTTGAATACAAGAAAATTAACACCTTCTGTCGTATCCTCGAGAGTGTCTTTATGCCTATGGAGATTGTCAAAAGTTAAGTCATCATGAGATACTGGAAAACAAGGATGAGTTCCTCTTGCAACTTTATTTTTATTCAATTCAGTAATTGTATGATGGTCACATGTAAAAATTAGCGTTTTTCTTACCGTTTCATTTTAATATCTTTTTTTTGAATTACCAATTTCAAATCTGTTGTAAGTTTATCGTTTGATGAAAATGATCTTCACGATTGAACCTGATTTCAGAGACGACTTTATTGCTATTACCATTGTTATCTTCGAACACAGGTGTGGGTAGTGCAGTCCAGCTGGCTTTCCCAGGGATCGTCCCACGACCTGCTTACTCAAACATGACTAAGTTGGACATGACTTTACCCTCGGTGTGAGAAGTACAGTCACAACTAGCCTTGCTAGGGATCGCCTCATGGCCGACGGGCATGCTATCACCAGCATGACCATTACTACCCTTGGAAGGATCGTCCTCCTCGTAGTCACCTTGGATGATGAGTTGATTATCCTCATCATCACTATACTCGTTAGCGGTCTCAAAGACTTCGTCACTAGAATCAAGCTCGTTCATTTTTCCCTCGATAATCCGACAAGGAAAATACTTCTTGAAATCTGTACTGGTATCGTTGGATTCCATATTCGTTCTAAAAAGGCATTCTCTAGACGATTATCATCTTCGATATTTTTAGCAGGGTGGTGGAGAGACATAAGTGTGTGATTCAGAGAAATCAACACCTTGTGCCTTTGGGTGGAAGAGGAGTCAAGTGGATCTGATTCTTTGTCTAATTTGCTTTATCTAGACGTTCAAGAAGAATTCTAAATTTCCTAGTGTGCTCCTCCAAAGAATCGGCGTAAATAACTATGTCGTTCATATAAACGAATAGTTTTACACCTTGAAGGCCAGAAAGATTCCTATCCATCAAACTTTAAAACGTTGCTGGGGCATTTTTAAGCCCAAAAGTCATTCTATTATAATAGTAATGGCCGTAAAGTGTGGAAAAACTAGTCTTGGTCTTAGAATCGCGAGGCATCTTTATTTTATAGAAACCCATGGCGAGAACAAGGGCGGAAAAATACTGGTAACCGCCTAATTGATCGAGAATATATGTGACATTTATTTTTCGGAAGTCTATAACCATTCGCCATCGTTTGTTGCCGTCAGGGTCAGGTTTTTTTGGACAACCCACACTGGTGTGTTGTAAAATGAGTCAGTCTTCTATAAAGTTGTCATTTAATAAAACTTAAAATTTCCTTTCCAGCGGGCCTGTATTGTCTATAGAAAATGAGAATCTCGTCCATGGAAATAATGTCTTGTGAAATTTGTAAAGTTTCGATTTTTTCAAGTGCTACGGGCGAGAGCGTTATTTCAATATCATGAAGGGTTGTATTGAAGGCATAGATTTTCACCACTTCGTTTTCGTGACTAACCAAATTTCGCCTATAAAAACGCCTGCTCCCGCATTAATTCTCCCGAGATAACTCTCTTGTAAATTTATTTCCACAATAGGTAATGTGATAAGCTTTCGTGCCCTGGCAGGTAAATTAATCATGCAGGTAATCGAAGTAGTTTGATTTTCAAATTTCAGGGTGGCAGAGTTCTCTCTAAGGAATTCGGTTCCTAATATCCCACATATAGATATTACAAGATGAAATTACAAGATGGAATTTTACAGTTCGTCCTAAAATTTCTAATTGAACACTGCCTCCTGTTTTGTATGTACCTCACCCAATTCCAACTAAGCGGTGGATTATTATTTTGTCGCGACGTAATTTCCCGCCTATACACGATTCCTTCAACAAATTGAGTTCACTTCCCGCATCTATTAGTAAGGTAGCCCTATAATCCTGAAGCTTATTTGTCTTTATTTCGATGTTTGAACCGTTCGTTAATTTCTTTTTTGAAATGGTGAGCATTGAGCACTTGATTTGCGCGTAGCTTGGCCACTCAACACCGTGCTCTGTCGATGAGCGTCCAATGAGTTGAAAGGCTTGAAAACACTGATGACTGACGAAGATTGTCTCTTGCGGAATCTTTTCAACTCATTTTCGGCCTGTCCGGCTCTTTGAAGTAAGCAAGCTGAACGTGAGTGCCCAAAATCGGAACAATAATCATATTTGGGTCTTTCCTTTTTTTTAGAATCTAAATTTTCGTGAATGATTTTGTACCCGTGGCATGAAGGTCCAAATTTTTGCTCCGTACAGTTTCGAGAAGTGTGATTCTCCTTGCCATATGTGTAACATGTGAACTTACCCCTTGAGTTTTGTACCGACAAGCGTCTATTGTCGATTTGTGCACCAACTTGTATTTTTTTGAGTTGATTCTCTTATTGAAAAATTCTCTGGATAATGCCTGGATGTAGAGGGCAAAGGTTCTTCGATTTCTCCATATGGCCTCTTTCTGCGACACGCTTCGGATTCCGATTCAACCGCAAAATTGAAAAAATGGTTACAAATTAATCATGCTGTAGAATCACATTTTCGTGCCTCTGATCGTATTGTATTGTTTTTGAATCGTTCACAATGCATGCAATTGCTTGGAAATTGTTTGGCAATGTCTGCATTTCAGCATCTTCGAAGGTTTTTGGTCTTTCTTCACGTGGACGGTCGTCAACATCGAAATCACCGTCTTTGAAGCGACGGAACCAATCAAGGCACGTTGTTTCACTTAGAGCAACATCTACGTAAACGTTTTGGAGCTTTCGATGCGGTTCAGCCGCCGTTTTCTTTGAATGAAAATGAAAATCAACACTTCCCGCAAATGACGATTATTTTGCACAGAATCAGACATTTTCACACTACCAAAAGTACATGACGTGAAAACAAAATTACTAATATGTCAAAACGGTTTGTTTACCATATATCTAAGCTTGGTTCATGACTTTTTGGATAGGTCAAAATGGACCAGCACTTACTTCTGGAGCCACATATTGAAAGGATGATACAGTTCCGTATATGAATCCCTCGATGACCATAAAAATTTTTAAAAAAATCGCTTTTCTTAATTTCCCTTAATTGGCTACTCGATCCACCAATATGAGAAAATTTTTAAGTTGATTTTTAAATTAAAAATTGGCAGTTGTTAAAGCACAGCACAGAAAAAATCAGCAATACTGGATTAATTCAAGCAGCGTAGGGGCAATCAGCAACACAGGAACAATCAGTAATCCCAGAACAAGACTCACACGAACAGCACTGTGTCAGGAACTTAGGGTGAAATCACCAACAGTCAGCAACAGTCAGCAACATAGAAGAAATCAAGAACACGACCACTATACAGCAGCAAGTCAAGGAATCAGGAACAAATCGTCGACAGAATCCATTCATTAGCACGGAAATGAAACGAGAACGCTCACGTGTCTGTCATAAAGGCAAAGCTTTCAATTCACTTCTCATAAACAGCACCGTTTCACACTTACAAGAACGTAAACAGTCTGAATTGCAGTCGTCGCTTTTCAGTTGCGTCAATTTATTTTCGTTTCCACTCGCGAGCTTATAGTATTTCAGTCTTCCGATTTTCCCGCACCAAAATCCCGGCTGAGCTCGGAAATATGTTACCAGCCACGCAATTTCAAGTTATGCGACATGTGTGAATGGTGGTTTCCTACTCGATGAAAATTCTTGATAGGAACCGGGAAATTCAAGTTGGGAAGTTTGTTAAATAACTGACATGTACCGATTTACGATTTTCTTATCTAGGTGAGGAGAAAATTTTGCGGCACATACACTTTTCTCACTAGTTGCCTGGACATTCAAGAAAAGGAAGGTACAAACATTGTCCTCGCGCAAAAGAACTTTGGAAGCGAAAATTATTCGTCTTCTAAAAAGTGATACAACCAGAAAAAATGTTGTCCAAAGTTATAACAGTAAAAATATAGAAGCTCATTTGAATAAGATCAGACAGAAACTAAAATATGCACGATGAACGAAGAAAAGAGCCGTCGACAAAGTAAATATACTCAAAAATAATCTAAAGAAATCCAAAACTGAAATTGCTAAATTATCTGTAAAATCGTCGTCTGAAAATATAAAATTACATTACTTGAATAAAAATCAGGAAACTATCATAAAAGAAATACTATATGCAGCTCAGAAAACAACTACTAACAATAGAAGGTATACAGAAAATTGGATTCTTTTGAGTATGCTTCTTCGTATGCGCTCACCTGCCACTTACAATTTTTTGAGGGATAATGGAATTATACCTTTGCCATCAATCCGAACAATTTGTCGGTACGTATTTGAAAATGAATTTTATATAATAAAAATACGTTTATTATTCTATTGACGTTGTAAGAAAATTTATTATAAAATTCTTATTTCAGACATCTAGCATTAATTTAAACTCCCCGTGGGTTTGATTCTAAATTCTTTTGATTGATTAAAGAATATTTCGGCAGAAAACCAACTTTATGACGTCATGGACTGCATCTCTTGGATGAAATGGGAGTTCAGAAGCGGATACAATTCAATCCGAAAAAATGGCATTCTAGGCACTGCCTGATTTTGGGTATGATATACAACATAGAATTGACGAGCAAGCTGACATTGGCTTAGTTTTCTTATTTCAATCATTACTGTCTTATTTTGCACAACTAATTACCCTTTTCACTCCCAAAGGGACTACATCTGGCATCAAATTAGCTCAACTGGTAATTGAAGCAATTATATTTATTGAGAAAGCTGGAGTTTTCATACGCGGAGTTGTATCTGATGGCACCACAACCAAGAGAAAATTTTGTTATGAAATGGGTGCTAGTGGGCAATTGGATAATTTGAAATGCCTTTTTGTTCACGCCACAGATGAAACCCGAAAAGTGTTTATGTTCGCAGATACGCCACATTTGATGAAAAATGTCAGAAATCTATTTTATGGAGAAGACCGAGATGGAAAACTACGGGTTAAATATATAATAATTCCAATTTTGTTTTCAAAATACCAGAAAGTAAAATTACTCATTAATATAATGATTCAATACTTTAGGTTCATCCAGATGAAGATCCTATTGAGTGGAAATATTTTTCCTTATTATTAGATGCAGATAAAAAAAATATGAGTATGAGAAAATGCCCAAAAGTAACTGGCCAACATGTTAGAAATCTTCAGAGTTATACTAAAATTAAAGAACTGCGGAACAACTGCCAATTTCTGCAATGGATTTAATCGCGTGTTTGATTCATTAAACAGGACAACTGAAGACACTAGAATACGATTGAAATGTAAAGATCTGAAGGTAGATGGAATTTTAGATCCTTCAGTACTGAAGCATTTAAACTTTTTGAACTTCAAATTTTTTAAATTTTAAGTATTTTTAGCATTGATTTTTCCCCTGATTTGCTTAAAAATTGTACTTCTCCAGTTTTCAATTCGTTCATTTCAACATTTGAAACGTTTTGAAAGAAAAACTTTGGCCTATTTCGGGTCAAGATAATTTGTTTAAGACTTGAGTTCTTGGGTTGCACGAAGGGAGAAAATTTTGCGAGTTTTGATTCCTTATTTAACGAGTGAGAACGCCAAAAGAAACTCACGTTTTTGACCTTTTTGAGAGAATGACGGCTATGTCCAAAATCCTCGTTTTAATAATTCGTTCATTGCAATTGTTAAACCTAAAATGCATGTAAAGAAACTCCAATAAATTTGTTATCGTTGTACATTCGTGCGGGTGCACGTTGATAAATACGTTTTATTGTTTTTCGGGGGTTTTCCCTACCCCTGAAAATAAAATTTTTTCATCAATGGGTTTTCATCTATGGAACATACATGGTTTCTCTAAATTCCCAAAATTCTTCCTCTCTTTATGAAATTTTAAATCTAATGAAAAGCGCTATCGGGCGTGGACAGTGCACTGTAAAATCAGTGACACAGGCCTGCCACAGTTCATCATCTGCCTTCCTGCCGAATAATTATTTATTTTCTATACAAATGCGCGCTACTTGGCAGGCTTTGCTCGATGGAGAGAAGAAGAAAAAAGGTGAAATTATTGTCCCGCAAACGAAGCTCCCCGTGGGGATTTCACGCTTGCAGGGCGTGAATATGAGAAGTGACCTATGAGGCGAAGCTCCCGTGGGGAATCGAAACCTACCAGGCACTCTTTTGTTTATTTTTATTATTGGGAGTGCCACGTTCGATGTCTCTCTCGATATGAGATTTCCCACTACTTGTGGCACGAGTCGAGTTAACCCAGTAATAAAAAAAGGATTTGGAAGTAAAAGTGTTTAAAAGGTTTCCTGAAATCTGAATCAAAACTAAAATCCCACTGACCCTTAGCTATGGGAGGACAGGGAGCATATATGATCAGTTCACAAAAGATTAGGTACGGTGATACTAAAATGCACCACACCCAACCTTGAGCCTCGATCTATTTTTCGCAAAATGTTGCCCGGATCAAATCCAATACGATCAATAAATTACAAAATTTATAGACGATGCCCCTCCCCCCCCCCCCCCCTATTAGAGATGGAAATTTGTTCCCCTATGCCGTTTCTCCTGGCACGGGTTACGGTGTATGAAAGGCATGGCTGCAAGTTGGTTGGTCATCCGCCTTCCAAGGCGCCAATTACTCGCGCTCTGTGGGTCGACGCGCGTTTCTATTGGGTGGCACCATGAGAAAGCTCAAAGTTCATGTAAAATCTAAACCATCCTACAGACGAGTAAAAAAATGATTCAATGTTCGCGCATTATTCATTTATTCATTAGATTGGCATTTTGCTCATAATTTACAATGCTTTTATTATTCTTAGCGTTCATTAATTAGTTAAAGAATTTGCATGTTTAATTAATTATGTTACTCAGTGTAATCTTGATATACATCGTATAATAGACCCCAATTTGAAGAACCTTACTCAAGAGCCAGATATATATGTCGAACAGTAGTGAGGATAAGACGCCCCCTGCAGGTCCTCCACCCTATATTGGCGCGAACTCCCAACGTCAGACGAGAAGTAAAGGTTTCTCTGTGCCGTCAGAAACGAGACAAATTTGATAACAACTGAAACTGCAGACGTTAACTTATCTAAGCCAAGACCTTAAAAGAAGTCCATGACCATTATTGCTATGCAATCCATCGAAGATCTTTCCCTCCTGAATTAAAACTGGTAGTCAGGGATCCAGGTATTGTGCTCTGCTAAGTGTTCGAGGCCGACAATGGACCAATCTCTCGAAGAGCTTATATAAGGTAGACGTGAGAGAGAAAGCTCCTTACCTCCATCCTTTGGAATAAACACATAGGGAATCCCTCGAAGAACCAGGATTGAATGAATTCCGGACGATAAAGTATAATAGTTCAAGTACAAAGGCACTCGTAGTTGGTGAGAATTTGTTAATCACCTCATAGGCGATTCCGTCCAATCTCAAGGAGTTCTTAGCCTTACAAGAGTGGAGAGCAGATTCAAATTCTGCCTGAGACAAGGAGGTCGGGATGTGCGCACGAACGCAAAGCTCCACAAGGGAAGGCAAGTCGACGAGCGTAATCGGCATATGCCACTTGTCACAAAAGACCTCCACCTTATTGTAGCCACTAGAGTATATTTTTTTATTTGATCCCGTAATAACCGAGTTGATCAGATCTCCAAAGCCAATGATGTTGAATTTTCACAGGTTCTTCCCTGTGATTTTGGACTCCAAAATGACAATAAACGGGGCCGAAGAGAGTTCATCAAATCTAAAATGTGCAGTATTGTCGAGGTTCCTCCAAAATAACGACCCATACGTGTTCAAAACGTGGTCGAGATCGTCCGCTGCTGCTGGGGAACTCACCTGAGCCTGAATTGAATCCAAAATAAACGACTCCGTGGTAGAAAGGGGAGTACAGGCTGCAGGAAAGGGATCTCTTCCCTCTTGCTTTTCTCCCTGTGATCCTCATCACAAGTTTCCTCTGACCAATCCGTTGATCATATAGAGCACGACGGAGCCAGGACATCAGCTGCACGTACGCGCCGTGACCCCTTGTTAAGGGCCGATTTGGCATCTCCAGATGTGGAGGCAATATTGGAGGCAAGATGACAGAGTACAGACTACATTGAACATTTCGTATGCTTCTCAGTTTAAACAGCTAGGCCATAGACCTAGGCACTCTATATAAAATAAGAAAACTAAAAAAAGCAGAGAAAAGAGCGTGCACAGGTAAAAAACAATAAGAAAGGAAAGCAAACTAACTCTAATAAGATGAAATTTTCAATTTTCAGATAGGAACTATTCATGAGTAGCGTAGTTGCTTATAAAGTCCCTAGCGGACCAAGTTAAGATAACGTTCAGAGAATACGCTGACCGTTCTCTGACTATTCTATGACCGTTCTCTAACCTGACATTATTGTGGCTAAGAACGATAAAAAAAAATATTTAAAAGATTGCAATTATGATTCTGTGGCGAAATAGCTTTTTTTTATCGTTCTTAGCCATAATAATGTGAGGTCAGAGTATTCTCTGACCGTTTTCTCAACCGGGTCTGCTAGGGGTTCAAACAAAATTTAATTGAACATTACAAAACCAAGCAGAATGGCAAAAGCATGGAAAAAGCAAGAAATGCAGCATCCCGCACAAGAACAGGCAAGGGGAATTAAGCATATGGCAGGAGCCCCGACACATGTATCGACAGTAGAGGAGGTTAGGTTAAAATAAGTATGTAGGCGAAATTCGAAAATAGCATGGACATAAAAATAAGGAGGGGACTAGGCACATGTTCATAAATTAGACGCGGGAACTGAAGCTGAGAGGGAGGGGGCGAAGCACTAGCTTGTGCCCGAATTTAGTGAACGCTAACTGCCTAATTGGGGCACAAGCATCCCTACTTCTTTCCTCCCCCATCGGCTTCAACCTCTGCACGAAATGCCCAGTCCCCTCCTTATTCCTATGTCCATGGGAAATAGGTATTAAGAAAAGAACAAAGGAAGGCTCTAAAAAGCACAGTGTGTGTTGAGTATGTCAACAACTGACTCATACGCAGTAATCCAGGTTGAATTTGTTTATGACTGGTAGGTTGATACCGAACTGCGGTCGGACGCGTTAACTGCAGGCAAAATTATCCGAGCTGCGGTAGCAATTTAAAACATGTGATTATTTTTATCCGAGCTCCGGTCACGCAGAAATCGTGGTAGTGTGTTCATTTTTATTTTATTCTGACTATCCAAAAACGAGAACGCGATAGGAATGCAGGAAAACGAATGTAGAATTTGATGATTTATGGATGAAATAAAATTAGAAGGTATGAATTTGTCGTGTGTACATTTTTATTGAATTCTAACTATTTAAAAACGAAATTACGATGGGGATGCACTTAATGACTACGATTTCTGCGTGACCGCAACTCTGATAAAAATAACCACATGTTTTAATTGCTACCGCAGATCGTCCATGTTGACCACAGCTCGGATAGTACCGACTCGTAAGTATTCTACTTAGCGGGAAGCCAAGGTCACTTTCATTTATTATAGTTGACGTCAAAACTGGGTTTACAGCAGCCAAAACGTCCCAAATCAATAATTGATATATATTACTCCGCAAGAACATTTGTCATGTATTTTAAATTGTTTCATTAATTGTCGGGAATTCGCAAGAAATAAAATTGTAAACTAAAGGTGTTTATTGTCAGCATAAAACAAAATGAATTTGTGTCAAGCTTTGGCACGTTTTATTAAGTCTAATCCTGTATAGACCTGGCAGCTTGTTTATGACTAGTTTTTCGTATTATGTAAATAGCGTCAAATGAGGTAGTTAATAGGCAGTAGGAAAAGTTTGGCCATTTCGGAATTTTATATCATAAACTCAGTATTGTACGCTGACTCAGACTAAGCCATTTAGGATCTATTGTCATAGCCGCTAAACAGATTTTACTTAGTCAGGTAACACTCTCCAGACGACACCTTCGCACACCACCTTCAGGGGTTGTACCCGCCCAGCTACTCCCGTTTACAAACCTTCAACCAATCAATGTCTCTGATTACTCCTTCGAAGTTTTCGTATAACCTAAAAACGAAACTGTATTACATTCTTGGTTTGGCGACTAATCCAGAACTCGGGAATTAACTCTGTCGTGTCGATGCCAACCAAGCCAACTACTAAGTCCACTATTATAAATTGTGAACCTTATATGTCTAATATATTTATCCTCTTAACCAAGTTGTCTGCAGCCTTATTTCACTTGACTATCGTATCGAGATTCCTACTAACGTTAAACTCAACGTGGATCATAACATTTGGTCCTTCGAGCGGGATTACTCTTGTGTTAGCATCACGTATAGGAATTATGTCCAGAACATATTCGTAAATTGAAATTGTGCCGTGTGAAGTGAAATACAATTGAATGTTAATTGAGTTCTTAAAAGAAAAGGTAAATAGTCGATAATATATAAATTTACGCAAGTTATAATCTATAGTTCCCGACAAGGAATATAACCGCATTGAAAAGTTTGTGCTGGATAATAAAGTGTCGTGAACTGTGAACATTGAATTCGGAACCCTGTATAGTAGGTCTGTCGTGAAGGTGCTCCACATTGTTCCAGTATACAGCAGCCATCTCGAATCCATCGATTGCATTTCCATATGGTGGAAGGATATCCTGTGGATAATTGGATCTACAATTGATAACACTATAGCCAATCAGCAGCAATCATCACAACCATCGCATCGTCTCCATCCTGCAAACAGGCAAGTCACTAAACCACCAATTTTCTTCTTATTTCGTAGTGAATCCTTACTTCCCATAACTTATTTAAGTTTCTCGTTGCTCGTTTTATAAATACAGTGAAATTGATCGATTCTTTTGTCGTTGAAACGGATTTTTCCATTGTGGAAAAACGATTAAATAAAGTTGAGAAGCAACGCAATATCTTTGATGATAGTCAGTTTGAAATCGAGCAACTTGTGGAAGATCCCAATCATGAAGATATTCGAACCGAATTTGAAGAAAGGTTCTATTCCGAGGTGAGCAGGGCAACCATTCTCTCAAAAAACCATTCGGTCACGCTGACGCAACTTGTAATATCGGAGGCTTGATCGCCGTCTAGTACAGAATCGCAATTACCTCAGTTCGAAATTCCGAATCAAAGAAAACTTCCATCCTTAAATTTACCAGTTTTGAATGGAAATTATGAAACGTGGCTAGGGTATCTTGACTTATTCAAGTCGCTAGTATATGACGACGGTAACACTTCAAATATCGAGAAGTTCTACTATCTGAAAGGTTGTCTGCACGGAGAGGCTCAAAAAGTTATAGCCTCTCTTGTATTATCCGCAGAAAAATATAAAGTCGCGTGGGACCTATTAAGGGATAGGTACGACAATCGCAAAGCTATCCATCAAAGTCATGTCAAGTCCTTATTAAATCTTCCATGTATCACGAGGGAAGTTTCAATTCGTTCGTTTCTAGATCAAGCCCAGAAGCACATTCGAGCTCTCAAGGCATTGAATGAACCGGTAGAAACTCTGGATATACTACTTGTAGAAATTATTACCCTAAAATTGATTTTGTTTCCCCGAAAAAAGTGGGTCGATGTTAGTAGCGAGTCGACTCAGTCCACATATGTGGAATTAATTTAATTTGTTCAGCATCTAGCCCAGTTTAAAGATGTCCAGCTCTATCAAGGTTCAAGAGGTTCACAGAACCTTGTAGAGAAAAAACAAGGTTTGAAAAAACCGTTTCGAATAATCCATGTTTCCATTGTCAAGGAGAGCACTCTATAGTTGTATGCAATAAATTTAATAAATTAATTCCTCAGGATCGGTTTGATATAGTAAAGAAGACTGCACGGTGCATCAACTGTTTTCGTAAAAATCATCAGGTCGTGGAGTCCACAGCTCCTTCATGTCGCAAGTGTCATAAGAAGCACAATAGTTTATTCCATTTTAATAAACTTGTTATCTCGTCGCCAGCTTCTTCTTCAGCCCTTGGCAACCCAGAAGCTGAAAGTTCAAGCAAATCCATGGTTAGTTTACACGCACATATATCTACCGATGGGCTACTTGCTACAGCAGTCGTCGATCTCGTTAATGTACAAGGAGAATCGAAATCGATGTCAGCTACGATAAAATCTCGATTTAGTAAATATCAGAAACATCTTGAATTCTTCGTTTTGGCACAAATTACAAAGCCCTTGCCTCCAGATCATATAAATTGCTCTTCACTTGATATGCCAGAAAATATTTACCTAGCTGACCCCGATTTTTATCAACCTGGCCCAATGGATGTTCTGATTGGAGTCAAATTATTCTTTAAACTAATGTGCGTCGGTCAAATTGCATTAAACCATCACCCTGACGTTATATTGCAAAAGACTCAGTTATGATGGATTGTCGCGGGCGAATTAAGCAGTACCCTATCTCGAAAAAATGACATTCAGTGGCATCTTATAATCCACACTACTCCACTTGAAGCAAATCTTTAAAGGTTTTGGGAAATCGAAGAACTCCCACCAGCCATAAAAATATTGTCATCAGAAGAAAAATTGCGTGAAGAGCACTTCCAAAATCACACTTGTCAAAATTCAGAAGGTCGGTATCATGTAAGGTTGCCTTTCAATGAGAAACTGCACGAATTAGGAGGATCTCATTTGATAGTATGAGAATTGAGATCATATGTCGGAAGTTAAGGGCGATAGTAGATCAGATCAGAGCTTCTTCCTGCCACATCACGCAGTGATAAAGCAAGATAGTGTAACAAAAAAACTCGTGTCGTGTTTAATGGATCTGCCAAATCATCGTCTGGTATTTCTCTAAACGAGTGCATGATGACCGGCTCACCTCTTCTGAATGATCTTCTTTTATTACTACTTCGGTTTCGCTCGTATAGATTCGTACTCACTGCTGCCATTGAAAAGATCTATCGGCAAATTTTAGTGCATCCTGAGGATACACTGTACCAAAAAATCATGTTTCGAAAGAATTTCAATGAGCCGGTTATGAATACCGTTTGAATACCGTTACGTATGGTACAGCATGCGCCCCGTATCTTACGACTCGCGTATTGCATCAACTGGCCAATGATGAAGCATCTAATCCTATTGCAGCTACCATCCTCAAGAGAGTTTTTTCTGTCAATCATCTTGTGACAGGAACAAGTACTAGGAAAGAAGCTGAATTTCTTCGGAATGACTTCATGCAGCTGATGAGAAAGGGAGGGTTATAGAGGGGAAATAGGCATCAAATGAAGCTTCTCTGATGGTCGATAACTCCATCGATCCTACCGTGACCCATATGTCACTCGATTGGGATTCTAGTATTAAAACTCATGGTATTCCATGGGAATCTCGTCAATATTCGCTCTTCTACTCTATCGGCTTATTGAATACGGGTAAAAAAGTTACAAAACGTTCGTTTCTCTCAAAAATAGCCAAGTTATTTGATCCATTAGGGTTGTTAGATTCAGTTATCGTTGGAGCTAAGATATTGATCCAACGCCTGTGGAAGGCAGGTATTTCGTGGGACGAATCTGTTCCTCTTGATATTCACACTCGATGGACAGAGTATAAACAACAGCTACCCCTGCTGAGTGAGCTGCACTTTCATGGATGTGTTGTAGCTTCAAAATCAGTCGACATACAACTACATGGGTTCTGCGACGCAAGCGAGGAGGCTTACGGCGCGTGCATTTATGTGCAGTCAACTAATAGTATGGGTCAATATAATGTGTCGCCACATGAACTCAAGACATTTGTAGCTAACAGAGTAGCTGAAACACAAAAAAATTGTCAGTCATGTGAATGGAGACATGTTGCATCACAAGACAACCCTGCGGATCTAATATCCAGGTAAATGATGCCTCCTAAAATTTTAGATTCCAATATTTGGAGATATGGTCCATTTTGGCTTTCACAAGATGAACCCTGGTAGCCGCAACTAAAATTTAAGCAAGTCGCGGAAGATCCAGAAAAACGTACAACCATCATGTCGTCCCTTTGAATGGAAATAACTATAATTGATAGAAACTTGCTTGAAAAATATAGCTCAATCGGAAAATTACAAAGAATAATTCTATGTATTTATCGTTTTATTGAAAATTCAGAAAATAAAACTAATAAGCGAACTGGAGTTCTTACTCCCTGCGAACTCGAAGCATTAATGCGAACCATAATAAGGTTCACGCAATTTTCTGAGTTTGGGGCTGAAATCAACGACCTCCAACAAAGAGGAAGCCTCAGCCCTCAAAGGAAATTTCTTCCATCAAACCCCTTCTTAGGCGATCAAGGCCTCTTAAGAATAGGTGGTTGACTTGCTCATTCAGAACTTTCAGAAAATCAAAAACATCCAATTGCATTACCAGCAAAACATCACATTACTCGCCTGAATATTCGGAAAGAACACTTGAGACTCCATCATGCTGGACCTCAAGCAACTCTTTATTTTATTCGCAAAATTTATTGGTCTTTAAATGGTTGCAATGTTACAAGACAAATAATACATAATTGCATAGCATGTTTTCGATTAAAACCTCGAGGAATTGAATATATAATTTGAGATCTTCCGCCAGAAAGAGTATCGCACTCACCCATTTTTAAACGTCGGTGTAGATTAGAGGTGTGCAGAAAGATTCGATTCGATTTTCGATCCGATATTGGTCACGGTCGAATGTCGATTGGCGGATTTTTAACATTCGACCGGCGCAGTATGTAGTTTGCAATTTTTAATCAGACATTACACAATATATATTGAATAGTTATATTTTAGAATTTTTTGTTCATTTCATCTTATTTTAGCATAGGGTCAGATTCTTTTTATTTTCTTCGATTAAAATTATCACTATTAGATATAAAAATACTCAAAAAAGAAAGCAATTCAAAAACTTATCTCATAGCTTGCAATTTAAAATGAAGTAGTCCAGTATGCAGCATCACGAATTGAAAAAATATTTAGAGTTCACTGTGAATAAATAACTGGATAAATGAAAAAACATAAAAAAATTGCACACGAACCGACCGGAATTTTTTAAAAATTTTATTATTAAAGAATGATTCCAAATTGGTTATCAATGGAAAAACGTGAACAAGGTTTACATTTTTGAAAAGTTTTCGTGAAGACTTTGCTACCTAGTTAAGAAATTCGAGACGTTTATGGTGGTAATTTTAGTATTCGTAATATCAAGTATCACATTTGAAAAGTATTATTAAATATAATTTGTTCTGAAAATGGTCAGAACTATGAGATATTGTGATACTTAATATCACGAATACTAAAATTGCATTTCTGTTATTTTTTAAAGATGAATATATTATTTTTCAAAACATCTCAGAATAAATCTAAATGCAGTAATAAACGTCTCGAATTTCTTAACTAGGTATAGGACAATAGTCTTCTTCAAGGAGGAAAAGAACCTCTTAGGATTGCTTATAAAATAAAAATTGTCGGTCAGCAAAGCCACATGTTTAAAATTTTTAAAACAGTTCAGATCATTCTGTGAGAGACTCTGGTAAAAGTCTTCACAAAAAGTTTTCAAAAATGTAAACCTTGTTCGCGTTTTTTCATTGATAACCAATTTGGAATCCTCCTTTAATAATAAAATGTTTAAAAAAAATCGTTCGGTTCGTGTGCAAAAATTTTTATCTTTGAGATGCAGGTTTTACCCGTAACCTAGCACTCTTATTTTTGGCTGGCCCAACTAATTTTATTGATACAAAATTTATCTAAAAATAAAAATATTCACTTAAAGGACTTATTTGAGCGCCAGTCACCCAGGTTAGTGACGATATTTATTTAGAACAATGATGAGACTCGAAATTCCAGAAATCAACACAAGGCGATGTCAAACAATGTCACAACAGTTTACCGGGTAAATAATTAAAACACCAGAATTTAATTAATTAACATGTATCGGCTTAACAAGATTTATTGAAACAACTTATTGAAACAAATCAAAATGGATTTACTAAAAGCCTAAAATATGTACATTGATTTTAATGAACGCAGATAAAATGAAAGATAACAGAAATCTCAGAAAATTTCCGAGTCACGCGACAATATGGCGAATTACGTACATTCCCGCGCGTCACCACCAGAGAGAACTAGACTTTACTAATTTATTTTAATTACTCAATTTCTTTTTCTGTCTAACCATCAAGGAAAGGCTACCGATATAACACAATAGCACTCGCGAAGAAGAGAGAGAAGAGAGGCGAAGTGGCCGGTATGAGTAATGTACGCCATAAAGCGTCAATATCAGCTCAATAATGTCCGTAGTTTCGGACCACTTTCCAAGAGAATTTAAATAAAATCAACTCACGCTACCTGTATAACATCTTCTAAAATCGGATCGTACTTGAGGACAAATTCTCCTTCCATACTGAGTACTTTGGTCGTTGAGCAAATTTTTCCCAAAATAACGAGGCAAAATAACGAAACTCTCGTCGCAGGACGAGAGTGACGATGGCCGACGCGACGCTGACAGAATTCCCGACCTGCCCTACGAATTACATGCGTGACCCAATCGCGGACCCGGAAACAGGTCACATGTACATCCAATATCGACTAGGCAACTCGTGTCTAGTATAATAATTGCCCTCGGCAAATAATTTCCATCAACACGCGGTTCTATCATTTACAACGAACGGCGCGTGTGGCACAATGACACCATTGTAATTAGTGTTCATTTACATCAAACTGCATAAATTTAGTATCACAAAATGTCTAAGATACTAAATATCAAGCCCCGGGGTCTATGCGCCCTAGGGTACGTTTTCCGGGTCACGTGGTGGCGTTTGGTCGTCTTGTGCGTCGCTCTCCAACGATCGATGACGGCGATTATCGAAGCGTCGATCTATCGTGGCTCGAAAGTCGACATGGCGGCCAGTGTTGACATAAACTCGGTAGCCGGCTGTGCCTCATCTTCGACGCTGCTGTCCTTCGGTGCTGCTGTCCTCGTATCGCTCATGAAACAGACGGGACAGGAAGCGTGAGTGCGTGCACTACGTGATTAGTGTATTTCGAGTGCACTCGAGTGTTGACGAAGTGCGGGCTCTCGTCACACGACTTTTTCCCCAGGGTCATCACCCTACCTGTCAAACCGGTGAGTTTACCCAATTAAATCTTTTCAATGTGACGGGCAGAATTTACCACGTCACATGTTTTCTCATTTATCCAGTTTTTTATTCACAATGAACTCTAAATATTTTTTCAATTCGTGATGCTGCATACTGGACTACTTCATTTTAAATTGCAAGCTATGAGATAAGTTTTTGAATTTTATGATAATCCTTATTTTAATTATCTCCTATATTCTAATGTTTTACAGGAATTTTGAATTAATCTTTGAATTTATGGCACTGAAGAGGGCCCCCATATGTGGCCGAAACGTTTGCATTGCTTTCTTTCTTGAGTATTTTTATATCTAATAGTGATAATTTTAATCGAAGAAAATAAAAAGAATCTGATCCTATGCCAAAATAACGAGAAATGAAGAAAAAATTCTATGAATTTTGGGTCAATATAATATCAGACATGTTATCAAACATGTCGCTTTAAAAGTTATATCTTAATTTTATATCGTAATATTTAAAGAATAAAAAAATATTAATTATTTCAATTTGGCACATTAATGTTACATAAGTTTGACTAATTTTTTAAAAATATATTATTTATCATTTTATTAAATATAAATATATATATATATATATATATAGTTATATATATTTAACAATTTTAATATTTTTAACCAACTCACTAAAATTTATTCTATACCATAAAGCTCTACATCTGAAACAAGACATAATAATTTTAATTTTGGAAATTTGAATAAACTTTACACGATAGAACTCTGTACGATAAAAGAGAAAACCTCACTGAACATAATTTCATTGATAATTTTTTAAGCGCGATAAAATTGTACACTAAATTATAGAAATTAAATTTTGTACATTCAAATGTATACAATCTAAATTTTGCATAAGACTAAAAATAATAAATTCTTTCGACTATGGCGATATAAAATTAAAATACAATTATACAATGTATGTATATTCGACATTCGACGGACGGCCGATCGAATGCCGAAAATCCGACGAAGGGTGCTTCGGATGTCGAATATCCGACATTCTACGGACGGCCGATCGAATGTCGAAAATCCGACATCCGAAGAAGGGTGCTTCGGATGTCGAATTTCCGAAACTCGACGGACGGTCGATCGAATGTCGAAAATCCGACATCCGGAGAAGGGCGCTTCGGATGTCGAATATTCGACATCCGAAGAAGGATGTTTCGAATGTCGAACATTCGACATTCGACTATGCGGCCGATCGAATCGAAAAAATCGGATCCGACAAATAAGGCGAATCGAATCGAATTTTCGACATTCGATCCGACAGAATGCACACGTATAGTGTAGATTATTCTGGCCCACTAGACATTAATGAAAAACGTTTCAGGAAGTTGGAAGGGCAAACGACAGAAAAGACATTACGATAAATTGATAGCATTTTTCTTTGTAGTTTCTTGTAAAAGTTGAACTATGAATTAAAGTCACAGAGATGTTAGCCAAAATACCACCTTGATCAAAAAGTTTTAGGACTCGTCACCGTGTGGCGCTCACGTTCGGCCGATTTCAATTCTTCTTTTATTGTTGTGTTGGTAGAAGTGTCATTGACGTTCTGTCAGATTTTCAGCTGATAGCTTGACATTTGTTGAAGTGACGCTGTATTGTGTACATCTATCTTTGTGTGTGGTTTCGATTTAAAAAAAAAAAAATGTCATCGACTTTGCAGCAACGAGTTTGCATTAAATTTTGCGTTAAAAATGGATTTCTTGTAAAAGTTGAACTATGAATTAAAGTCACAGAGATGTTAGCCAAAATACCACCTTGATCAAAAAGTTTTAGGACTCGTCACCGTGTGGCGCTCACGTTCGGCCGATTTCAATTCTTCTTTTATTGTTGTGTTGGTAGAAGTGTCATTGACGTTCTGTCAGATTTTCAGCTGATAGCTTGACATTTTTTGAAGTGACGCTGTATTGTGTACATCTATCTTTGTGTGTGGTTTCGATTTAAAAAAAAAAAAATGTCATCGACTTTGCAGCAACGAGTTTGCATTAAATTTTGCGTTAAAAATGGATTTAACGGTGCGCAGACTTTGGAAATGTTGGAGTAGTGTTTCGACAACGATACTCTAATGAGATCGAACGTTTTCCGCTGGCACGAACGCTTCAGAAGTGGTCGTGAGTCGGTCGAGGATGACGAACACAGTGGCAGGCCGACGACGGCGAAAACTGATGAAAACATCAACAAATTCAAAGGGTCGATGACCGTTAGCTGCAAATTGACCATTAGAGAGATTGCAGAGCAGTTGAACATTGTCGCAAAAGACATGCTTTCCAAGGTCGACTCCAACCCATCATTCATCAAACGGATAATTACTGGTGATGAGAAGTGGATTTATGAGTATGACACGCACTTCAGACATCAAGTAAGTGAATCGCGTTCATCCAATGAGCCACGACCGAAAAAAACCACGTCGTTTTCAGTTGAAAAAGAAGATGATGTTTACGCTTTTTATAGATTACAGAGGTGTTGTGCATCATGAATTCCTTCCAGTAGGCCATACCGTCAACAAGGAGTATTATTTGGGCGTTATGAGACGTTTGTGTGAAGCGATTCGCCAAAAAAGACCGGATTTGTGGGCAAACAACTCGTGGATTTTGCACCACGATAACGCACCGTCGAACAATGCCATCGTTATCCGTGAGCATTTGGCTAAAATCGAAATGAGTACCATCCAACAACCACCGAATTCACCTGATTTGGCTCCCTGCGACTTTTTCCTATTCGGTCGACTCAAGAAACCGCTCCGCGGAAAGCGTTACTTCACCCGAGATAAAGTCATGGAAAAATCGAAGAGGGCTCTGATGGCTATACCGCAAACCGATTATAAAAAATGTTTCGAGGATGGGATCAAGCGCTGGCATAAGTGCGTTGCATTCGATGGGGAGTACTTTGAAGGGGACAATATCGATTATGATGAATAAACTTGTATTTTTGATTTTAAAAATAAAGTCCTAAATCTTTTTGATCTAGGTAATAATTTGATTATCTTCGACAGCTTTTATTGTACATTCTCGGCATAGCGCAGCTCTATTTGCATTTTCTAATAATGTCTATGTTATGCACTCGAAATGTAATTTGTCTATGTGTGGTTGAACTCACACCGTTCAAGGTGTTCGGCATGTTACTCCGCAAGAACGTTTTTCATGTATTTTAAATTGTTTCATTAATTGTCGGAAATTTCCAAGCAGTGAAATTGTAAACTAAAGGTGTTTATTGGCAGAATAAAACAAAATGAGTTTGTGTCAAGCTTCGGCACGTTTTACTAAGTCTAATCCTGTATAGACCTGGCAGCTTGTTTATGACTTTAGTTTTTCGTATTGAGTAAATAACGTCAAATGAGGTAGTTAATAGGCAGTAGGAAAAGTTTGGCCATTTCGGAATTTTATATCATAAACTCAGTATTGTACGTCGATTCAGACTAACCAATGTCTCTGATTAATCCTTCGAAGTTTTCGTAAAACCTAAAAACGAAACTGTATTACATTCTTGGTTTGGCTACTAATCTAGAACTTGGAACTTAACTCTGTCGTGTCGTGTCGATGCCAACCAAGCCAACTACTAAGTCCACTATTATAACTTGTTAACCTTATATGTCAAATATATTTATCCTGTTAACCAAGTTGTCTGCAGTCTTATTACACTTAATTATCGTATCGATTTTCCTACTCACACTAAACTCAACGTGAGTTCTTTCGACAGGTCGACCCTTCCGAATGTAACTTTTTGTTGCAAAAGATCATAGCTCGAGATAGCAAATAATTATAATAAGTCTTCTCAGATAAATTCTGTTGAATGTTACTAAAAGTGGTTTCAAATAATTTAATGCAACTAATAGGCTTTTTAACAGCGACTTTGTTTTCAATAGGGGAAATTTTGAATACGGTGACAGTTTTGTCATTGTGTTTTTTAACATACATATGTCAAGTACAGATCTTAACAGGAACTTTATTTTTTAATAAAGGCAATTTTAGATGTGGTAATTGTCTTGTTTATTAATAAAGGGTAAATAAAGTGTACCTGAGAATCAGCAACTGTTTGGAGTGCTATGGCAGTTTTTTCGTTGTGTTCTAAATTCGATAGAGCACTAAACATTTCTTGGGTTTGACGCTTCAGAGCAGCGCTCGGTCCTCTGAATTGCTTTTCAACCAAGGGTTTATAAACCTAGAACATATGATTTGCAAGTCTTATATATAATTTCGGAGGAACATTTAGTTATAAACGGTACCATAATATTTATTATCATAAAAGTTAACAGCGTCGAGGATCTGCTGTCTTTTTTATAAAACTTACTATTTCGAAAACTAAAATGTTAAGTTCATAATTTTTTTTAATAAGCCGAAAGAAGGTGCCACTAAATCCTATAATAAAGTGTGAAGTTGCAGTTCATAAATTTTACTATGTAGTCAATAACAGATTCTGGTTATGTGATTGTGACACGCATGGGAAAATATTTTCACAGAATTTTATGTCACAATAACATCTGTGGGTGTTTCCGATAATTAAGGATCCTCTAGGGAAGGATGCGCTGAACCCCGTCTGGTTAAGTGTTAAGCAGTTATGTTTTTGTTTAGTAATTTATAACGAATGTGAGTATATTCGTTCAATATGTATCTAATTATGATATATGCATCATAACTGATCCAATTGCCATGGCGGAAGGCTCAGTGGAGGGGGAGACATTGGCGCATCCTTGCCTAGAGGATCCTTACCGATAATTAGCTCTGAGTGCGCTCTGAGGTTACGAAAAACAGCTACGTGATGAAATTCAAGACGGGTGCAATGTCAGAGCACATGCTAGTGGCACATATATTATTCGCTGTTATTACTACTTTCTACTAGTGCGAGATTATTTGGGCTCATAAATTTGCTCGTTTTCGTAAACTCAGAGCACGCTCAGAACCAATTATCGGAAACAGCCTGTGATCGTTCACCAGGACGCTCGGCCTTATGTGTTCTTCCCAAACATTAAGGTTTATTGCTTATGATTCAATACTATGACTAAAATAAATTTTGTAACAATGAAAATTCGAATTTCATTTATGCTTTAAAATTCACGCTTCGTGCTCAATATTGATGGTGAAAAACTATAAATTTGAAGTCGCGCTTTGGGACAACTTTCTCTGTTAGCATTCTTCGCAACACGTAAATTTCAATTGGAAGAAAGTAATTTTGTTATCTTTCTAGCATATTTATAATTGTTTAAAAACTACGCATCATATCAAAAAATAATCGCAATCAAATTTTTAGACCTTTTTTAGCAGAATAATTTTTATTCATAAACTTTTACTTTCTGACAGATTTACAGTTTTACATTTAACACTGATTGATATTCTAAATTGTGAAACTCTTTTTTCTGCTTACATCCCTTTTTTCCGCTTACCTTGAATAATTTAATAAAATTATCCTTTTAAATTAATGGGTCTAATTTACAAATCTTTTGAAAGCGCAAAATAAAATTACTTCTATAATGAAATTTCGAACGCATATATTATATATAAACGACAATATGAAAAATTAAATTGATTCAAACTGTTTGATAAAAGTGTAAATGTATTCGAAATGGGTTTATGTAAAAGTTAAAATAATTTTGAATAATTCTGAAAGAAAAAATTTTAAGGCCGAAAATCATAGATAGACAACCCTTTCTTCAAACTTCAGAAAAGAGTAAAATGGAAGTATCTTTTACACTACCGTCGGAAATTGTGCGCACGGTGCTTGTGATCACTATTAAAAATCACTGCTGACTTTGAACCACGATATCGCGATGAAAAAAAGTGATAGGGAATTTTTAACAATACGGTTTGAAAGCTTATGGAATTCCACGTATAGTGATGCTCAATAAATATTTTTTTGACTTTCTGAAAATAATCCTGCACGTGAGGAGTTAAAAAAAATTCAAGATTCTTTAAAATTCTCTACCTCAAATTCAACTTTTTGCATGACCTAGGAATTGTTTTTTCAAAATCTGAAAATTATACGACATAAAGTCTAAAATCTCATCTTTAATTTAAGCCAAGAAAACTTTAAAAATATTCATGGGTACCCGAGATACGATTAAAAATGTTTAATCGTATCTGAGTTGAATTTTAATCGACGATCACGGTTTTCGGCCGGTTTGTTGCTCGCCTCCTTCGTTAACGCAGGACCGAATAGCCCACAGACAAAGGTGGCGCTTAAGTGGAGCTCTCTTATATGTTCATTGATCCAAGAACGTGTTTCCTTTATTTCCTTTCCTTTCATTCTTAGTTAATATTTACAATGACTATTAAAATTTTTATTAATGTTCTAGTTTATAAGAATTTTAAGAAATAAAAAGTGTTTACATATCATTGTTCTATCCGTTAATATGAGGATAATATTGGATTTAAATAATTTTTAATATTCACAAATGACAATAAATATTTTTTTAAATTTAGAATAATTAGAAATAAAAATTACTAATGAACAGAATCAAAAATACATATAAGAATATTTTGCAAGTTTTCTTGGCTTATATTAAAGATAAGATTTTAGAATTTATGTCGTATAATTTTCAGATTTTGAAAAAATTTTTCCTAGCTCATGCAAAAAGTTGAAGTTGAGGTAGAGAATTTGAAAAAATCTTGAATTTTTTTTTTAATTCCTCACGTGCTGTATTATTTTCTAAAAGTCAAAAAATATTTATTGAGCCTCACTAGACGTGGAATTTTATAAGCTTTTCAACTGTATTTTTAAAAATGCCCCATCTCTTTTTTTCACCGAGATATCGTGGTTCAAAGTCAGCAGTAATTTTTAATAGCGATGACAAACACCGTGCGCACAATTTCCGACGGTAGTGTACATGATCTTAAAAATAAAACCTGACTATGAATACCGGCCTTAGTTGATTATGTCACACGTGGAAATGCACATACATTTTTCAAAAGATACTTACACGCAAAAAATGTGTAGCTGGTACAAGGAAACATATTGCTGTTCCAGCTATATTATTAAGTAACCTAACCATAAATATGGCCCATATAATCTAAAAAATCCTCATGACAGCTACACATTTTTTCGCGTACTTATTTGTTTTGGTTTACATAACCTAGAGCGTAAGCTAGAACAACGCTAACATGCGCGTTTTGTCATTTATTACCTCACTCCTCGGCTTTTTCTTGAAATTCTGTTTTATTTAAAAAAAATTTGATTTCTTGGTTAATAAAAAATCTTGAGCAAATTAATTATAAAGAAATACGATTATAAAATTTCAAAGGTGGAAGAGGAAGAAGAGGTCCTTCATTTGTATCTCTATAGTCGTCGTTTGTTTCACGCAGGCCGTGCAAACCTAATGGAAAGGTGGTGGACCGCTAGCAACTAGCGCCGCGTATTTCCCTGCACCTGAACTACCCTACGGGGACACCCAATACATTAGAGGTTGACCTGCCCTGGTTTCACGGCTTCCAACTATTTACGTCCGCCCATAAAATGTAGCACTGAAATTCGATCGGTAGAGGGAGTAGGCGGCGGGGCCTCCGCTCGTTATAAGGGTTTCTTTTATCTTTATCAAGAGGAAAAAGTTATAAGGGGGAATGTTATATGTGGGTCCTAGTCCTAGTATCGTTAACATTTCCTCCAGGTGAAGCTATAATGCCGTCATCATTGAGAGCCGTATCTTTCGACTCTGGATTTGAATGCTTATCTTTCGAAGGTCCTTCTGAGCTACCCGGATAAGGATCCACATGAATCTGATCCGGAATGATGTATCACATTGGCGCAGAACAATATCGGAGTTTCTAACGAGCTGCACTCAACAGAAGTAGTGAGGCGTAGTGCCTGGGTACTTTGATCTTGAGTGGTATTTTTGTCATTCGAAGGGATGGAATTCACATTACCTTTAATCCCAGTAACGTACTTTCCATTGCTCTATGTTCCATAGCTTCGAAACAGACAAACTCCTGTTCCAATTATTCTTCTGGATCTACCTCGTCTTTTGAATTGAGTCTTTATATTGTCACTGCTACTCTTTTTGCATTATGGGAATAGGGAACAAGTGCTGAGCAACTTACACTGTCATATGGATTTCTAGATAATGCAACGACATTACAGTTAATTTTTCCACGCTTGTATATGGTTTCATAGTCGTACTCACTTAGTTTGATTGGCCATCGAGCTAATTTAAAAACAGGATTCTTGATGCTACGCAGCCTAATTAGTCACCTATAGTTAGTGACGAGAGAAAACTTGTGACCATACGAATAAGGCCTAAAATAGTTAACCCAGAAGAAAACACCTCAAATCACTTCCAAGAGCATTATTTGAAGATCAGTTATAAATGGGAACTGCTTCGTGAAATCTGGATACGGCAATAAGGGTTTGGAACAGATTTTTACGTTTACACTTGTGCATGAACAATACCGCATGTGTCAAGCATGAATATCAAGCTTTTATTGTTCGAGCTTCATGGTTTGACCACTTGAATGAGTCCAAGTGTTAAACATTATAGTTTGACTGGAGTGCGCGGCACTAGATATTTTGCTCTATGTAGAACAGCAATATCTATTTCCATGAAACTAGACAAACAAGTGACTGCAATAAGAATTTTCATTTCAATTCCTTCTAAATCTTTCCTTAATTTCATGGTATAAAACAATACTCAATTTAATGAGGAAAAGTAATTTTCCTTATTCAGCAATTTTATGACATCCTGTCCTAGTCTCACAGTTTATATAATGTAACTAGAATTTGCATATAATCTAGTTATGTAGATCCTTCAAGTCCAATAAATTCTTTATTCGCTGGATCACCTAGTCAAATTTTATTCCATGTTGTACGATTTTTTTTTTAGTTTAGTTCATTTGTTGTAAAATTTTCAATAATGATGTAGGGTGGATGACTTAGTGAAGGAACAAATAAGAAAAATTCTACTTTCACTCGTTATTTTTAAATACACTAAAAAAATTGTTGGAAATAAAATATTTGTTTTGTGGTACTTAAACTATTTGAGATTATGAACTACAACTCATTTTTTTTTGCTAAGCACAAGATTTTATAAAAAAAGGAGATTAAAAGATTGATATCGAAAATTTAGTGAAGGAACAACATGAAATTCAAATGAGTTAGTAAAGGAAAGTGTGAAAAGTATATGATATACATAACCTGTTTTAGTATTGCTTTAATTGCAAACACAGGCACCTACATTTATTTATTTTATAATTGAATAAAATTTTTATTTTCTGCAATTTTTAAAATTAGTTTTGATAGATATAGTAAATTAATATATTTATAGTGTATTTTATTGTACTGTATTTAGAAAAAAGTGGAGGCAAATAAATTAGGTACAGGGAGGTTTTTTATTTAAACTTTTATTAAGTACTATACGTACTGGTAATAACAAATAATGTATCTTAATATTTATCTTTAGTCAAATAGACTCTTGAAATTAAGTACTTATTGAACGTATTTATTTTTATGATAGATTATTTTAAAATGTTTTAGTTATTATATAACAATGGTGATATAATTATATTATCAGAAAATAAATATTTATCAATTAATCAATCTTCATCAGAAAACTTAAAATACTTTTTAATATTATGAATTTTTCTTTACTTTTCGCTACTTGTAACCTTTATTTTTTTAGTAATTTTCTTTGGCGCACTTGAAGCGCTTTTTGAACAGCCTTCTTCTTCTTTTGTATCATTGAACTCTGATTTCATTTTTCTCAGCTTACGTTGATCTGCTTTTTTTCAGCTTCTTCTTGATTTATTTTCCTTTTTAACAAACGCTCTTCTTGTCTTTTTCTATTTTTTCTTTTTTAGCTAACTAACTTTCCCGTCTCTCTTTCTACTTCTTCAATTTTAACTATTGAATTAGAACTTTTTTTGTTATTATTTATTCGACCTAAAACAAACAAAATAAATTAAATTTTATTATGACGTATTAAAAAATTAAAATATTCTTAGTAATTATAATATACCTTCGTCAATATTAAGATTATTTTCTAAAAGCGTTGTAAGAGGTGTCCTCTTTTTACTAGTAATATTACAGCTCGATTACTGCTTCACTAAATTATCTATCGGCTTATGTTTATTAGAGAGATCTAAAGGTACATCACTTTCTAGATTTATATTTCTATCAGTTTTAACTATATTATCACATTTATTTTCAAATACTGTATGACTTGCATTACTTGCTACTGATTTAACGTTATAGTTACGAATAACATCTGCACCAAGCGTTGATGCTTTATCACTTTGATCATATTTTGATACTACATAAATATTATTAAGTATATTTTCTGTTGAAGTTAAATCTATAATTGGAATAACTAAAAACAAATTTACTGATTATTGTATTAATCAATTAAAAGTATCATTTTTTTTTATTGATAGTTACTACCTTCTTCTTGAAGAAAGTGTTCGGTTTCGAAAATTGCACTCATATCACAATCACTTTTATTTACAAAATGAATAGAAATGCCAGATAAAAAAAATTGCTCCAGTTCTGGAAAAAATTATTTAATATGAATAAAAAAATTTAAAAAATATTTACCATCAGAATTGTTTTCAAAATTAACTTCTTGAGAGACAAGCATGTTAATATTTACACAATCTTGGACATTAGCACTAGTTTTTAAATAATTTGTCAAAGGGTCAATAATAATACTATTACTCGTACTTTGTACTGTTTCCTTACAGGTGAATGAATCATTTTAGCTTTTTCCATATGTAGAACAGCAGTTTTTCTATTCTTGGCTGTTCTTGAGATTCAAATGCACTCAAAAACAGGGACTTAAGGTGGCTTGAGCGTTTGGTGTCCTATGAAGTGAGGGGCACCGTGGGGGCACGTGTTACATGAATGCTCATTGCTACTTACTTTTTAATAATCATATGTATTATAGTTACATCTGAGTAGAAGGGTGAGAAATCACCGAAATGTCCCCTGAAAAAAGTGATAGTAAAAATTTATTAGTTTCACCTCGAGGCGGTTTTTTATATTCTGTACTTTTCACGCAATTTTCTCTTGATTGAAGTCGTCAACCCTTTGTTTTTATAATACTAATAGATTCCTCGAAATCGAAAGTACTATTATATATTTGATTAATGGGGACTTGTGTTTTGTTCCGGAGTTTCGCCGATTTTGATAAGGAATCCCATAAGACTACGTGTTAAACTGACATTTTTTCGGTAGCGATTTTTTCGGCATTGACATCGTCAACCACGGTATTTCTTTTTTCCAATTGAATAGTCAACATTTTCAGGAATTGAAAGGGTAAAGTCGAGAGCGTCTGAAAGCATTTTGCATAGTTGCAGGCTTTGCAACATTGGCATGAGCAGCAGGAAAAAAAGGAGCAAAGATGATTCTTGTTATTGTTTCTGTTGATGATTGTTGATGCTGTAGCACTACTTTTCTCCATTCTGTTTTCACACATTTGTAAATTTTTACATCACATGCTTGTTGAATATGAGATGCATGAGCTACAAAGCGAGCAACAAATTTTTTTTTTCAACACAGAAATCATGCATCTCCATCGATACATGAGACTTTCGGCCATCGAGGAATAAAGCTATCGGAAACTGTATCCCTTTTTGAAAAGGATATTAGCTGCGTACTCAAAGAACGTAGGTGTGACGATCCAACCACTTGGGCTTCGCCCCACAGTAATGTTGTCAGGAACAAGCTTCATTATCTCTCCTGGAATTCTTTGATATGGATAAATAATCATAGGATCTATAACTATGCCACTAGCAGAATAACAGCATAAAAAAGTTATTGTAGATTGAGTAGATGATGGCCTTTCTGGTATTTATTAAGATGTTAAAAGAAGGAAATCAAAAGTTCAGTTTCAAAAATTCCTTTGAAAAAGAAGATTTATTAATTTCCTCATCAAGTCAACGTTTCAAATGAAGCTTCATTCCTTATCAAGACTTAAACAGTTCGTTGCGAGGATTTCGAATTTATAAAAAAAAAATTTTTTTTATAAAAAAGACGTCACATGATTATATAATGCTTCGTACAGATTACAGATTAATGAAGTATAAAGTTAGTTACTCATTTTATTATCACAATTTTAGTATTGCGGAAACATGTTTAAAATTATAAAAAATTGCCAAGAGATTAAAGAAAAAATCCAGTTATAAGAATGTTATGATTATTGTTTTAAAAATTCATCGTTATGTGTAAAATTGTAAACTTAACCTCCAAGAGGTCAAGTTTATATAGTCTATTTGCAATCTTGTAGTGATCACGCTCCTTTCTTGATCCTAAAAGTTTACCACTTTTGGGACATACCTCTATCCCAATTTCATCTAAATTATACACTATCCGAATCACTCAAAGCATCTAAAGCTCTTTCTTGTTTAAAGTATAAAATTGTTTCATTAAACCGCTGTCTAATGTTTTCTTCTGTGACACAAGCTCTTTCCTTAGATAAAAGCTCTGTGTTTGTGTTTGTTTTTTCAGGATGTCTCTTTAAAAACAAATTCATGCAGGTTTTGACTGGTGTCAAATGGGTTTGGTCGACCAGTTTATTTTAAAATTTTCTGAACAGCATCTTTCACAGCTTTTTTATGCATGGGAAATCCTACTTTTGCTTTAGCGATAATCCAATTTTTTATACGTAACTCTTCAGAAGCACTAAGTACCGAAGTAGGACCCATCTTTCAATACTTACATTTACTTGATTTACATATCTAAATAGAGTAGTTTTAGGAATCTTGTACATTGAAGAAGCATGACTAAGAGGCATTTCTTTATTTTTAACTTTTTCCACAACATCTTGAATGTTTGCTATAGAATACTGAAATCTTGCATACGGCTTTTTCGTTTTTGGTTGTGCTGTTATCATAGTTAATCTTTAAACATAAAAAATTATTACTGTTCAATTTTATTATTACTAATACTTATTTTATTTACTATTATTTAGCTTCTTTTACAACACTAACTTAATTAACATGGAAAAAAATAAATGTTTACAAAAAACTAACCTGAAAACTCTATCACCAATCGACCAGGCACGAAGCACGTTTCAAAACTGACTGCACTATATCAAAATACGCGTAGCTAGTGAATGTACAATTATTCCTTCACTAGCAAAATTCAAAATATAACCATACCTATTTTTAAATGAATAATTTAAAACTTTTTTATGTATTATCATTAAAAAATTATCAAAAAAAAATAAAACTACGATCGTAAACTAAATATTTTTAAGATATGTATTTTATTATTTGTATAAATTTTCATGTCTAAGAAAGAATATCTAAGCAGTCATACCTGCTTAGATATACAATTAAGAAATGGCAAATTTTCATTAGAAGTTAAAGACGCTTTTTTGTATATTTAAATAAAAAATATTTTTCAATAATTTATTTTTTGTGATGTGTAAAGATTAAAGCAGATATATTAAATTTTCTATTAAAAATAATATACCATGATAAAAAGAGATACTACATTTATTATTTGTCATTAAATATACGTTTATTCCTTCATAGGGGGTCATTCCTTTACTAAGTTATTCACCCTATATTTGCTAGAAATTTCACGAATGGTTACGAGACGGATTTCTGTATATTGGAAAAAGATGGATATTGTGGAGTTATTGAAAAATAATTATTCAAAAATAATAATAATAAAAATAATTGATTTTGACAACTGTGTTAAATAAAATATAAAAAATCTATGCAGGATTTTAATTTCAATTTATTATTACGCCTAATAAATTTATGTGTATTTATGAGTCATAATGACAAATAGGAATTCATAATTTTGAAATACATATTTTGAGAATGTGCAACACAGAAAATAAAAGAATCTTCTTATAAATGATTTTATGTGCCTTCGGCGTATAAACTCGTTTTTACGCTACAGTTGGTAGTAGCGCAATGTTGCGTATTACGATACAGAAGAATGTAAGGTAAAAATAAAACTGCGCATGCGCCTATAACCATACAATACTACTACATAAGATCGAGAAAATCAAAATGGCCGGAACTAGTCGCAAAATATCAAGTGCAATAGACGAGAATCATGATGAATACTAGATTAGATTCCAGTGTAATAACCCTCATTATGCGCCTAGGCACATAATATACTATTACACAAGATACATTTTGATAATAATTCAATTTTATTAATATATATTTTAAAAATTAGACCTTGGTCCTGCATTGGTTTCTTGAGGAACCGAGCAGGACGCCTTAGAGCAGGTGACCAAGCGCGTTCTTGGGTTGCGGATAAAGGGCCCTTGTACGGATACTCTTGTTGAATATGTATACAAAACTGAATAAGCAGTCGCGGACAATGTATCAGGAATGGTCCTGAAGGAGCGACCCCCAAGCTAAGGTGTTAACTACCTTGTCGAGGGCAGCACGGGACCAGGAAATGGGGTTCACACGGTGTCTCTAGAAAACCAGTTCACCTCCCAAGGTATTGAGACCTTACCCCTGCACGCGGAGACAATGATTTTTTTCTCTCAGGCAGACCTTACTACTCAAGGATATTGATGCCTTGTCCTCGAACACGTTTCACCGATTTCTCCATTATTCTCTATGTGACGTTCATTATCATTCACGTTAGGTAAAATCAGTACTCATCAAATTCATTACACCCGAAGAGGATTTAAAAGATGTTGAAACCTCAGATCCCAATTTTAACCGAGAAAGTCGACTAACATTTTTAAAACTATTTTTCTCTGTGTACATATTTTAGCTAAAAATAGGTTTTTTATTTCCAATGCAATTTTTTGAATTTAATACGTCTTATGAGAAAATATTTGGAATAAATGTTGAAACTTCTAAATTTTTTGAAGTATTTTCTGGAAAATTTGAAAGTACAACAGAAGACAATGAAGAACGTCTGTCAACTTTGTTTAAGTGCGAATTTTGCAGACATGTTTACAGTCAACTGTAATTGTCAATAACTCTTCCAATTTTATTTTCTCTAAAAAACTGCTTTGCAAAATTTTTACTAAAAAGAAGCGAATAGGCTGACACAACGTCATTTAACAATGAATTCACTATTTTCAATAGGAACTTCAACAAAGTAAAATTTTGATTTATGAACTTTCTGATTGAAAAGTATTCAAGTCTTCTTTTTTTTGTCCTCGCTTGTTTCTATTGACGATGATAATAATTTTTCTAAGCTACTTTGTAAGTCATGTTATTCAAACTACTATAGTTATTGCAATTATATTTTTATTATTAATTGCTATAGGTATCACTTTCTTCTACATTCCATTTTGCTATGGAAGATACTAATCTTTCTAATTCCCAATGAAAATCAATACATTTATAATATACTTACAAATAATTGATACGAAAAAAGCAATTTTTCATATCACTGTGACAAATAATACTATAGCTTTGCCCCCATAGCCCAGCTTGCAATGGAGCCTTTGTGGAAATGAATACTATAATACTAAATTTACTAACAAAAAGTTTCTACGCGTATGATTTAATAGTGTGCACTTACGTTATATAATTATTATTATAGGGTTTATGAAACACATATATAATAAAATTTATTTTCAGGTATAATTAAGCTAATGACACTTCTGGAAATGGAGCAGCTTTCTTAATGGATAATATAAATAAAAATTGACGTTTGCACTTACCTGAGTGAGAATACGGTTTAGGGTGCATAAGAACTTGCCATTTAGTGACCCAACAAGAATGTAACTTGGCAGTTCTGTACAACATTCTTCAAAGGTGTCGAAAGGTGGTATTGCGTCCTCCTTAGCTCTTATGAAATATATGATATTTATGTCTTTTAAATCAGATTTTCTGACATCGATTTCACCAAAACACATATGCAGAACAGGAACCTGCATTGCCTTTTCAACAACTTTCTAAAATAAGAAAATTTCTTAATTATTACATTTCTTCCCAACATTTCTAAAAGGGTGTAGCCGGATAAGCATGGTTGGGTTTCCCCCGATTGGATTTGATCCATATGTGGTGAATAACTTTACCTTTATAAAACTAATTTACTCAAAATAATAACTTCAAAAAAAAATTTTTGCAAAAGTTATAAACAAATTTTGAAAAATAACAAATTTTGATTTTCTCAAAATTGACTAATCCGATTTTCATGCCTCAAATATATATTGTAGAGGGAATCAGGGCAATCAAAAATAAAAATTGACACTTAATTTCTTGAACAGGAAGGGGCTAAAAAAATTATTGTAGTTTTGAAACAATTTTTTTAATCAAAGTTTTTGTTGCAACACATCTATTTTTTGCTACAATATAATCATATCCCAAGTGACAACATATATTTTTTGGGATACGATCAGAGAATTACTTCATAGTTTGAAAAAAGAGAATATCAATGTTGGCCCACAATATGCATGTAATTCCATTATAACTTTATTGTTAGCTAATAACTATAAAATAAACATAATTTGAACAATGCACCTTACTTTAATATGATGTACTATACACCTAATCTTCGTCACTGTGTTTCTCTATCAAGGGATTTATATTGTTTTGTATAAACAATTTACTGAGTATTTCAGCAGGTCTTACGATTTTCGACAAGTACCTTACATTGAAAGATTTCGCAATCAGGTAGTTGTGTGCTATAAGTTGGTATTCGAATTTAGCGGTTTTAACCTATTTGAGTGTGTGTTAGAAACCGTCAGCCGTCCGTCCGACGAATTTAGATCGAAGTAAGCACAGCATTGCTGCAGACTAATGTGGCAGATTATGTAACTCTCAATGGACACATTAATGGAAATTCTTAGACTGCACTGCTTGCATATTCAGGGCACCTCTACGTGGTGACGGTAGGCAACGGGATTTTCCCGGAAAAGTTCCTGGATAAAGAATGTTATGCTATCATGGCAGATAGAATAAAGTGTTTACGATGCAGGGAGTAGGAATCCCATTATCGGCGGTTGGTCAGGGTGGGAAAGCGGGCCCGCAGCCGTCGTCATCCAGCGACCGTACCTCATTAGCAAATTCATCGCAAAGTTTGATGAACCAAAGATGTGCTGCTTGCAGCAGGTTTACTAAGAGTGTAAATAAGCCTAAGAAAATAGGGAATTTGAGGCACGAATAAAATCTAAAGTAAGCGAAGGTGTTGAGCACATTTGATAAAAGGCCGGTTTTTTATGAAGAATTAAGTTCTTTGCGCGTATATTCGAATTTCGCGAAAGTAAAAGATTCGGAGCTATCGGAATTACTTGAAGGTTTGGCGATTGAATGTGAAACCACGATTCTCGACGAAGTTGGAAACTTTTCTTTAGCGCAAGAAAAAATACATCTTTTACAGGTTTGCCATAGGAAAATATTATCGAACTGCGGGAAATGCTAACGTCAGTGCGAAACAATCAAACCCGCGATGTAACACAAGCTCTCGTCAGTAACAATGAGTACCAGCGAAAATCTTATTCGGGACAAAAAAATGGTTGTTATTGTACTATCCGTACAATAACCGGACGAGTACTAGATATGGCAGGACCATTTTATGCGAATCAGAATGGCGCAGAAATTATAAAAAATCTTATTGAAGATTGGCATGGTCTGTGTCAATTATTGAATGAAGGCGACAAACTTTTCCTTGACCGTGGTTTTCAAGGTGCGAAAGACGTACTGGAGTCAAATGGCAAGCGAAATTAGCTGATAACTAAAGAAGCAAACCAGTCTCGTTTCGTGGCAAAAATTCGCTGGTCAGTGGAATCTATCCATGGAATAATTAAATAAAAATATCGATTGCTGGATCATATAATTAATAACAAACTGCTTCCAAATGTTGGGTTGTATTTTAAAATTTCAGCGTTTCTGCACAATCAATTTGGAAAGGCTTCAAAATCAGATGTCCATCTTTCAGGACAAATTGTAAGGAGAATGAAACATTTGTTACATTGAGTTGCAGGTTTTACCCGGAACCTAGCAACTCTTTATATTGGCTAACCCAAAAAATTTTATGTAGTTCGAAATTACCTGAAATCACAAGATCAGCTTTGAAGTTGTTGAGCACCAGTCACTCCCTCGAATGACAAAATTTTCACAGATAAGGACAAAAGCGAGAATGATATTAATAATAATGATGTTGACGAGACTCGAAATTCATTATATCGACACAAGGCGGGGTCAAAATAAAGTCACAACAGTAGGACGGGTTAAAATGACAAAACAAAAGCCAAAATATCTATATTAATATCGATAAATATAATGACATACGTCTCGGAATTTTCAGAGCCACGCGACAATATGGCGAATTCAATTTATTCTCGCGCGTCACCACCAGAGAGAACGGTAATTTAACGGAAAGTTTATTCAATGGCCAACCCGTCACTACCACAAGCAAACAAAAGCGAGAACAATTTCTGCAACTCTTCAAAAAAAGTATCCCAGTAAACCCATCGATGCGGAACTGTGTGTAAATTGCAGAAGAGAAATTTCTCAACTTGCATTGCTATCCTCTTTGTATTCTCATACTGATCCAACAATTCAGTGATCGACGATAATTCACCTCCTATTCTCGAAAATGATATTTTAATGGGAGACGACGATATCTTTGCCGATCCTTCGACATCCAAGTTTGAAAAATCTAAAACTGATTGTTGTGATGAAAATCATTGAGCCGGAATGGAGGTTCTTGAACAAATAAAAGAAAAATTTCAAAAATCTGCAAGTAATTCAGAAAAAGTGTTACTTTTAACTCTTGCTCCAAAATCTTGGGCCCGCAGAAGATTGGCTAAAGGATTTGGTGCTTCTGAACGCCAAACTAGGAAGGCTAAGAAATTAGTAGCTGAGAATGGTATTTTAACTTCTCCTAATTTAAAAAAAGGTAAAACTTTAGATTCCGAGATTGAAAATTTGGTAAAAAAATTTTACCTTGATGATGAGAATAGTCGTATGATGCCTGGCATGAAAGATTTTGTTTCTGTAAAAAAAGATAATGGCTCCCATGAGCACGTTCAAAAAATGTTAATTCTGTGCAATCTTTATGAATTATATGCAAATTTCAAGGCTCAGCATCCTACAGTTAAAATTTGCTTATCAAAATTCTCTCAGCTTAGACCCCGAAATTGCATACTCGCTGGAGCCAGTGGTTCACACAAACACATACTGTTTGTGTTTGTGTCCATCATGAAAACGTTAATCTAATGCTAGATGCTGTAGATTTCAAAGAACCAACCTGCGAAAATTTGTCCCCCATTAAGACTTATTATGATGCCATGAACAGGATTATGTGTGGCGTTCCGACTTCAGAATGCTTCTTGAATAAATGCGCAGCGTGTCCTGGTACAAGCGCACTTAAGGACTTTTATAACATCAGTTCTCGCAGATCAGTGTATTAACAGAGTGGAATTCCTGACTTGGCAACAAACTGACAGAAGTACGTTATGCACGGAAATAACAGACGCGGAAGATTTTGCTGAACAGATTTGCGAACGCTTGCTTAAGTTTTTTTAAACTATGAAGTAATCCTCTGATTGTATCCCAAAAAATATACGTTACTTGGGATATGATTATATTGTAGCAAAACTTAGCGGTTTTTCTTTTTACTAATTTTTCCAAATCATTTCAGTCGATAATTAGAAGAGTGTATCATTCACCATATTTACAATATACTATATACATCATTCAATACCATATACATGTACCATAAATCTACCATATCGACATTATCAACATGTGATTTAGAATTAACGTCATTTAAGACTAGATTGAACTTTCGATACATATTTTGAAAAAAAATTTCTGTGAAAAAAGGAACGCTTCCACTGCGCTGGGTAATGAGCCGAGGACCTTTCGATTGCCGATAGAATGCTCTATCATCTGAGCTACAGAGGTTCCATACAAATTAGCAATGTTGCAACAAAACCTTTGATTAAAAAAAATTGTTTCAAAACTACAATATTTTTTCACCCCCCTCCTGTTGAAACAATTGAGTGTCAATTTTTCTTTTTGATTGCCTTAATAGCCTCTACAATATATATTTGAGGCATGAAAATCTGTTCAGTCAATTTTGAGAAAATCGAAATTTGCTTATAACTTTTGTAAAAATTTTTTTTTGAAGTTATTATTTGGAGTAAATTAGTTTTATAATGAAACAAACTTATCCACCACATATGAACCAAATCCAAGCGGGGGCAGCCTAACCATGCTTATCCGGCTACGCCCTTTACATTAAATTTTTATTTGGTCATCAAAATTTGGAAAAATACCCCATTGAAAAAATCAATACATTTTTCTGGAATATTCAGAAATGTTTCAAAATATTCTGGAATTTTCTAGAATATTTAAGAATTCTTAACGTTCTAGATTATCATAATAAACTATTCTAGACTTTTATAGAACTTTATCTACTATTTTAGATACCACATTTTAAATCGTTCTTGAATGCTTCTGAAGATCGTAGGGTACTTTGAATCAGGAATCTGTAGAACATGTTTAAATATTTTTGCTAATTTCTGTATGATATATGTAACATGTCACTAGGAAAGAGACCTATAGTTGCAAAAATCCATTTTCGGGTATTCACATTCATGAGTAATTTTAAAGTTGCTTTTTTCAATAGAATTATCCAAAGAATTTAAAGTAATTTACTTCGTCTGCAATCAAGGTTCAAAGTACCGGGAAAATAGCGTTCTTCGTTTTAAGCCTCTATTTCAAACGTTCGCCGTGTAAGATCTTGTAATGCAGCCTTCGGTCTCTTTCCTCATAGCAGGTCACATATGACGTATTATAATTTAAATTCGTACCATATATATGATGTAGAAGCTTAAGGTTGTACTTACACTTGAATAGTCATTGAAGTTAGCTGCAGGTCTGTTCTTTGCGCAACTAACCTCAAAGCGTTCAGATAATGTTTAGTGATATTTAGATCTGGCAACGTCACGCATAGTCGGCACACATAGCAGACAGTTTTGAGCTGTTTATGTTGTATGCCCCGTATTATACGCGACAAACGCGTATTTGCGCTTGTCGACATACATCTAGAGTGGCCATAATTGATTTTCGAAAAGTAGGACAAAAAGGTGTGAAAATGAGGACAAAGTAGGACAGAAAAGTTTGGAAAATTCGGACAAAAAAAATTCGTTACTTTCAATTGAAACTTTGTAAGAGTGTTATTGTCTAAATTTCACATTGGAATCTGAGCCGTATATTCTTGTATTAAGGGCTGGTCTAATATGCCTCAAATTTAAATGCTTGAAGATTTAAGTTATTCCAAATTTTATTTAGAAACACTCAAATCAATTTTTGTTTATAAATTTTTCTGATTTCCCAGGCACGTGAGGTGGCTCTAGACTGAGTTATAAAGATTGTGTTTCCTTTGTGTGGTTGCTTTTGTTCAGATTTATTGCTGATGTTTAAAACGTCATTTGCGACAGTTAGGAATTTCTGCGAACGGGCGAACCGTCATTACAATTTCTTACAGTTGCATTTTATACCATATAACTTCATGAGGACGTTAAACTTCACGTAAAATTTTTTATTTGCCACCGGCGCGCAAACTCGTTTTTTGGCTACAGTTAACAGCAGCGCAATGTAGTATATTGCGCTACAGAGGAATGCAATGCAAAAATTGAAGTGCGCATGCGCCTATTACAATACAGCGGAGTATGATATTCTTATTCTCCTTCTTCTTCGTGCAGTGTTGGCGCCGTACTAACAAAGCCTCGTACATTTGAACCGCGCATGCGTCTATTACAATACGCTACTTCTACACAAGATCAAGAAAATCAAAATGGCCGGAAGTATTCGCGAAATGTCAAGTGAGATAGGCGATAAACACGGCAATTTCGAGCTTTTCAGATTGGATTCGAGCGTACGCAGAAGAACTCGTAAATGCGCCGAAGTCACATTAAATGGAATATGCGCCAATGCACACAATTCGGGTAATTACGAGACTCGCTTAAAATGCTCGCAGGACTGATCGCGTCTCGGCTTCGTCTCGGCTTTGCCTCAGCCACGCCTCACCTACGCCTCGACTATGCCTTGGCTTCGATCTCCTGCGAGCATTGTCGCTCGTAGCGTAACAACTCTCATTATGCACCTAGGCACATAATATACTATTATGCTACAGTTGAGAGTAGCGCAATGTTGTGTATGACGATTCAGGGGAACATAATGTAAAAATTGAACTGCGCATGCGCCTATTACAATACAGCGGAGCATGATGCGTCTATTACAATACGGTGACAGGTTGCGACATACACACAAAAATCGTGATGATAGTATATTGTATTACAAGGGACGAAACACAGCGAATGCAACTTGCGTGAGGGCAGCCCTCGCTTCGCTCGGGCAGCAAACTTCACACTCGTTTGCAATCGCTGTGTTTTGTTTCGAGTAATGCATACTATTTTTCATAGCAACTGTATTGAGAATTTGATTTTCGGTACCTGTAGAGCGGGTCGAAACTGCGGTTTGTAACCCTATCTTTAAAGTGAGGGGGTGGAACTTAGGCAGAAGGGGTTGGCACCCCTCGGGCCATGCATGGCGAGGTATGAGCTGGGAGCGCGAGAACAGGTAACCGTTCTGTTTGTAACATCCAGGAAAGAGCTACCCTTCACCTCTCGGACCTGAAGGGACCCTATCAGCATGATAGGGCGAGGGCAGCTCAGCGATTGTGTAGGGGCGAAGACTTCACTTGATTTCCGGGACTTGATCGGACAATTCGTGTGAGCTAGTCTGTTGTAACAAATTTTCTGAGTAAACGTTAAATAAATTCATCGTTGAGAAAAAGTGTGCACAAACCTTTCTTTTTTAATCAATTCCTTCCCTGCTTTCTCGCCTTAACTCGAACAGTAAGTACTACCTTAAGATGTATAACACTTAAACTTTTGACGAATTGTCAGATGAAAAATCAAGAAGGAAATCCTTTTACGAGACGAAATTTATCCTTAGATCAGGTAACGAAGAAAGACAATAGAAGCAATAAACAATACCTCTATAAACCAAAGGACTTTTTTGCCTCAGTTTGGGATTTCACAGTTGCATAAATTCGTCTAACTTGCCAGAATTTGAATTTTCTGAGCGCAAGCTATGATACGAATCGTCTCACAATTTTGTCTACCAGCTCGAAGTCAAACCCCGAAGCAGGTCGTGGATCAAGGCAATATCTGTCATAAGCCCTTCGGATTGAATGATATAAATTTTTCTTCGCGAAGCATTTCGCGTAAGTGGGATTCATCCTATGAAAACGCGTGTTGTGAAATGTCCACAAAGCAGCAATAATTTTAATAAAAAAAAGTAATCTGAAGCGTTCAATAGAAATAAAACACACCATGCTAGAGAAGTAATTGAGTGGAAAATAAATAAAATTCATTAAGTTTTAATTGTGCTTTTATGATTAATTATTCTCAATTAATACATAAATTTGGCATGAGTAGATAAAAGATTATGCGTTCCTTCCATTCAGAAAAATTGACATTTTTAACCACATTTTTTGTCTAGGGGAATGTCGTCAGGGCCGGACCGCTGTCTAGATTGGACCTTTGGAGTATTTCATATAAAACCACTAGCGATATCCATATGCGAGCGTGGCAAAACTACTCTCAGTGAAAGCAAACTTTTCGAAGCATTGCTCATTACGGAGCGTGTTTGTCAAAAATGTTATGCACTCAGTTGCTTTCTGATAGACGAAAAAGATTTTTAGCTTCGGTGGCAATCGTCTCAGGACTTGAAGGCTGCCGCGCCAGTAGCTAAAAAATCGAATCGCGGATGGCGCCAAATAAGCAGCATAGTTTTGACTTCGTCAGAAAGCCTCGACAGACTGCTCCAGAAACAACAAAAGCGAGACGCTTCGACAACGTCCAAAAAACTACCAGCATTAAGGTAACAGCCAGCTAAAACACCAGCTGAACGAGGTCGCCCACCCAAAAACATGCCAGAAGAGCCCTCTTCACATAAATCTCAAGATGAAGACTTGCATTATTTGTTAGCAAGCGAAGCCTAAAAAATTAAACCGCGACAATTAAATTGCATGCATTGAATCCAAGAACGATGTTCATTTGAAATGCGCCCAAATTACAACAAGCTGTTTCATTCGCAAAAATTGCGAGTCCGACTAGTGTTTTGTGCGATATTTTGCTTTCCAACTATGTAAAGTTTAAATAAAAAAAGAAATTGGATTTATATTTGGTTATTTGAATTCATTTAGCATATATTTCAGCGGTGGTCCAACCTAGACAACATGGTCCGACCTTGACAGCAATTTTTTTTTTCTTTTAAAAGCCCATAAATTTTTTATTTTTTGTCAAATTAGCCAAAGTTTTTTTCAAACCAAAAAGTTTTTTAATCATCAGATCTTTCTTATGATGTGCTATAGTTGCCCAAATTCTTTTTTCAACGGAAGTTATGGGCAACAGTCAAAAAGGGGTCCGACCCTGACGACATTCCCCTCTGCATTTCTGTATGAGTTACATTACTTTTCGAAAAAGTAACTTTTTAAGGTTAGGTTACTTTTCGAAAAAAAGTAACTTTCCACACTAACAGTTAGTAGAAAAAATAAGTGAAGCCATGAAAGTGTTTCACGAAAAGAATAAATGAATGGCTGGCATCCAAAAGGGGGTAACCCTCATTTTCCGTTTTTTACAGGACGCCAACAAAAATTTTGTGAAAATTCGTTTTATAGCATATATGCATATATGCAGTCATCGCGGACATTGCACAAGTAGCGTTGACATATGAGCAGAGCTCTTTATGAAAATTTTTTGTTAAGCTCGAAGTCATAAAATTTTGGTTGGTTCCAAGGGTATTCTGCAGGTAAATTCCATCTCGAACTGAGGCACAGAAGTCCTTTGGTTTATACAGTTCTTGTTTATTGCCTCTATTGTATTTCATCGACACCTGATTTAAGGATGAATTTTGTCCTGTAAGAGGAATTTCTTCCTGATTTTTCGTTTATTATAGCATATATGTATAATAACTTTTATTGAATATTTTACTACTTTATAGGAAGTTATCAAAACTGCACAGTATTCTGCAATTGGAAATGCAGAATACTGGAAATTTTAAATTGACCTTAATTATTTTAGTATGAAGTTCACCTTAGAGAGAATGTATTTATCTTCATCTTCAGGTAGAGGCACAAATTTGACGGTTTCCACTATAGGAAAAAATTCGAAATGGATTATATTATAAATAAAAATTAATTGAGGAAGAATTTGTACAATTATGGAAAAATAATAGTAGTATTTAAGAAACTCACACGAAGAGTCGCTTTTAGTTTCATATTTAGTTTTAAATAGCGTAGTTGGAGATTCAGTTCCTTCTTCATCATCTTCTTGGGCCAAATCTTCATCGCAGCCTTTACTGTCTTCAGGAACGAAACGAAAAGATTTTTGTGAAGCTCTTCTTGATTCCGCAAAGGTACTGGGTTGCAAAGTACTCATATCGCTTGTATCTTTTTTGTTTTTATTTCTCTTAGTTCTTTTCGTTTTTTTCTCCTTCTTTATTTTCTCTGGTTCTTTCTCCACTTTTCCTTTTTAAATGAAAGTTTAAATACATATTTTTTTACTTTTGAACTACCATTTGCAGGCCCGGCGTGAGGTACTTTACCGCTACGTGCAATTACAGTTTTTGCCGCCTATTTATGCCGGAACATATTAAGGCATCTTTTCCAAAATGCCATCCCCCAGTTCACGAGTTCTAATGCCGCCCAGTGCAAGTGCGCAGTTCTCACCTACCTCGCGCCAGCCCTGACTATTTGTATGTTGTTCAAAAATTTTACAGCTAAACTACAGCTAAATTCTACAGCTAAACTATTCCTATACAACTTTTAATTTATATTAAATACTAAAAGAAACTACTGAATATTAACTTCACTACTTAAACATTGTTTTGAACAATGCTAAACTACTTTAAGACAGTAATTAGTAAAATACGGATATTACAAGGCGATTCTTGTCAAGTTTACTAAAAACAGTGGTAAAATTAACTAGCCTTATATTCAAATTTATATTGGAACCTGCAATTTCACCTAGATAGTATAGTACGATTGATGATCTTTACAAAAATTATGCACGGGTTACCATTAGCTTGTCTATTGTACTCACAAGGGGACCTCACCGACTCGTCATTACCGATTTCGTCCTAATTGGTAGTATATGTAGGGCTTGACTAGAAATGAAAGTGACGTAAGTGGGAGGACCAGATTGCCAAGCGTTAAGAAAATACACGCTATTTTAAAAAATCAGTCAATGCATAAGTCTTGTATGCTAGCATAATTTGCAACCAGTGGTTGGCGCAGCGAAAAGAGTTCGGATTTATAATACAAGGGCCGTAGGTTCGAGTCCCTGTGCGAGTAATTTTTTTTTCAATTTTTACCATACTTAAGCCTCAAATGAACCGAAATAATACATAATATAATATATTGTATTTAGTTATATTTTTACAAAAGGTATAAGATATCATTATTTACACATATTGGGCATAATTTCTCAAGTGATACCACCCCAAAAAAACGAAGTAGTCCGATCGGGCTTTAAGTTTGGCTGACTGGAGTATTATTGGATGGTACTTCCTACCAAAACAATGTTTTCGTTTTGAAAAATATTTGCTGAAATGGGGGGGGGGGGGGGGTGCAATGTTCAGACTTTTGATGGGAAGCCTCTTCTTCAAACGGATATAACTTATTTCTTTTTGCGTAAAGCAAAATTTATTTCATATGTTTTCTTCAGTCTTTTTTGCAATCTTTCAACTGGTTGTCACCATTTTTGAAAGCAATAAAAATTTGATTTCCAAAATGAAATGAAGCTTTGCATTAACCATATCAAAATACTTGACAAGAAATGAGTTTTCAGAATCGAAAGGATCCTCTCTAAGAGATGAGGAGAAGTCAGTGATTGAGAATGGTTAATGATGTAAAATATATTTATTGACGATCAAATAATAAATGAGTAAGCACCATGGAATTTTAAATAGAATTGAATTACTGAAATACCCTTGTAATTACCCTGAGTGAAATTTGCTTGATGATTTATTGAGTCCAGTGGAGCGAATGTGGTCAGTTGAGTCTTCGCTATAATCTTTGAGATAGTACTTGTCGGATGGAAATTCGTAGTTCAGACGGTTGATCTAGTTGATTCTTGATCCTAGTTTCAGAGAGAATTTGGAAGGCGATTCCCCTTCACTTTCAAAAGTCGTTGAACTCAGCGTCGAGTAAGAATTTGTCTGAGTAGCGGTAAAATCTGATGAGGCTGGACTGAACTCGTAGTGTAGAGATAATGAAACTGGACCAGACTCGCGGCGTAAAAAAAATCCCTGCCCTGGTTTAATACATTCAGGTCATTCCCAGCGGCCATCTCGCCGACCAAGATCCCACTCTTGTCCAGATGGGCTTCGACCCACTCGGGCGACTTACTATTAAAGTCGCCCGCGATACGGGACCGCCCACTAGCCTCTCTGAAGCTTTCCTCAAGGAGGAGGATCTGGGTCTTGAAGATCTCGAGAGGATCGCTGGGAGAGAAGTAGCAGCTGTACACACGCACCCCTGCCACCTCCACTCAAGCGAACCCCGCATCGGTCTCCAGGAAATCCCCGATGCTCAAATCAGGGCTACAAACAAGTATCCCATCCCTCCGTGATGCGTCCTGGTACCAAGCCGAGTTTTCGGACCATTTGTGTTGCTCACTAATCAGCAACACATCAGCCCCCCTCTCCTTGGCAGTCTGCATCAGAATGTTCTGAGCTTCCTTCCCTCTCCCGAGGTTGAGTTGTAGAAATTTCACTTTCCACCCCTCAAGCTCCGGAGCTCCGCTCTAAATATTGGGCAAGAGCCGCTCCCCGAAGCATGGGCGACATCTTTTTCGCCCCTATCAGCGCATGACAGGCACCTAGGCGGAGCCTTAATTGTAAAAGATTGGCCAAGATGTCGTGCTTGAGTCAGGCTTGTCCAATCTTGCATTAATAAAATTCTGTATATTTTATAATTTTGTTTGTGTGTATAATAAAAACAAATATAAAAAAATTTTTTTTTTTTGTGAGTGACAATTATTCAAAACCCATTTATGACCTATACCATTCGACAATTATATAAAAAAAAAACAAGGTAAAAAACATATCAAGTATCCCAGGTAAGACAAGGATCAAAATTAGTTTCAATAAGAATAAATTTCAAACAAAAATTCTAAATAAATATTTTTTCTGTAAGCACATGGAAATTGGTAGAATTAAGGCATATTATTTTAAGAATTTTGATTGATGATTATAAATTTACCTGATTCGGAACAGTGAGACGATTCATATTTTCTAATAACAAGTTATCATTCACATTTATTGATTACAAAAATATTTTAAAACGAAAGATATTTGAAAAACTTTTCTGTTGATCCAAATGAATATTTATGTATTGCAATTTCAAAAGTGTCTCCATGTACGTATCAGTAAATTTTATTTTATAATAATCTATGTCGGGACCCAATCCCAGCGAATTAGGGAAATCACAAATTCAAGAAAATCCTATTACGCGCAGTCAAGTTAAGGAAAATACTGAACTTGCAAAAATTGTGGCACAAAATCAAACTGGTCCCCTTAAACCAAACAGAACAGTTACTGTAAAGGGAAAGGTAACTAAAGATAAGTTTGAAAATGTTTCTAACAAAGACAAAACAAATATCAGTTTTCAATTAGATAATATTTCTTTAGAGAAAACCTTAACGTTTGAACAATTCGAAACTGCCAGAACAAGCAATTTATCTGACTCAAATAACTGGCTTAATTTAAATTCAAAAACTAATTAAAGTATTATTTGTGGATCAATTTATCAGGACGAAACATTAAAAAAGGAAGCTACTTATATTGACAACGAATATTTAAGTTTACTTAGTTCAACGATAATTCCAGAAAACACAGTTGAAGAAAGAACTAAAATAAATTTATCAGAAAATTCTCTTAAAAGCCAAACAATTTTAAGTAATCACGATAGCGACGACAATAGTACCGACAACGAACAAATGGAACAAATTGTTGACAAAAATCCTGCAGAAAACGTTAATCCAATTAGAAACAACGAAATGGTCCTACCTAATAATCAACAAGTATCCTTACGCGACGCGTTACAAGTAGTACTCTTATTTGATGGAAGAAACATTCTATTTTTTCCAAAAAAATAATTTTTAAATGCAGTTGAATTTATTCTTAATTCCACTTTTTTCAAATTTAATTACAAATTTTCTTACTAGGCGAACTTTGATTGTTCATACGATACTGGTGTCCCCCCTTCCTCCCCACCTTTTTCTTTCTAAATTATTAATTCCAATGCTCTTACCAGTGTCTCCAGAACGTGGGATTTTTCGGCCCCCACCACGTTCCCATCCGGGAGAAACACATGCAAACGTTGCGTGTCAGTGTGTCGGCTCTGCTACACGCTGCGGTCACCAGCTTCGTGTAAAGCCGAAGGTGCACGAAGACGGACTTCGTTACAATGCTTGAGTTTTCAAGTTATTTTTAGATTTCACGCTTTCGTTTATCGAGTCGAAATTAAGAATTGTATTTTTCTCGAGTACGTGCAAAAGAGGCGCGAAGCAGACGACGAATTTGAATTTACGAAGTATATAGTTCAAGAAATAACACTTTTCTTCAATTTCTTCAAGAAAGTCTGCATGAAATAAACAGTATGATCTTGGAAAATTTCATGAGGATTTCAACACTTCAAAAATAAACTTTCAGTGAAATTTAGTGACAATAAATGTATAAAATTTGAATCAATATATAATTTTCCATTCAAATTTATATACTTCTTACTAATTTTGTACATTTAACAATTTTTCAATTAGAACAATATTTTCTATCAAGATAAAATGAACATAAAATTCAAGTTCATAATTTATATTTTCAGTTATATGTTATAAATATTTTCATCTCACATTTTTGTAGCCTAAGCACAAACTTTTCATTCCAAAACTTAAAATCTCTACGGAAATGGAAAATTGTCTAATAGCAGTAGATAAATTAAAAAGCTAAAATATGTTACAATTTGACAAGATTTTATGGAGGAGTGCAATCTTTTGGATGAAATATTTTGTAGTTCTTAATTTGTCTGTCCGTCTGAAATCGTAGTAAGATTTGAACAGTAAACAACAAATTTTCCAATAGAATTCAGGATCAATAATAATTGATTCAGGAAATACTTCAACTCTGTAGAGCATTTTTGTATTTCGAATTCAAAATGTGTGCTTAAGCCACAAAAAAGTAAGCTGAAAATGTAAATATAAAACTAATTATGTCATGTTTATGTCTTCTTAATGGAAAATACTTTGCATATAATTCTCTCATTCGATATTTTTTTAATGTATGAACATTCAAGATATTGATAAATATTCCATCCTTTTATAGGAACTAAAAATTTCCGGATAATGCTTTGATTGAGAAAGCTAAAAATTTGTCAAATATTGATATAAATTGCAATTCTACAATTGCATTATTTTTCAAATATTTTAACATCTCTTCAATCTTGATAATTCCTACAGAAGTTTATTTCATGTGAGTGACTTTTTCTTTTTCTAATGAAAGATTTCGTAATTCTAAATTCGGCCCAATTCGTAACATTGTAAAAAGATTTTAAAACTTCATAAAAATTTTTTTTCTGTTTTATTCAAAGTCAATAAATATTCAATGTTTGGAATCGAAATATTAAGTAAATGATTTTTAATTTCTGGGAATAAACTGCTTTAATAAGACAATCTTTCTTCTTTAGTGAGAAATCTCAATTTTAAAATTAAAATTCTACGCATAGGATATAAAAACATAATATGAAAATACTTTTATTACAGAATTTTGAAATATACAAGTTGACCAATTTTTAATCGAGTAAATTATGTTAAAAATATTTTATCAAAAAAAAATAAGACACATTAAATTACGGTTTAAAATCCACATTCATAGATTGATGGTAAAAGCAGTTTAAAGTTTTTTAATCTTACGTTTTAGTGACGTATGCACAGACTTTTAATCAGATAAATGAAATGCTTTATAGAAAGTCAAAATTTTCTTATTACTGCACTTAATCAAATTTATAAAGTAAAAATATTTTTTAATTGATGCTTTTACTCAATTCTTAAACATTCATTAATTGAAAATTGTACTCAAAATTTAATCTTGCAGCGTTCCAATATTCCCACAATGTTACAAAATCTTATTAATCATTATTTTAGTCGAATTATTTTCAAAATATTAAAAAAATTAATGTAAATATTTTGATTAAATACTCTGTCAAATTTTGCATTTGACTGATCTTGCAAAATTGTTGAAAGTTTTGAATACCGATAGAAGAAACTTTAAATGAAATTTTATGTCCATAAATGCTTAAAGTTCTATATAGAAATATCAACTACAACATTCTCAAATTTTATAAATAAACTACTAAATTCAAAAAGTTTCGGATTTTTTTAAAAACTATACAAATTTCAAATATAAAGTGTACTCTGTACATTGATCAAACAAATTTAGAAGATGAATATTTTAATAAATATTCCTAAATATTATTGGAATATGATACATATCGATTTAGAAAAACTTCTTCAAAGTACTCAGACATTTTTCTTGTTTTACGACATTTTTGCACCATGTTTGACCTTTGGGTAGGATATAAGAAAACAATTGTAGACATACTTTCATTACTTAGTAAAATACTATGAAGACTTGCTTTTTAAATTAACGCGAAAACTTTAAAAACCTTTAACAATCGGTTGCATAGATTCTGCTCTAATCTTGGACGCAATTAGAGAAATAGGTTTTTTTGCTTTTTTTAGATCTAGTTCTTGCCTTAAACATAAAAGAAAGAAAACACATTTGAAATATTAAAATAAAAAAGCTAGTTCATTCTTAGATAATCCCAAATATTCTGAAATAAAACTCCTTTCCACACCACCACGGAGGTAGAGTTTACTAGTAATAGTTCAATAAATTTTATGTACTCTAAATAAATTTTTTCGTAATTGCAGAAAACTTATTCCAAATACAAAAATTGTATCTTTAAATGTACAGGATGAAGGACTTGTACACACTTTCAAGGCACATCGTTTTTCCTTTTGCAAAAATTTTTAAAACTTCTAATTTTTCAAGTAATTGGGAGAAGTACATTTTAAAAAAAAATTGTTTTCTCTACTTCCACTCGCGCTAGCTTAACAAATTTTCAGAATTTTACGATTTTAGTAATATTGTATTAAGTGTCTACATTTTCTGCAACTATCTACAGGAGAAAAATTTTAATACTTTAGTAAAGAAAGTTTTCTGAAAAGTTGTAGCTCAATCAGATTAATAGCCAAAAAGTTACCAATGTTTTAAATCGCAAACGAACGGTATAGAGGTCAAATTGGAGACGAAAACAAATAATAATAGCAACCTTCTTTTGTTTTCTTCTAAGACATACTTGATTCTCGCTTTATGCTTTATTTGAGAAGGCAAGAGTGTGGATTCTTCATATTTTCATCGTAATTCCTTATTGAAAACGGCAAAAGTAAGAATATTAACTCCGCCATTGCCGGTCCCAACTCCGCCATTGCCGGTCCCAACTCCGCCATTGCCGGTCCCAAGCCCGGATGAGAAAGGAGGAGGGGGCACACAGACAGCAACATGACACAACACATTACAGCGACACTAAACACAACACACCTAACAACCAAGAGAGCGTTCTGTGGGCGGGCAGGGTCTCGCCGAGGTGAACGCATGAGTCCAAGCACGGAGCAGACGCGTCCTGCAGCCCACCAATGGTAGTAGCCGCAAGGACTCTGCCAGCAGTAGGGCTGTTGCCGTCAGGATGGCTGCCAAGGGAGCCCTATAGACGGGCTTTTCCCTAGTGATGGGCCCGCCGGGCGCACGTGCCACGACGGTTGTTCTGCGACTTTCAGGCGCGTGAGGACGCGGTGTGGAGCGAAAGCATCAGGAGACCTTGAACAGGTCTCTTGATGCCGAATGAACGTACACGGAGTGAATGCGGGGGGCCCCTTAATCGGGGTATCGCCCCAAATGCGTATGCGGCGATGACGCTGAACTTCCCGCGTGCGCTCTTGCGGTCACACTACAATCACATGCACGACACCGACACCCACACACATCAGAATGAATGGGACGCTGAGTGAATGAGGCTGCGGCCGGCGCCTGCTGGATATTCCCGATAGACTAGCCAAGGGAGGAGTAGTAGCCTCTCGACCAGGGTAGGACGCGATGTCAGTACCTCACCTCTGTGGAAGTAATATGGGTAACCGTAAGTCCCTCCGGTGTTCGACCGCGAAGGGCAAAGATCCCGTGAAACCACATGTTAATCTGGGAAAACCGCTCACGATCCTACTGTCTGGAGCCAATGTCGGGGTTGAAATCATGGACGTCCGGGCGCAGGAATGAAGGATTACCTGGTCAGTATTTCCTTATATCCGACGCTGCGTAGGATAAATCGCACACCGTCTAGCCTGAAGTCCGGGTCAGGTGTCGGGGCGGACCCGGCACCGCTCGGTCGATAGGGGTGACGTTAAACCTTTAGCATCATTATGGCGCGGGCCTATCCCGTAACCTTTTTTGGTAGCTTCATTCAATGTGCCGATAGGATCGACCTCCCGATAAGTCGCTTCTCGGTTTCGGCACATATAACTAGGGATCTATACAGGCGGGGATAGTAGCCCTACTGCGGTAGGGCTCCCATGATGGGCGAACCGTCTTAAGACACGAGGAAAACAAACATGAACTCTCAAAGAAATAAAGGACATGGAGACGTGAAGGCGCCAGATGCGCACTCACACACTTCTACAGGAGCTGAGGGATGGCAAGACGTCCTTCAGCTCCTGAAGGAGCAAAATGAAAAAATGGAAAGGTTAGCCAGGGCCCTCAGCGTTATACAACAGGGTATGCTGAGGAATAACCCTGGCTTCGTTAAAGACTCGGTGAACGAGGCAACTGAGGTGTTGAGCGGCATGCTCAACACCCACAAGTGCCTCCTGGAGAGCGGGGTGAAATTCCAGAAGAAAATGGAATCTCACTCCGCTATGAAGAAATTGGGGATCTTCCAGAGACCACGTTCGGCGTCTCTGGGAGATACCCCAAAAAATCAGGCGAAGGGCGAAAAAAGATCTGCGCCCTCTCCCCCTCTGGAAAAAACTCCCAAGAGGGGGAAGGGTGGCTCTTCGCCCTCTTATGCCGAGGTGGCCACGAGCCAGCCCCCAAATAAAGAAGGGGACTGGCATGTGGTCTCAAAAAAAAGAAAAAAAAAGAAAAAAAAAAAGGAGAAAAGGGCGGAGGACCCTGCCCAAAAAGCGCAGGGGACCACCGCCACTCCTAAGTCGAAGCGCTCCACGCCCGCCAGGTCGGGCGACGCCATCAAGGTGTCGGCGAGGGACGGCCAGTCCTACGCCGACATCTTGAGGGAAATGAAGGCGAAGGTCGACCCCCGGAAGGCAGGACTTGAGGTCCTGTCTATCCGGAGGACCAGGAAGGAAGAAGTCCTTTTGGTCCTCAAAAAGGGGGGAGACGTTTCGGCCTTCCGAAAGGAGCTCGACCTGGCGGTCGGGGAAAGGGCGCAAATTTCAGCCCTGGTCTCGACGAGGTCCCTCGAAATTAGGGACCTCGACGAGACCGTTGAAAAAGAAGAGGTTGTGTCTGCCCTGTGCTTGGCATTGGGTAGACCGGCTTTTGCGGGGTCCTGCAGGCTCTTCACCCGCTTTGGTGGGGTGAAGACTGCAGTCATCAGGCTGGCTGAGGCAGACGCCGCGCGTCTGCTTCAGCTAGGCAAGTTGAGGATCGGGTGGGTAGAGTGCCGCATTCGCGAGCACCTGGAAGTCGCCCGCTGCTTCAGGTGCCTTGGATACGGCCACGGGTCCCGGGGCTGCAGCAACCCCGACAGGAAAAACGCCTGTTGGAGATGCGGCGCCACGGGACACTTGGCCAGGACCTGTAAGGCGCCACCAAGGTGCCTGTCATGCGCAGACAGGGGCGACAAAGATGTCGCCCATGTGTCGGGGAGCGGCTCCTGCCCGGTCTTCCGGGAAGAGCTTCGGAGGTTGAGAGGCAGGAATTGAAGTTCCTGCAGCTCAACCTCGGAAGGGGGAAGGATGCCCAGGACCTCCTGATGCAGACTGCCAGGGAGAGGGGGCTGATGTGCTGCTCATTAGTGAGCAGTACAAGTGGTCCGATAACTCTGCTTGGTATCAGGATGCATCAAGGAGGGCCGGCATCCTTGTTTGTAACCCTGATTTGGGCGTCGGGGACTTCCTGGAGACCGACGCGGGGTTCGTCTGGGTGGAGGTGGCGGATGTGCGTGTGTACAGCTGCTACTTCTCCCCCGGCGATCCCTTCGATGTCTTTGAGACCCAGATCCTCCTCCTTGAGGAAAGCCTCCGTGAGGCCATCGGGCGATCCCTCATAGGGGGTGACTTCAACAGTAAGTCGCCCGAGTGGGGTGAAGCCCGCCTAGATAGGAGGGGAATCTTGGTTGGCGAGATGGTCGCTAGGAACGAACTGATCGTCTTGAATCAGGGCGGGGAATTTACGTTCAGACGAGGAGCGGGGGGTCAATAATTGATCTCACAATTGCCGCACCTCGCCTCGCTTCAAGGATAAGCGACTGGTCGGTCCTCGAGTTAATAACCTTGAGTGACCACCGTTGCATCGAATTCACACTAGAACAACGGTGTCAGGCGGTAGATAAGGGTAGGGGCGGCGAAGGAAGGAGCCCCTCCTGGAACACGAAACGACTCAGCAGGGAAAGACTTCGCGAACACCTCGAAGAAACCAGGCTCATCGATGAGCTTGGTTGGGTCTGCCCTGCTGGGTCGTTTGAAGCTGCTGTGCGATCGGTGAGGCAGAAGGTGGTCGCGGCTTGCGACTACTCGATGCCTCGCCGTGTGCGCAGGCAAGCCAAGGGTTCGATGTACTGGTGGAACGACCAGTTGGCAGCCCTACGTCGAGAATGCCTCGCAGCGCGGCGAAAATTCACCCGTTCAAAGGGGGATGCTACGCTGCACGAGGCATGGAAAGGGGCAAAATCAGCTTTGAGGCGAGGCATAAAGAAAAGCCGACTTCAATGCTGGAAAGACTTGATCGGTGAGGTCGAGAAGAACCCATGGGGTCTCGCCTTCAAAATAGTCACCAAGAGATTGGTGGCTAGAAGAAAGACCCCGGGCCTGGATAATCCCGATCGAGTCCAGTACATTGTGCGTAGCTTGTTTCCACACGTGGAGCCGTTCCAAAGACAGGACCGAAGTTCCTGCGTGGTCCGGCGCGAAGAACTCTTCACTCTCGAAGAACTAAAGAGAGCGGGTGGAAGGCTTAAGGCAAATACAGCGCCGGGTATCGACGGGGTGCCGAACGAGATCCTCAAAGAGGTGATCGGGGCGTACCCAGAGATCCTCCTAGAAGCCTTTAACTCCTGTCTTCGGGAGGGCAGGTTCTTCGCAAATTGGAAGAAGCAGAGGTTGGTCCTGCTGAGGAAGGGTAACAAACCTCTAGGGGTTGCCTCGTCGTATAGACCAATATGCTTATTGGATACGATGGGGAAGCTTCTGGAGGAGTTGATTCTACAACGGCTTCAGGCTCTCTTGGTCGGGGAGAACGGGCTCTCGGAAAACCAGTTCGGATTCAGGAAAGGCAGGTCCACTGTGGACGCCATCCAAGCTGTGGTTAACATCGCCACAAATGCAAGAAAAGGAACTGGTAAGCGTAAGGGATTCTGTGCGTTGATTAGCATTGACATACGCAATGCGTTCAATACCGCGAGATGGAACATCTGCATCGAGGCGATGGTGCGGAAAAAGGTTCCAGACTACCTGTTGCGAATGATAGATGACTATCTGAGCGACAGGTGGGTGATATATGAGGGCGACAAATGGTCTCTCAAGGAGGAGATGACATGTGGCGCCCCTCAAGGGTCGCGGGTGGGTCCACTCGTTTGGAACGTCATGTACGACGATTTCCTGCGCATGGACCTGCCTGCTGGAACGAGCATCGTCGGCTTCGCGGATGACGCACTTGTCGTGTGCGCCGCTGACGACGTTGGAATCCTAGAGCTGAGGATCAATGAAAGTCTGTGGCGAGCGAAGCGCTGGTTGGATGGCAGAGGTCTTAAAATGGCCCCTGAGAAAACCGAGGCTTTGCTCGTTACGGACAGGAGATCCTTCCAATACCCGAGGATCGTTCTCGGAGAGCATGAAGTCGAGTGGAAAACAAGCATTAAGTACCTGGGTGTGCAGCTGGATCGTAGGCTTAGCTTTGGCGAACACCTAAAGATCGCAGCCGCCAAAGCCATCCAATGTGGAGCGATCTTGTCCCGGCTTATGCCAAACATTGGTGGACGCAGGGAAGCGAAAAAGAAGATTGGTGGCGAGCGTGGTCCATTCGAAGCTGCTTTATGCTGCTCCGGTCTGGGCCAATGCCTCGCAAAACCATGCTATCCAGAAGAAGCTGTTCTCGGCGCAGAGACTTGTCGCGCTGAGAATAGTTTCGGCATATAGAACTATCTCGACGAGCGCTGTGCTGGTCCTGGCGAGCGTCCCGCCAATAGATTTATTGGCGGAGGAAAGGCAGGAAACCTTTCAGCTTCGCAAGGAGCTTACCTGCGCCGACCTGCAGGAAATCGCTCGCGCGAAGGAGGCCATCCGCAAGGATGGAAGGCGCAGACTCGTCGAGAAATGGCAGATGAGATGGCATGGTGAGCAGACAGGGAGATGGACCTACCGCCTGATCCCGGAGCTCGCCACCTGGCTGAACAGAAAGCACGGGGAAGTCGGCTTTTACTTGGCACAAGCGCTCTCGGGCCATGGCTGTTTTAACGCGTACCTGAGGCGCTTTAAGAAGAGAGACGAGGAGACGTGTTGCTACTGCGATTCCCCGGTGGATAACGCAGAGCACGCACTCTTCGTCTGCGCAAAATGGGGTGTGGCTAGGGGGGTCCTCGGTCAGGTGGTGGGTTCCGAACTTACTCCTGACACGATGGTCCCCCTCATGCTCCAGTCTGAACGGTTCTGGACGCTCATCGAGTCATTCGTCACACTTGTGATGAAGACGAGAGAACTTGATGGGCGTCGAGAGCGAAACAACGGGGAGGGCCAGTAGAAATCGCATCGGGGCCGGCACCCGCGGTCCTGCGTCTCGGGCAGACTTGACTTTCCGCGTCGTTCGGGGAGAAATCTGTTTGTTTCTCCCCTGGGTGGCGCGGCTAGTCGGTTATCCTAATGGGCGTGTGGCCGCGGGTGGAAGTTCCGAGCGAACGGATGACGGAAGAGTCGTACGCGACTTTAATGGAACCAACCACCCGTGAAGTTTAAAGCCGAAAGGCGGTTCCGCGGGTGGTGTATTGGTTCGAGAGAGGGGGTTTTTTGGTTTTAACAGGTATGCCTAGACCCGTCCTAGGAGAGTCCTGTACAACGTCTATAAAAGATTTTGCCATTTTTCCTCCTCACCAAAAAAAAAAAAAAAAAAAAAAAGTAAGAATATTATATTATTATTTGGTGATACGTGAGTGCTCTTACGTACGTTATTGTTTGATGCTTGTGGGTAAGTTTATTTTGTGAAACTTAATTTGTGTGCAGATTACAAATTATTCACATTCGCTCAATTTTATCGACTTTTCATCTTATTAATTCTTTTCAAATAATTCTGTTTTCCTTCGTCGTATAATTTATAGTTCACAATGAGTAATCCGGTTGACCCAAATTCGAGTGTTTTGAAGGACAGCCAGGTTCAAACGAAGGTTGACCACCGTTTGAACTCTGGTTCAAACGAATGTCAACCCGCTAGAAAAGTCATGAAAAATGCAAAAAACTTTCAGTTGGGATGGTTTGAGGAATTTCCGTCGTGGAGAGAGTGGGTGGTTACATTAGCAGATGAAACAAGATTTCATTGCAAAATTTGCAATAAAACGTTGCTATGTGGCAAATCGGAAATTGAAAAGCATGAAGCATCTTTATCACACAGAAAGAAGCAAGAGTTTTCAAATAAATTAGAATGTTATGGAGTAGTAAGTGAAAATTCTTCTAATGTAACTCCCAATTCTTACAGTGTTGAACCTTGTGTAGCAAGTTCTTCTGCTTCAGAATTCACAAATTCCACGATTCCGGAAAGTGTTTGAGTACAATTTTCAATTAATGAATGTTTAAAGAATTGAGTGAAAGCATCAATTAAAAAATATTTTTACTTTATAAATTTGATTAAGTGCAGTAATAAGAAAATTTTGACTTTCTATAAAGCATTTCATTTATCTGATTAAAAGTCTGTGCATACGTCACTAAAACGTAAGATTAAAAAACTTTAAACTGCTTTTACCATCAATCTATGAATGTGGATTTTAAACCGTAATTTAATGTGTCTTATTTTTTTTTGATAAAATATTTTTAACATAATTTTTTGCTTAAAGTAGCCGATTTACTCGATTAAAAATTGGTCAACTTGTATATTTCAAAATTCTGTAATAAAAGTATTTTCATATTATGTTTTTGTATCCTATGCGTAGAATTTTAATTTTAAAATTGAGATTTCTCACAAAGAAGAAAGATTGTCTTATTAAAGCAGTTTATTCCCAGAAATTAAAAATCATTTACTTAATATTTCGATTCCAAACATTGAATATTTATTGACTTTGAATAAAACAGAAAAAAAATTTTTATGAAGTTTTAAAATCTTTTTACAATGTTACGAATTGGGCCGAATTTAGAATTACGAAATCTTTCATTAGAAAAAGAAAGTCATCACATGAAATAAACTTCTGTAAGAATTATCAAGATTGAAGAGATGTTAAAATATTTGAAAAATAATGCAATTATAAAATTGCAATTTATATCAATATTTGACAAATTTTTAGCTTTCTCAATCAAAGCATTATCCGGAAATTTTTAGTTCCTATAAAAGGATGGAATATTTATCAATTTCTTGAATGTTCATACGTTAAAAAAATATCGAATTAGAGAATTATATGCAATCTATTTTCCATTAAGAAGACATAAACATGACATAATTAGTTTTATATCTACATTTTCAGCTTACTTTTTTGTGGCTTAAGCACACATTTTGAATTCGAAATACAAAAATGCTCTACGGAGTTGAAGTATTTCCTGAATCAATTATTATTATTGTCACTAAATTTCACTGAAAGTTTATTTTTGAAGTGTTGAAATCCTCATGAAATTTTCCAAGATCATACTGTTGTTTATTTCATGCAGACTTTCTTCAAGAAATTGAAGAAAAGTGTTATTTCTTGAACTATATACTTCGTAAATTCAAATTCGTCGTCTGCTTCGCGCCTCTTTTGCACGTACTCGAGAAAAATACAATTCTTTATTTCGACTCGATAAACGAAAGCGTGAAATCTAAAAATAACTTGAAAACTCAAGCATTGTAACGAAGTCCGTCTTCGTGCAACTTCGGCTTTACACGAAGCTGGTGACCGCAGCGTGTAGCAGAGCCGACACACTGACACGCCACGTTTGCATGTGTTTCTCCCAGATGGGAACGTGGTGGGGGCCGAAAAATCCCACGTTCTGGAGACACTGGCTCTTACTTTGCTCGGTATACTGATTGACTTAGTGTGTTGGTCTTTCCTAAAGGCGGGAGATGCTTAACATCTTGCTCTCCCCACCTTTTTCTTCCTTTTATCTGAATTGTTTTTCAACTACTTGTGTTGCCAGAATATAATTGTTTTTTTATTGGTATGATGGGATCGATGTTGCTAATTTTTGATATTGTCATACATATTTTACGTATTATAAACAACGATTTATAATTTTTGATAAGTTAAGTTTTTTATCAGCATTGACTAGCCTTATTATTTTGACAATGGTGTTGTACTATATTGGCTTTGACTTTACTTAATGTGTTTCTGATCTACTTACTAAGGTAATACTTTTTCTCTATTTAAATTTTTTTTAAATTTTTAATAGTTCTGTCTAAAATTATTTATTTATACGTCTCTTTTGTTCCTTATCTTAAATTCTTGTATTATTTATTTTATTCTGTATTTCATGTAAATTCTTATTATTAATATTAATAATGTAGGCCCTGAAGACGAAGACGGTGTTTTGTCTTCGAAACGTTAGCCATTCAATAATAAACTTTGACTTCTGCTTGTCCAGCTCGGTCATTTTCCTTATATATTTTTATTGAAGGATGTTATGAGGCAAAGGCAATGCTGCCAACACCCGCAGCTCAAGAAAATTTAGGACGATTATTGAGAAGGAAATTATCAGGAGAAGCGAGAAAATGTATCTTTGGATCGACTTACAATAATATCGAAGAATTAATTGAAAAACTCAAAAGAGTATACGCCCCAGCAAAAAGTGTGTATCAGTTAAAAGGAGAATTAGGGAATACCTATATGTGGGAAAAAGAGAACGTACTTTCCTATGCAGCTAGAATTAAGGAGATTGCCGACAGTATCGAAGACGCTCATAGACTCAACAATAATGGACAAGTAGATAATACCCTCAAACAGAACCTTCAAAAAGACGTTATTGAATGCTTTATTCGCGGTCTGCACCCCGAATTGGAAATTCGAGTAAAAACAAAGGAAACATTTGAAGAAGTTTTCAATGACACAATCAACGTAGAAAGAGATTTGGCAGCATCTTCCGCACTACGGGGAAATAAAAATTCAGATTATTAAAAAATGGATGATTCTATAAATAATAGAAATAATAAAACAACTCGGTTCAATGTTGCACGAGATAACAACATAAATTGTATAATATGTAAAAAACCAAATCATGTTGCTGAAAATTGTTATTATTTAACCAAGGCACAAGAAGCAGTTTCTGGAAAACAAGATCCTAATGTTTTTATGCATTTTATTATTTTTATGTAATAATCACCAACGACGAGAAAATATTTACAATAATTTGGCAAGAAATAATTACCAGAATAACCATTTTTTAGGAAACAGAAATAACAATTATGATAATAATAACTTTGCACAAAACAATTATCCGAATAACAATTTTTTAAGGAACAGGAACAACAATTACAATAACTTTTCAAGTAACAGAAATAATTATCCCAACAGCAATAGATTCCATAATTACAATAATAATAATTTTTAGAGAAACAGAAATAATGATAATAGACAAGAAAATCTATATCACAATAGGTATGCAAATTACAGACAATTTTTAAATCAAAATAGACAACATGAGATGCGAAATCAGCAATTAAGTAGACCAAATCAAAATTATCCACAAAAATCAGAAGTTATATGCAACTATTGTAAAAAACCAGGACATATTATAACAAATTGTAACGTCAGATTAAATAAACAACAATCGCAAAATTCGGAAAACTCTCCCCAGTACGGATGCACTGAGGAAAGCGTAAGGCAAGAACCAGAAAGATCCACTTCTAACGATCAACCGGCTATAAAGATAAGCGTTTCCAAACCAAGTATAATAAATATTCTAGGATATCCAACAATATTGAATATAATTCCTAATGAAGTTCCAATAGATGAAGACAAAGTTCTAGGTTCAGAATTTTTTCGAGAAAATCAAGTCAATATAAATTATGTATCAAAATGTCTAGAAATACAAAATAAACTGTATCCATGTGAATCGACACAGATATTAACAATTCCAGCTAGAACAGTAACAATATTTTATATTCCCATTGAAAATACTGAAAAAAGCGAAGGTTACGTACCTCGACTACATTTTGGCGAAGTAATTTATGCAGGAGACGCAATTGTAAAAAATTGCAACGGTAAAGCTTATATCAAATTTGCAAATACAAACGAAATGTCAGTAACAGTATCAATACCGGCTATTACTTTAGAAGAGTTTGAAGAAAGAGATTTTCAAAATGTAACAAGTCAATCAAGCAATTTAAAAAACTTAAGTGATGACGATTTATCTAACCAAATTCTGAAGAGCTTCTTAAAAACCGAAAATTTTTTCAACAATCCATGCAGATTTTTAACATAACAGGTGAAGAAAGAATAGAATGCATTAAAAAACTTCTTCGTTTGGATCATTTGAATCAAGACGAATACGAACATGTAGAAAGATTAATTATTAACAGTGCAGACAGATTTCAAATCCCAGGAGAACAACTTGAAGCTACTAACGTTTTGGAACATTCGATTCCAACTACAGATGATTCTCCAACTTTTTCAAGACATTATAGATTTCCCCCTGCTCATAAAGAAGAAATTACAAAACAAGTTGACGAATTATTAAAAAATAAAATAATAAAACCTTCACAATCACCGTATAACACTCCAGTTTGGATTGTTTCTAAAAAACCAGACTCTAAGGGTAAAATAAAATGGCGAATGGTTCTTGACTTCAGAAAACTTAATAAAAAAAAGAATCGGAGATTCTTACCCACTACCTAACATAAACGATATACTCGATTTACTCGGAACTGCCAGATATTTTTCAGTATTCGATTTAACTACTTGTTTTCACCATATAAAAATGGACCCTAAAGACTCTCATAAAACTGCATTTTCTACACCTCAATTTCCAGTTCCAAAAACACAAAAGAATGTCAAACAATTTTTAGGATTAGCAGGATATTATCGTAGATTTATTGAAACAGCTTTTGATATTTTAAAATCAAGATTATGTGAAGAACCACTTTTACAACGACCCGATTTTTCTCAACCCTTTGTTCTCACAACAGATGCCTCAGGATACGCAATAGGAGGTATATTATCACAAGGTAAAATAGGCAAAGATAAGCCAATAGCATATGCCTCACGTAGTTTGAGTGACACTGAGAAAAAATATGACACATATGAAAAAGAAGCACTTGCAATAATATTTGGTGTCACTCATTTTGGTCCTTATTTATATGCATGAAAATTTACCCTAGTAACTGATCATAAACCACTAGTTTGGTTTCAAAACTCTAAGGATCCTTGCTCACGAGTTTCGCGCTGGAGGTTGAACCTCGCAGAATATGATTTTGATGTAGTATACAAAGCAGGAAAAATGAATGTCAATGCAGACGCTCTTTCAAGAAACCCTATTATTAATGAAGAAAGATCAAGAAATTTACACGAAGATGATGATGATGATACCTTTATGACATCTCAAGAAAAAATGAATCTTGAGAATACCTTTATGAAAAATAACGAAGAAAATAATATCAAAACAGGAAATAATTCCAAAAGAGAATATTTAGCGAATCCTCACAAGATCCAATATTAAATATCAATCCTAAGTTTTTAGAAGCTTTTAACGTTTCTCCTAATGAAGAATTATTTAATAAGATTTGTAACAATTTTATGAAATATACAAGTTTATTGAAACTTTTAGCATCAAAGCTTCTGTTTATGACTATTATACTCTTTAGTCCAATACTTGGAAAAAATTATGAAAATTCGTCATGGAAAACCATGACTGCGAGGGTATTTCAAATTTCGAATCTGTTTACATTTCCATGGTGCTTACCCAATATAATTTTAATTGTCAATAAATATATTTTATATACTTAACCCTTCTCAATCACTCACTATTCCTCATCCCTTAGAGAGGCTCCTTCCGATCCTTACATAAAACGAGGAGATCTTTTAAGAAGAGAAATGTTACGTTTCTGACGTAACATTATTCTTCAATAAGGATGTTCATAACATTTAGTCGACTTTCTAACCTATCCACGAGTATTATACGAAGTCGATGACTTTCTAAGCGACAAATTTTGTCCGTGTACCAACTGTACCTTGTTTTTGGCTTTCTTCGCGATATTCCGGCTTCACTTTTCGGGATTCTTTGATCTTTTCCTTCCAACTTTAGGATTTATTTCTTGGGAAATTTTCACGACCACAGTAATAAATTTTTGACAATTTGTTAACTTATTTAATGCAATAAATTACCGTTGTTCGCGATAAATTACATGTTTTCTCTTCAAAGTTAAATCATGAATTGACTTAAAAAAAATAAAAACACAGAAAAGCTCCAGAATATGTTTCCAGAAACTATATTCTGAAACGGCGTGAAAGTGCGCTTGATATGTCAAAAATATAATTTCTTATAAAATTCGAAAAATCGTATACTTGTAAAAAAAATTTTTTTGGCAAAAAAAAATTATATATATATATGGGTCATTTCATGGGAGATTTACAGTCAACATTTTTTTTTCGACGAAACATTTTTTTGCCTTTTCACATCGAAAATAATCGACACGTATTTTTTTTTCAATGTGATACTTGAAAATTTCGAGATATAATTTTTTTAAGTTCGGCACTCGGGAAATTTTTATTTTTTTCTAACAGCTCACTGTAAAAGCAGTTTTGAATATAAAATGTAACCCTTGCACTTGAAATGCGCGAAAGAGTACAAGCTTTCAAAAAAGTTATAGCACACATTTCGTTGTTTTTTTTTGTAATAACAATATAGTACATTTTTATGAACAATTGAATTTTTTTTTAATTTGGGACTAATTTTTTTCCGATTTTTTGTTTCTAAATTTTTGTTGAAGTTTTTTCAATATGCAGGCAAAATTTTGGAATGGAAAAATGAAAACTGTAGGTGTAATTAATTTATAAAATCTGTCCCGCGCGTTGCAACGAGCGAGCTCGCACGCTGCAACTACGCTTAAGCTTGATTAGGCATGCTCGGACTCGAAGCACGTGTGGCAGTGAATGCAGTGACCGCTGGTTTAGTGTTCTGTAAATGTTCCTCGAGTGTTCACCTATTTCAAATTAGTATAGAATGCCAAGCTCTCGATTTGAACATGTCTGCTGCAATCCGTTTAGTAAAAAAAATTATAGTGGAAAAAAGCCAAAAAAAAATTTGTGTCTTAAGTGTATCATGTGGAGTAATTTTATTGAAAACTTCACTCATCAATTCATCATTATAACTGATGATTCGTTTTGAAATAGTCTGCGCACAAGTTTGAATGTACTTACAACAAAAATCTTTCATCTCCATTTCGTTTGCTTCTATTCTGCATTGTGTACACAAAACATCATCGGGTTTGAAAATTTTCAATTTTTCAAGTATCGAGGACGAAACGCGACGCAAATTTTGTTTTTTCTTTTTTCCACTATGATTTTTTTCATTAAACGGATTGCAGCAGACATGTTTAAATCTAGAGCTTGGCACTTCTGTACTAATTTGAAATAGGTGAACACTTCAGGAACATTTACAGAAAACTAAAACAGCGGTCACTGCATTCACTGCCACACGTGCTTCGAGTCCGAGCATGCCTAATCAAGCTTAAGCGTAGTTGTAGCGTGCGAGCTCGCTCGTTGCAACGCGCGGGACAGATTTTATAAATTAATTACACCTACAGTTTTCATTTTTCCATTCCAAAATTTTGCTTGAATATTGAAAAAACTTCAACAAAAATTTAGAAATAAAAAAATCGAAAAAAAATTAGTTCCAAATTAAAAAAAATTCAATTGTTTATAAAAATGTACTATATTGTTATTACAAAAAAAAAAACGAAATGTGTGCACCCAAATAAAACTTTTGCTGTCTGCACCAGTGTAAACAACAAAACCCAATACGAATCCCGTCTCGCAGTTTCTCTTCAAAGGAATATATTGCTTGAATCGAAGCCTATCTTTCCATAATAATAGACTTTCATCTATGCACAGATTTTTCCCTGGAGTAAGAACTGCCGAAAATTTACTTTGTACGTGTCCTATTACTGACTTTATTTTCACTGAAGGATGATTTACGATTTCTTCATTATCGTGAAAATGTAAACATCGCAGGATGTGAATATATCTATCGCGAGACATTATTTTACCAAGAATTGGAGTGTGTATCAAAAGATCTGTGGACCAATAAATTTGCAGATCGCCTTTCTGGACATGGCCCATTAAAATCGAAAGGTCAAGAGAATTTTCCAATTCTGTTTTTGTGACAGGGGACTAAGCTTTGATGTGGGAAGATTGAGTGATAGGATTTTGAGCTGGATAACGATTCGTCTCCTCTACAATTTTTTGGAGCAAAGAAGAATTACAAAAAAATTGAAATAATTGATTGGCCTATTTCCTGGAAAAGAGATATTCGGATTTATTTCGGAGCTACCTTCATAATCTTTGATTTATGAGTAAAAATGCGCGTCCTCAAAAAATTGAGTTTCGCTATAATAAAACTCTTCCGAATCGATTTCACCGATGTCTTCATTTTCTAATACTTCATTTTCTGGTTCGGACCTGCCACTACTCCAAGCTTCATTTTCAGCCATTTTATGGAAGATAAAAGTGTGATACACTGTTCGATCAATAGTGAAGACAATTGAGAATAAAAAAAATTATATACATACTGTGAAAATCCTGGAGATTAATAAATTATGAACGTAAAGTAGTAATATGAAACATATTATAAATTTATAGAAGTGAATGAGTAAAAAATTCATTCCTCTACAGAAAAAAAAACCGAGTGCTAATTCTCTTGTAGATACTAACGATAAATCAATTTTTTGAGATTCAAGTATTTTTGAAGATGAGATGAGTTTCTGCTATATGTGATGATATTTGTTACGTACTCGGTGCACCAACAACAAAGATGTACCAACTCCCAAACCGAAATAGCAACAAAAAAAATTTCGCGTTTACATCGTTGATCTTAGATCATACTGAGAATGAATGCCGCAGTATTTTATGTAACCTATAGATATGAGGTTAAAGCTCACAGCGTTTGTGCTGAAAACTAAACTAAAAGACATCTCCAACTTTCGCTTATGCAAAAAATGAAATGTGACTTTAAAGACTCTAGTTCTTGATTATTATGATGGAGACTCAGACTCGAAGAGTACAAATACGAGATAGAATACGTTAAAGGAAAAGAGGATAAAGTTGCAGATTGCTTATCTCTATTTTTTCCCATATCCAACCAAGAACTTTCACAACAAGTCCTACAAGATATAGATACCACACCAGAATTCACCAAGGATCAACTACCAGTCACCGAAGTTTCCTATGAACCAATCCCCAAAGCTATAATCACTAGGGATGAGTTGCTCAAAGGACCAAACAAGATAAAACTACCAGAAGGAAGAAGGAAGAATGAAGAACGAAGAAAATATCCGAAAGTACGTCAGATGCAAGTGAGACTCTTCCAGAAACGACATCTGATGTGTCAGAAAACAATGTCTGTATGAGAATTTTTCAAATTGGTGACTGACAATAACTTTTGGCAAACTTAAAACAAAGCCAACTGCAATAGGTGAAGTTTGGAAACACGTGACTAAAGACGTATTACCACCATTCAACGAAGAAGAATGTTTGAGGAAATTAGGTTAGTTTCTTAACGGATTAGCAAACAAAAAACTGACGAATGCAAGACTGTCGTGAATCTTCACCCGATTACTACATATGTGCTTCAATAATATCCGAGAACAATCAAAAGAAGAAAAGAAAACATCATGAAAGAATCACATGCTGAACACCTTGGAAAAAACACACTAGAACGAGCCAAGAAACTAGGAATCTGGCTAGGGATGGACAAGGAAATACTAAATTACGTTAAAAAGTGTCTAACCTGCCAAATTCAGAAAACAACACAAATTAAAAATTAAGCAGGAGCAATCATCCCAGATATCCTGACGAAACCCAGGGAGAAAATTTCATTGGACGTTTTTGGATCTTTACCCGAAACACGGAAAAGAATGTAAGATATATTGAATTTACACCCGTTATTCTGTTTTAATACCAATGCATAACGAAACAGCAGAATCCATTATCATAGAACTAATTGAACATTATGTCTATATCTTTGGTGCCCCTAAGACAATAATGACCAACCAAGGACAGAATTTTCTACTAGAACTAATGCAACAATTAGAGGAAGCCCTCAACATACAGCATGATAAAACTACAGCATTTCATCCACAGTCAGAGGGAGATATTGAAAGGATGCATTCAACTTTGAAAAATTTGATGAAGACAAGCGTGGAACAAAACAGGATGCTTAGTCAAAAATTTAAATAATACTAGAACAATATGTTCAATCCTTTCTGGAAAGGCTCCTACGAAGTGATCGACTTTACAGACAATAATAACTTAAGAATTAGAAAAAAGGAAAAAATCTTAAGAGTTTACATAGACCAAACCATGCCTTATTTTACAGATGACGGCCAGAATATTGATTCTCCTGGCACCAGTGTCAATAGCTAGCGGAAACTATACCAAAGAAGAATAAAGGAAAAACGTGTACCTTGAAGAAGAAGCTAATGTGTACAGATTTCATGAACCTTAAAAGATAAAATTGAGAATTAATTTCATTACCAATGACAACAAATTGGAAGCGATTGATAATACTATACGTCTGACAGAAACATCCTGCAACGGGAAATATACCCTTCAATACGAAACTCAACTGGTAAGAAGCCGTTACCACAGGCTGGCACATAAAAATAATATGTTGAAACAATGACTTGCAAAAATAAGCAGAGAAAAAAAAGGATAAGTAAGCGTCGTTCGAGAAATTTCCAAGATTTTGTTCGGAACGCTGAGCGGAAACGACTTAGGACAAATCAATAAGGAGTTTGATAATATCTATAAAGATAGTAAAGGAAATGCCACCGTACTAACAAACCATACCAAGATAATCAAAATAATTCTCGATTCTTTGTCAGTTAACCATAAAAATCACTGAACACTCAAAATAACAAAACAAAAAACCTAGCTAGGAATTCGAGTAACAGTTTGAACACGGTTACTAGAGATAGTTTCGTAAATAGCAAGTTGGCATTGGCAGAAATACTAATTGACGAAATGAACAAAGAGGAGAATTGCCAACACATAATTGACAAATAAGCGACAGATAAACAAAATTTACCTATAAATTATCCTTGACCATGAACACATTATCAAATACAGAAACTCGTGCGTAGCAACATACAGACTAACTATAATGATTTGAAAACAAATTAGAAAATACAAGATATAAGAGAAACCAACACAATATCAAACTACTGGATAGCTAGTCGTCGACAATAACTCCAAGATTGAAAATGTGAGAATTTTGGGGATTCAATTTAGTGTACAAAGGGGGATGTTATGCTACGCGAGCCCCACCTTAGCTACTAGGTCAATCAGCTTACCCAAAAGACTAGTCGTTTTTTCGACATAACACAACAATAGTATTCTCAGTCTAACTAAAATTACACTTAAGTCTTATAAATAATTACCATTCTTTAAATTTGTGATAATTCAACACCAATATTTTCATTTAATCTAAAATTATACCATTTTTGTACAATATTATTGCAATCTGAGTTCAGAGAATAATAACATTTTCCTTTAAATGTAGAATTTTAACGAAAAAATTGATTTATAGAAACTTTTACGTCAAATTAAAAATGGTATATTGAAACAAATAATTAGAAGGAATAATTAAAACAAATGTTCAAAATACGTTAGGCTTTTTTTCGTCACATCTCCTCTTCGGACTTACAATTTCGGGTCCGCGTTTCTGATTGGTGTATCCAAATTTTTTTAAAACATCAGCTATTGCATTCGACGAGCAGTGACCCAAAATACACCGCTGAATAATAGAATACTGCACCTTTCATGACCACCGGCATACGGGCCTTTTCCTCTTTTATTAAAACTGAAAATACACCTACTTCGGTTGCATCTGAGACATGAGTACACGTAAAAAATAAGTACTGGAAAATTTACTTGACAGTCCTCGATATTTGGACAGGACAAATTTCACTGCAAATCCTATATACTTTTTATGAAGAAGCTTAGAACTTCATCGAAAAAAAAAGAATGTCCTAAATTATTTCAAGCACTGTCAAAGAACGAAATTCTTTCAAAATTTATTATTGTATAGTTTTTGGAAAAATTATAGAAATGCAAATACTTCTTCTAAAAAGCGCTTCAGGTTTTAAAAGAATTTGGATAGAATAATTTGGTGAGAAAGAAATGAATACCTGCTATACAAGTCAAAGAAAAATTCTTGGACTGCGCTTGAAAGTCTTGTAGAATTTTTACTGGCACCATGCGCAGTTGTCAGTGTCAGTGTTTTAGATACGCACAAATATTATTACATTGTGAATTGACATAAACTTCAGAAATTATTAAACTCTTATATTTAATCATTTAGAATTTAGTAATTAATTTATTGAAAATCTCATAAGTTAAAAATGTAGAAACCTAATAATTATTCAAACTTCTTTATTATATAAAATTGTTTGTGAAACAAGGCGCATCAATTTCTTACACGGTCCTGCATTTTCTATGGATAAAATGAACCCAACATTTTTTGGGAAATATCGGAAGCGCTTCGGTAGCCGTGCGGTTAAGTTAGACTGCGTTATACATGTAGGTTAGTAAAAGTTTAGGTTCGAATCCTGTCAGGGTAAGATTAATTTCAACAGTGGTAATATATTATGTTCGGCGATGTGTAGTGATAGTGTATAATAGTATAATTTCTTTTCTATAGATCAATAAAAAAGTAAGTAAAAAAATGACAGCTTGCGAAAATAACTTTTTTCTTGTTGCCTTTGATAGTCCATACAAATTTCATTGACTGGCTTTGAAGTTTTCATGCACGAGTGCTGTGCGAGCTCTATCTGCCTATATTCAGAATGTCATATTAAATCTTTGAAATATCCAATCTTTGAAATTTATTTCCTCAAATGATTCATAGAAATTATACATTTTGCGTACTCAGAATTTTCACGGACTTTTTACTTAATACTTTTAAAAATTTCTATACTTTTTCCGGGATTGTTGATCTAATTGTACAAGAATGGTACTTCTAGTTTGAAGTAACTTTTGAACGTATCTGAAAGTCGAGCACTCTGTCAGGTAAATTTCCCAGTACTTATTTTTTCCGTGTAGTCACTTGTCATTGACTTTTGGATAGGACTGAAATTGTAAAAAAAAGCATTGACGATTTCAATAATCCCGTACACCTTTCAATAAAACCTTCTAAAAAGTTGTTGAAATCATATCCAATCATTCATATCCAAATGTACTTATTTTTTCCGTGTATAATGCGCATGAATGCAGTCTGAGTCATAGTATCACCCCCAACACAAAATTTAAAAATTGTCATTTTAGATCCTAAACAAGAAAAATGCAAATAATCCCTTTACTGGCACCTGCCACGAGGGCCCCTTTCATGGTGACGTCCACATATATGTAATCGCACTCATACGCCGTTAGAATACAGGGGAAGAAATACTTTATTAGAATATATTATACATTTCTGAATCCAAAAAAAAGCTTTTAATATTGAAATTTGATAGTTTTTATATTAATATTACTTAAGCAATTAAGGGAATCCGCGACTTTTAATTGGTATATTTTTGCTTTTTTTGACATTTTCCAAAAATCTTATTTTTTTATTCTGTATACTTTTCTGAGTATGTATGTACATTTTCAGAGCAATCTGATCTTTTTTTCTTGGAAAAATAAATAAAATCAAAAGTAACTACGATTTACAAATAAAGAATTTTTAGTGAAAATTATCTTTTTGCAGAAAATAATTTGTTTATTTATTTACTAGGGTAAATGTGCCAATTACTGCGGATCGAAAATCAAGACGACTTTTAAAGTTAAAAAAAAGATTTTGAGATGAAAAAGTCGTCGCGAATTAATTTTTAAAGCAGTATTTGGTATTAAGTAAGTAGCGTGCAGTCATTAAACCCTGAAAAGAAACCAGATTTACTTAAAAAATGCGAATCTAAAAAAAATGTTCCATGTAGGTATTACTGCGTGTTTGCATGAATTACTGCGCACCAATTACTGCGGAAACCCCAATTACTGCGCTCCAACTACTGCAGAAACCCAAATTTCTGCGCGCGTAATACTGCGATATTATTTTGAGTGAACTTACAATTAATTTAGGAGTGTTGAACATTTTATTTAATCTCAATTATAAAAAGTAAACACGACGAACCATTCGTAACAAATTAAGATTAATAATTTTATTAATTTTATTTAATTTAACTTAAAATTATATCACTTGAGTTCCTCTTGCATCTTTAGCAACGATTAAGGAGTGTTGAACATTTTATTTAAACTAAATTATAAAAAGTGAACATGAAGCATTTTTAACAAATTAAGATTAAATAATATTATAACTCTTATTTAATTTACCTTAAAATTATATTACTTGACTTCCTCTTGCCCTTATTAGCAACGATTTTGGAGTTTTCAATATTTTGTTTAATCTCAATTATAAAAAGTAAGCATAACGAAGCATTTGTAATAAATTGAAAGGTTATGCAGTGCCGCCTGACAGATCGCAGTAATTCATACACCTATGAAAATCATGTACCAAATACTGTTTTGGTAAAAAAATGATTAAAAAACGTATTTTTTGTTATTTTGCATAAATATTTAGAAAAATAAAATATTTACTTTGCAGAAAGTAATATCACAATAAATATTTTATTTTCAGAAACGGAATTATAACAAGTTTTTCAGAACGTGTTCATGACCTTTCAACAAATCTAAGCATTAAAACTATGGGAATTGGGAACATGAGAGTTTCAAATTCCAATCAATCAGCTACAAATATCGTAACTATTGATAATTCGTTGATACTTATTATGCTTGGATTAGAAATTAATTGTTTTTAATTGTTCTGTAGCGTTATATATCTTTAAAACATTGTATATCATTAGTTTTATTTGAAACCGCAGTAACTGGGGCATCCACAGTAATACCCACACTTACCCTAGTATTTCTGAATTATATTGAAAAGAGTAAAGTTTGCCCAGCTTGCAGAGGAAGACAACAAAATTTCTAAAGAAGGAACCATGTATGGAGGAGGGGAGTTTTGATAGTGGGTATTAAGGCTTCACTATAAGACTTTATTTTGAACTCCGGTTTCCTCAAGTTTTGATTCTCCATGCTTGTTGCAACATATGTTTGAATAAAATATAAAGTATTAGACACAGGCCTCTAAAATTTTTACCATTTGTTTTTGTTATATTATCAATATTTTTGGGTATGGAAAGCACTCTAGCTCCAAAAATAACCACAACATTTTTTTTTCATATTTTGGGATATTTTAATTAATTTTTTTATTTTATTTTTAACGTTTTTTCAGTTACGTTATCTTATTTTCGATACCCAAAAAATTGCTATACATTGTGAGGAACAAAATAAAAGATGAATCATGAAAATTGGTTCAAAAACAAACAAATTAATCAAAATCAAAAAAACCTTTCTAAATAAAATTTCTAAGCATAAAAAAATTATATGGAAGGTCTAAACTCAAAAATAAATATATTAAAGGTGGTAAATCCCCTTAAGTAATTTAAAAATTGATTGAATATTCTTCAAAAATCTTTTTGAGTTCCCTCTTTATCTATATATGCGAAGAATCTTCATTATATACTTAAATAAAATAAGTCAGGTATACATTATGTATAATGCAGTCGGAAAAAGATATGCATTTTGTAGACAAATACTGATAATTCACTTGCTAAATATTTTATGGCGCTTCAAAATTAATTTCAGCAAGTGGCTTGCTGAAAATTAGAACGTACTAACAGGTTTTTAGCATTTTCGCAGATAAATATCAGTAAGTCAATTGCCAAATATTTTGTGGCGCTTCAAACTGAATTTTAGCAAGTGTCTTGCTAAAAATTAGAATGGACTTACTTTTCGAGAGGGGAAAGTGATTCCGCAAAAATTTACTCTTTACCGCGAGGGGTGGGGGCGTTAACTTTATAAATGAGAACCTCTATTTTTATTGCAGATTCAGATTCTCCTTCAAAAAATAAGTGTTTAAACTGAAAATGTTGCCTTAATTCAAAATTTGATTGAAGATATTTGTTGATGTTGATAGTTGGCTTTAGGGTCCAAGGTTAATGGAAAACTTACGGTTTCATGTAATCAGATGTTTCGGCTCTGATCGGAGCCCCCATCCGAGATTTATTTCGAATGTAAAAAAATATATAAAACAATTTTTGCATAAAACGCGTTGCTGCTCGACTAATTCCGAAATACCTGAATTTTCTTCAAAAACTCAATCGCGTAAAGGTCGCTGAAGACATGTTAGAAGGAGTCAATTCCGGCCCCACATTCATAAAACGCATTGTAACTGGTAACGAGACATGGGTTTACGAGTTTGACATGCAAACCAGTCAACAAGCTTCGGAATGACGTCTTCCAACTGACCCTAATCCGAAAAAACGACGTCAAATCGATCAAAAATTAAGGTAATGTCAACGAACGTTCCAAAATAGACTGATTTTTCGAGAAAATCAGACTTTATTGCCTCATCGCGCTAGATAAGATATGAAAAACGATCATTAGGCGTGAGCTACGTCACACAAATTCCACAGCAGGCAGGTAAAAAAAGCATAGAGATATTATAGATAGAGGAGACACGCCAGCCTGAAGCTTGTCAGCTCAGGCGAGAGAGAGAGAGTGAATTTAGGATTAGGCTGTCTCTCACTAACGCCGAGGCTAGCGCGGTACGCGTAGACAAAGACAGAAAAAACCACTTATCGTCTCTCTCTTTCGCTCTCACCGAGTTTGCAGACTGACGTTGCCACTTACAGAGCGGCCTATGGCATGTCTCCACTATCTATAATATCTCTATGGAACAAAGCGAGCCATTTTCCGCCGGGCGCCAAGGCGCCAGGTACAGCGCCTGCCACTGAGTGCTACGAGCTATTGACGATGCGCGCAACTTCCAAACGCTACGGCAAGTAAACAATTGTTCTTACAAAAAAAAGTTTTTAACAAAAATTGTAGAGGATCGTGTGAATTACAACTTTTGCCAAAATTTTTTGCGATAGCACCGAAATAAAAAAAGATATTCGATCTAAAAAAAATGTCAACCCTCTTTTTATTTTTATAATCGATTTTTAAGCAACAAATAAGCAAAATATGAAAAAACATAAAATGAACTAATTTGTAGAACTCATTTTTCTCGCGAAAAATGGTATCAACTTTTTGCTTGATAAAATCAAAAATACGACTGTTATTCGCGATACAAGAAATCACCCCTTAATTCAAGATGGCGGTCAACCTGCAAATGGTTGATGGTCGAAAACTTGGATTTAAGCTTCCTATATGGTACCCTAAAGATGGCAAAACAAATTTTTCTTATCCAATGAATTGCAATAATACCTATAGGAATCGGACTAAATATACTGGACTATAGCCTGTGTCTATAGTACATTGAAACACTTCGCAGGACGTGACATATATATTGAAAATACATATAAAAAAATATATTAATATTATAAAAAATAATTAATATGGACAAATAAAGAAGTACTATCATTCTGCTGAAGTGTAAACAACTTTTTTTTCATAGTGCTGAACATGTCCAATTTCGCGCCATTAACGAGTTTCGAAACCTTTAAAAAAAAAGCATTAGGAATGATTCAAAAGTAAAGAAGTTGACTGTCGTACGACTTGATACCCAGCGACCGGATTTCGCAGTATGAAAACGCTCGAAAACATTTTGCAAAATACTCTGCCACTTCCAATTGATGACACATGGCCTAGTTGAGCACTCTTTACATAAAAGAACCAGTTGAACCGAATAGCAATGGAACTCTACTTGTTTCAAGTTGGCCATTGTCACGTAATTTCCAAGCTGAACCAAGTACATTTGTTCTTCAGCTTGGCGTAACGTGGAATTACAATTAGTAGGCGAACTGGATTTAACTGATAAAGTCGAATTGGAGTTTCAAGTTGACTCTTGTAGAGGCTCGCGATCTATTTGGCTAAGCTTGGAATAGCATGTAGACGACGAGCTGGTTCCTACTTGGCTGATGATGAAGTCGAATAGGAATTCCAAGTTTACTCCAGTAAATACTCGTGATGCAATGTTTCGTTATTTTTAAAAGTCATTTTTCAGAAACATTACTAGTGGCGGACAAAAATTATGCATACATTTTTATGTTGATTTTTAGAAATAAGAAATGAAATATTAATTATGCTCTTACGATTGAAAATACGAAATTTATTGAAATTAATGCATTTGACATTGAAAACTTGTAAATAAAATTTAGAAAAGAAACAAGAAAGTGCTTTCAAGGTATTAGTCAACTGTATTAAATTGCAAAAAGAACAGAACTTTCGAGAAAACCCTGATGGGAAAAACGAGGTGCCACCAAAACAAGCGGATCTGAGATGCTAAAACGTGGATAAATACAGTATATTTGAAAAGAAGATGAAGTCTTACATTAAAAACGATTGAGAAGTTTAATCTTTTTCAATTCTTAATTCTGCATTTGTTTCCAAATCAAATTCTGCTCATTAGTCAGCAATGCAAATGGTCCGAAAACTCTACCTGGTATCAGGATGCATCAAAAAGGGCCAGGATCCTTGTGTTACAACAAAAAGCACACGTTTTGAGGTTAGTTATAGGAGCGAATACACTTTCCCATATATAATATGTATCACAACGTATCATTTATGATGCATATATCATAATTAGATACTTATTAAACGAATAAACTCACATTCGTTATGAATTACTAAATAAAAAACATAACTTCTTAACACTTAACCGGGACTCTCCAACAAACTCTGCTCGACCAATCTGTATTAGGCACGGGGTTCAGCGCATCCTTCCCTAGAGGATCCTTAGCTGTTAGCTGCCACTTCTCCATGAAACATCCCTTTGAAGTCTTCGGCCTCACGATTGCCGTGCTTCGACTTTCCTCAAGGATAGATGACGGGCGTGTTCTTGAGGTGACAGCCTAAAGCGACCATCTGTGCATTGAGTACGGTTTACAATAACGGAGTCAGCCAGTCAACGCAGGGAGGGGTGGCAAAGGAAGAAGATCCTCTTGGAACACGAGACGATACAGTAAGGACAAACTCCAAAAATGTCTCGAGGAAATCAGGCTCATCGACGAGACTTTTTAATAGTCAACAAGAGATTAGTGACAAGAAGAGAGACCCTCAGTCTAGATAATTCTGATTGGATCAACTACATCGTGCAAAGCATGTTTCCGCAGATGGAATCATTCCCACAAGAATACCGAAGTTTCTGCACAGTCTAGCACAAGGAGCTCTTCACCCTCAAGGAACTAAAGAGAGCGGGTGGAAGGCTGAAAGCCAATACGGCACCTGGGATCAACGGGCTGCCAAATGAGATCCTTAAAGAAGTGATTATGCGCATTGATGAGTATTGACATATGCAATGATTTCTACACCGCGAGATAAAAGAATTGCATCGAGGCCATGATGCGTATAAAAGGTTCCACACTACTTGTTGCAGATGATGGACGGCTATGGAAGCAACAGGTGAGTGATATACGAGGGCGAAAAATGATCTCCCAAAAAAGAGATAACATGTGACATCTCTTTCGGGTTAGACCATTCGTGTGAAATGCCATATATGTCGATTTCCTGCATGCACAGAAAATGATGATAGTGACGATAATGATAGATCCACGTGGATCTATTTGCAGGAACAAGCATTATCGGCTTTGCGGATGGCGCACTTTTCGTGTGCTCCCCTGGAGACGCGGGGATCCTCGACCCAAAGATCAATGAGAGTCTGTAACGGATGAAACGTTGGTTGGATTGCAGAAGACTAGAAATGGCACCTGAATAAACCGAGGCTTTCCTGGTCACAGACAGAGCCAGCTTTAACAAACACCTCTAGACCGCAACGAATAAAGCCATCCAATGTGAAACTGTCTTGGCTCGGCTGATGGCCAACATTGGTGGTCCCAGGGAAGCAAAAAGAAGACTGGTGGCATGCTTGGTTCACTCAAAGCTACTTTAGTACTCCTGTCTGCGGAAATGCGCTTTAAAACCATTCTATCCAGAACAGAGGTTTGCAATGTAAATTATCTCAGTATACCGAACTGTATCGACGAGTGCTGTGCTGGTCCTGGTGAGCCTACCCTCAATAGATCTCAATAGAACATAACTGTTCAAGCAACGCACAGGAAATCGCTGTTTGAACGTGTACTGAACCTCCTTGAGAAAAAAAGACGAACACACGTGTTACTACTGCGGCTCCTCGTGGATGATGCGAAGCACACATTCTTTATCAACGGTAGGTAGGGCGTGGCAAGAGGGGCTGTTTGCCGAGTGCACAGTGGTCTCAGAATGAAATTTTGCAGACAACTATATAAAAAGTGCATTATATTCGTATGTTTTCACAAAAAAAAACATAATTTTTTTTGCGAAGACTAGCTCCTGCAAATGACTCTACTATATTGACCTTATCAACCTATGATTCAGAATTAATGTAACGTCTCGCAAGACTAGATGGAATTTTTTAATTATAATTATTAAGAAATTTTCTGTGAAAAAAGGAACGCTTCCACTCCGCTGGGTATCGAGCCCAGGTCCTTTCGACTCTTCTAATGATCGACATAATCGACTGAAATGATTTAGAAAAATCAGAAAATAGTTCCCGGTTTATCCGTAGCCAAGATTGGCGTTAAAAAGTTTCTGTGAGAAAAGTTGTGGAACCTCCGTAGCTCAGATGACAGAGCATTCGACCGGCGATCGAAAGGACCTGGGCTCGATACCCAGCGGAGTGGAAGCGTTCCTTTTTTCACAGAAAATTTCTTGATAATGAAAAAACTGAAATTTTTCACATGGCAATTTTTCACGATTTAATAACTTCTTAGGTAAAACGTATATTGTTTTGAATAAATGTTTGGGGACTTACAGAAATGGGATAATTTGTTTATAATTTAATTTCATTATTATAAACAAATTTTATGAACAAGTTGGAAAATAGTCTTATTATCGATCAAATAATCTTTCATTTTGCTAAAAGTGCTTCGTTTTAATGTAGGAATGACATTTAATCACAAAAATAATTGAAATCATAACAATAACCATTTTTATAAACAATTCTTGCGGCAAAATATATTGATTTGAGGTTTTTTCAAATTATAATTGTCTTCAATCGCCAGAACAACTTCAGGTACTCCTCAAAATAATCAATCATTAATAATATTTGGTAAAATATAACAAGTTTTATGCAAACATTAAAATTTCTTTATTTGAATTCGTGAAATATGTAAAATGGCTAATATTTAGATGGTATTATATATAGGCCGAAAAAAATTTGAAAGCATGCATCTTGCATGTGCCAGGAAGAATCGAACCTCCGAATATACATGCCTTTCTGGGGTTCGATTCCTCCTGGCACATGCAAGATGCATGCTTTCAAATTTTTTTCGGCCTATACATAATACCATCTAAATATTATCCATTTTACATATTTCACGAATTGAAATAACAACAACATTCATCCTTTAACATCTGGTGGTGATGGAATAAGAAACTAGGATGTGACAAAAAATAATTTGGAAACTTTCAGGTAATTTACCATCTAAGATTGTTGATTAACGAAAGTGTTTGCAATTAAACCTAATAGATGTCACCTTAAGTCCTAATTTCATTTAATTAATATTGTTAAATTGCATGAATTTGTATTAGACGTTAACTGAGAGATATGGTGCGCATGTGCGGAGCGTTAGAGCAGCGCTGATGTGTGTGTGCATAGGCATTAGTTATTAGCTGCGTGATTGCGGTCGTACGAGACAGACCGTGACTCTTTCTATTCACCATGTAAATAGTTTATCCCTATTAGAAATAAATAATCTGTTATTGAACATTATTCAGTTCTATTCCATTATTCATGTATTTATTTAACATGGTAGCAGAACACGTGGTTTAGTAAAAGAGAAAACGTGAATTGGAAGTTGACTTTTTGAAATGTGGAAAACCGAGGAAAAATAAGGTTGAGGAAAAAATATTTATACCAGGGGAGTGAAGAATATTCGAAGATGAATTCAATTAGTTGATTTTTGAGAAATAATAGAAAAGTCAAGCGGATGAACAAGGATTTGAGTTGCTGAATCTGTTGAACACGTGGTGACGTTATTGGAGCACATGGCAAATTGAGGTTATGCATGGCTGGCATACAAGCAAAAGTTGAAGTTTTGTTTCAAGATCCAAGGTTCTTACATGGTGAAGGACAAATCGCTAAAGGATAAAATTGATAAGTGAACGCTAATTAAGGTAAAAATACGAATTTCGTTAAGTTGATCCCCTCACGGCGTGGCAAAAATCGAAAAATTCACAAAGTTTTTTTGAAAAGATGTATGAACTAAAAATATGTGCATAGAATGATAGCTAAAGAACTGATAAATTAAATTAAGTGAATATTTTTGATAATATTAATAAAATTTAAGTGGATGTTTACGGATACAGACTGAGTTTGAATTTCACGTATAGGAAGCATTACTTAGAGGACAGTCAGAGTATAAAATCAATTTTAAGCAGAGAAATTGAAATAAAATGACTAAAGAAACAGAAGCTGATGTGAAAGTTCCAATTTTTGACGGAAAGGATTATAATTGGTGAAAAAAAAGAATACAAATGTATTTAAAATGGAAACGCTGTGATGAGGTGATTTTACGCGAAAAACAAGCGGAAGATAAAGAGTGGGATCAACATGAGCTGAAAGCTATGAATATAATTTATTCTAGTATATCTAATGATCAATTGCAATTTGTGGTCGAGCAAGCGACGGCTAAAGAAGTCTTGGAAAAATTAGATCAAATTTATGTTAAAAAATCCACATCGTTACAAATAGTAATTAGAAACAAACTAGACAAGTTGAAACTGAAAGATTTTGAAAATTCAAAAAATTTCTTCAATGAGTTTGAAAGATTAATAAATGATTTGAAAAGCGCCGGAGCAAACGTAAATGAACAGGAGAAATTAGATTACATGCTAAAGACTTTACCAGAGTCACTTGCCCACATCGGAGACTTAGTTGATATTCTAAAGGAGGATGATAGAAACTGCAATTACGTGAAAACTAAAATACAAATGCATGAAACACAGTCTAGTAGTGATAATAACAAAAAATCAAGTTTATTCAAAGTGGAAAGAAAAGAAGTTGAATGCTTCAACTGTCACAAAAGGGGGTATATTAAAAAAGAATGCCAAGCTAATTATGTTTCCCATCCTAGTGTACGTGGACAATGGCGAGGAGGTGTATCAAACAAACGTGGAAATTGGAGAGGAAGCAATCTTGGACGAGGCTCTTGGAACGGAGACTACAATAGACCACAAGATAATCATCATCAGAACTTCGGAAGAGGCTACAATCACAATACAAGAGGGTTTTACAACGCGAGAAGAGGTTATGGACATCGAGGTGGTAACTCAAGATTTCAAAACACGAGCGATTATCGGAGCGATCACGATGCGAGATTTACGTGTAATGAAAGGCATGTTCAAAATAATACTAATAATCAGATGAATAGTTTTTTTTTAAAAGTCGAGAATAGTAAGGTATATGAAAACAGAGAAAATTTGGTAAATAAGAGAAGTGTTTTTTTAAATGAAAGTAGAAATAATTATAACGACATTAAGAAAATTGATTGGATTTTAGATAGTGGATGTACTGATCATATCGTAAATATCGATTCCTATTTTGTTGATTATAAAGTTTTTGAAAAACCGATTGATATTACTATTGCTGATGGTACCAAGTTAAAGTGTAACAAAGTAGGAGACATTATTACTACATTTAAAGAGAAAAATCTTGAAACTGAAATACGCTTGTCTAACGTTTTTTATTTGAAAGATTTAGATAGAAACCTATTAAGTTTGTCAAGAATAACCAACAATCAAAATTACAAGGTTCTATCACAAGGAAATAGGTCTGAAATATATAACAAATTTGGGAAAAAAATAAGTACAGCTTTCAAAGAAAATGGTCTGTACACAATTTCATCATTTATACATAAAAGAAATATTTGTGTAAACAATACAGTAAAAATGACAAAGAAAGAGATTTTACACAGGATTCTAGGTCACGTTAATTTTAATTATTTAGAGAAACTATGCAAGTATGAACTGATTGAAGGCTTACCTAAGAATTTAGAGAAAGAACATTTGAAATGTGCTATATGTGTTACAAATAAAATGCACAATATACGATTTGAAAATAATAGATCAAGAGCGACAGAAATCCTTCAGCTAGTTCATACTGATGTAAATGGTCCACATAGAAATACGGGTTACGACGGTTCAAGATATTTTCTAACATTCATTGATGACTTTAGTAAATGCACTCTCATTTATACCATTAAGAATAAAAGTGAAGTATACAATTGTTTTCCACAATATATAAACTTGGTACAAAATTTAACAGGAAAAAAAATTAAAAGGTTATGGATAAGTGCTATGAATAAAGAAATTGAATGCATTGAAAAAAATAAGACTTGGAAAATGGTTGACAAACCAAAAGAAAAAAAAATTCTTGATTTGAAATGGGTATATACGAATAAATTTGATGGCAGAAAGAAAGCGAGACTTGTGGTACGAGGTTACCAACAAGATGATATAATTGAAGACTTATATTCACCAGTTGCTAGGATGCAAACTTTGAAACTGTTATTAGCTTATTGTAATCAAAGTAATTACATTATTGATCAAATGGATGTAGAATCAGCCTTTTTAAACGGACAAGTAAAGTCAGAAGTATACGTTAAACAGCCTGATGGATATAACGATAATTCCGGAAAAGTTTACAAATTAGAAAAAGCATTGTATGGATTACGTGAAAGCCCGAGAGCTTGGTACGAATGCTTCGATAAGTATATAAGAATGTTAAAGTTTATAAAGAGCGAAAATGACTATTGCTTGTACTATAAAATCGAAAATGGTGAGAAAATGTTTATACTTTTGTTTGTGGATGATATTCTAATCTGTGCAAAAATTAAAAAAATTATTGATGAGTTGAAATCGAAATTAATGCGTAAATTTTCAATGAAAGATTTAGGAGAGGTTAAAACTTATTTAGGCATAAATATTGTTTAGGATAGGAAAAATGGAAAATTAAGTCTTGATCAAAAGGAGTATGTAAACTCTCTAGCAAAAGCTTACAATTTGGAAAATAGCAAATTGCATGCAACACCGATGGAACAAAACTTACAAATCCCTTTAGCAAAAGAAACATCAAGTGAAATCAAGTATCGAAATTTGATAGGAGCTTTGTTGTATATAAGCTCATGCTCAAGACCTGATATAAGTTACAGTGTCAATTATCTAAGTAGATTTCAAAACTCTTATGATAAGACTCATTATATTTATGCTTTACGAGTATTGAAATATTTATATTTTACAAAGGATTTAAGGTTAATTTATGAAAGAAATAAAAGTAAAGAAATAATTGATTGCTACGTTGACGCAGATCATGCGGGAGATAAAAATAATAGACGTTCCACAACAGGTTTCTTCATTAGATTTTTTGGAAATGTTATATTTTGGAAAGTAAAAAAACAGAGCAATGTTGAAAAGTCATCTACTGCGGCTGAATATGTTGCGCTATCCGAAGCTGTGAGTGAAGTTAAAGTTATAAAAAGTCTATTGAGAGATTTACAAGTTGAAATTACTGAAAGAATAAATATATATGAAGATAATTCGGGTGCGATAACAATAGCCAAGTATGGAAATTTAACAAAAAAATCGAAATACATAGAAACACACTTTCACTTTGTTAATGAAAGTTATGTGAGAAATGAAATAGACATTGTAAAAGTCGATTCTGAAAATAATACAGCTGATATATTTACTAAGGCATTAGGCAGAGTAAAGTTTGAAAAATTCAGGAAAGATCTTAACATTGTATAATTTAGAATGTAAACAAATTGCGAATGATGTATTAATCCTTCTGAATAATGTATGGTTGGAAATACAAATTCAAGGAGGTGTGTTAAATTGCATGAATTTGTATTAGACGTTAACTGAGAGATATGGTGCGCATGTGCGGAGCGTTAGAGCAGCGCTGATGTGTGTGTGCATAGGCATTAGTTATTAGCTGAGTGAGTGCGTTCGTACGAGACAGACCGTGACTCTTTCTATTCACCATGTAAATAGTTTATCCCTATTAGAAATAAATAATCTGTTATTGAACATTATTCAGTTCTATTCCATTATTCATGTATTTATTTAACAAATATAACGGCCAAATTAAAGTGAAATATACCGAAAATTGTTTGAAATGCTGTAAGCGGTGTTGGCTTGTTGCGTTTATCACACTAAGTCCCCGAAAAGGCATGTATATTCGGAGGTTCGATTCCTCCTGGTACAAACAAGAGATAAAATTTAGGCAATTAAATTTTAGTGTGTTACAAAAATTCCAAACCCGAAAATACATTTCAAATAATAATCAGTCAGTTTGATTATCTGATGAAGAGACGAAATTAAGAATCGCAACGAAGGAAGGCCTTACCTTACATTACAAAGTTAACGACGGACAAACGCAAGAACGATGCTTATCATTGAAAATGGCAATCGTTGGGTCGGAACGTATACCAAGTCATTCAATAGTAAGCATTCACAATACAAGCTTATTAGGTACGCTCGTACAGTACAATGTTATTCAAACGTATACTCGCACAATCATTCAAAAGCACGTTCGCGCAATGTCATAGCGGAAGATAGCCACTCAAACCATCGGATGCAAGAGGAAAAGATCTAGGCCATAGTCCCAGATGTTGGACATGACCAGACTTGTCTGACGCAATCCGATAATCCAGTAACACCTTATGAATTATTGCGTAAAGGTTACTCGCTTACGTGTGTAAGTTCGCAGTGCGGGAGTTGAACTTGGCTGGTCTAGAAAGTGGTCAACGTCATCGCGCAAAAATAAGCTGGTTTCAGGTTGTCGATAGAAACATGGCGCGATGCCCCATTGACATCGATTTCAAATACCTTGTCAGAAAGACGGTTTAAAATGCTATGAGGGCCTGTATAAGGGCGCTCTAAAGCTTTCTTAGCGTGATTTAGCAGATAGACGTGAGGACATGTGTTAAGTTTCTTAAAAACAAAAACTTTACGTTTAAATTTCTGAGCTACCAGAACCAGTCGGATTCTCCGACATCCAGTACGTTAGTGTGAGGACCGAGTAAAACGGTGGATAAAGAACGTGACCTTTCACTATTGGAATAGCACATTATCGCAGCTTTAAGAGAACGATGCCATCGTTCTATCATTCCGTTAGGCGCGGGATGGTACGCGGTGGTCCGGATGCGATTACACCCGATCAGTTGGAATAGTGCGGTAAACAACTGTAATTCGAATTGGCTTCCCTGGTCGGTGGTTACCGCGTTTCAGGAGATCCGTATCGTGACATCCAGTTATCAACGAATGCTCTGCAAACAGTTAAAACTTCGATATTAGTAAGTGGTACCGCTTCAGGCCATCGCGAAAATCGATCGGTGATCGTGAGGCAATTCTTGTAAACATTGCCAACGGGGAGCGGGCCGATAATGTCAATATGAACATGGCGAAAGCGTCCATCCGGCGCCGTTATTTGTCCTGGCAATAGGCGATTGTGTCGCGAGATTTTCGACTGCTGGCATTCCGGACATGCCTTGCACCAATCGGAAATGTCGCGGCGCATCGATGGCCATAAATATCTCTTACGGATAACACGATCCGTATCTTTAGCACTGGGATGTGCTGGTTTATGAAATAGATGGAAAATTAGTTCCCGTAAGGATGGTGGAATAATGGCACGAAGTGTTTCGCCAGTAAGATCACAGTAGATTGAAGTGTGTTCTGGTCCCCATTGAATTTTGCGGATGGTAAGAGAGCAATTTGGATCTGTGATCAGGTTTTGAAGATCAGCGTCGCCAATTTGAGCCTGCGCAAGTTCCGAAAGACCGAATTCGGTTGGTACCCGAATACTTTCGACCCTTGAAAGTGAGTCAGCCACCAAGCTATCACCACCAGGTTGGTAAGCGATGATGGTTGTGAATTGAGATATAAATGCAATTTGACGTTGTTGTCGTTGCGAGATCTTTTCAATGCGTTGGGAGAACATATAGATAAGTGGCTTGTGATCCGTGATTATCGAAAAGTCTTGACCCTCGAGGAAATACAGAAAATGTCGGATAGCCTTATAAATTGCGGTCAGCTCTCCATCGTAAGGAATGTGAACGCGTTGCGTGGTTGAAAATTTTCGCGAAAAGAACGCCAACGGCCTCCAGGAGTCGTCAAGCCACTGTTCCAACGCTGCACCCATACCGAAACTAGATGCGTCGGTGACAAGGCGGACTTTAACGTTGTGAGCAGGGTGAGAAAGTAATGTTGCGCTGGCAAGATCGTTTTTGACCTGATCAAACGCAGCTTCGGAATCGGAATCCCATAGAATCGGTCTCTTATCGTTTTTGGGAGAGTCGGTAAGAAACTATTGCAATGGAGCCTGGACCTCAGCAGCATGAGGCAGGTTTTTTCGGTAGAAATTTACCATAGCAAGAAATCGACGCAGATCGACGATGGTTTTTGGCTTCGGAAACTTAGTGATCGCAAGCACTCTTTCAGGTGATGGAACACAACCTTCATGATTAATGCAGTAACCAAGGAATTCGACTTTGGACTTGCCAAATTCGCACTTATCAAGGTTAATGCGCAGCGAATACTCTTACAATCGTTGAAAAACGATTCTAAGATGACTCTCATGCTCATCTTGGTTCGAGGAAGCAATGAGAATATCATCAATATATGCAAAAATGAAATCGAGATCTCCGAGAGCGCGATATATGTATCGCTAGAAGGACTGGCCAGCGTTTCGAAGACCAAAGGTCATAACCGTATATTCATATAGTCCAAAAGGAGTTATGACCGTAGTTTTTCGAATGTCCTCGGTGGCGATCGGAATCTGATGATATGCCATACGGAGATCGAGTTTTGAAAAGATTCGCTTACCACGTAGCATTGAAGAAAATTTATGCAGGTGAGGCACGGGGTAGCGATCCGGAATTCTAATTGCGTTGAGACGTCGGAAATCGCCACATACACGCCAATCGCCGTTTTTCTTCTTAATCATGTGTATCGGAGCAACCCAAGGACTGCTGGACGGGTGACAAATTTTTCATCAATGAGGATTTCGAAAACTTTTTTAGAAAAGCTGGTCCACAAGCTCTGAATAATTCTTGCAGTCACTGTATAAGAAAGTTCCAAATGTTATGTCTCAGTATTGTAAGCGAGCATGCGTGTGATTCGACGAAGGCGTATCGTCCTATATATAAGTGTAGTTATTAGGTTCTATATATGTAAGGTTATATGTTAAGTGTATTTGTGAATAAAAATATATTTGGCTGCTACTGAATGGTGTGAATGCATTTGTTTTATGATCATGTATGCATGTATAGGATGACTAATGGCAGCCTCGAGGTAAGAATTTTTTTTACTCAACTATCGTTTGAGGCTGGTCCCACAATGTATCCTGAGATTCGTACATATCGTTGATGCGCGTATGTTCTGACGTCATCAACGCGTTGTTACCAACTGTCGCTGTTTCGTTGATTCACGTTTCAACGTTTGATTCCACATGCAACAGTTGGTAACAACACGTTGATGACGTCAGAACATTCGCACATTGACGATATGTACGAATCTTAGGACACACTGTGGGACTAGCCTGAAGCACATAAAGTGTCGGTGATATACTTATACATTTCATGTTAACTCACTGACGCATGTCGATGTCCAGTCGTCGATAACGTTTTACTCAACCCCTTACTATTCCCTATGTGACGCTTATTGTTATTCACTTCGGGTGAATTAGGTATTTATTAAATTCATTTTACTCGATAAGGATTTAAAAGATGTTCAAATGTTCTTATGTCCCAAGTTTAATCGACAGAGTCGAGTAAAATTGCTTTAACTATTTTTCTCCGCGTACGTTCCGCACGTGATATGAACGATTTTTTTTGTTCGCTGTATACCGATAGTTAGCCGAGTTGGAGTCATTTTGCGTGCGGAAAGTTGATTTTTCCGCACTATAGCCTAAAATTATATTTGTTTTAATTTTCCACACACTTCAAATTTTACCGCTCTAGTGCAGGAAAATGAGCTTTCTGCACGCAAAACGATACTGACAAGGCTAACCTTCGATGTACGGCTGATAAAAAAATACTTTTGAACTGCATGTGATTTTAATTTTATTATATACAATGAGAAATTTTTAGTTTATAAATAATTAATAACTAGTCATTAATAATTATTAAAAATATAAAGAATTTGAAATCGTTCTATGGAAATACCTAAAATTATTTGCATTATTATGATATGAGAGTTTGAAGTCGTCTAGGAGGGCACCTGTCGGAACATATCGTAATGATATTAATATCTGAGATTAACAGTGACAGATTTCAAACTCAAGCATCTAATTTAAAAATACTTATTCATAGTTAATAATGAAAACTAATGGGTAAAGATTGTTAGATATTAATTAATAAATAATTAATAAGAAAATATTTATTTATGGCTAATACACAAACATGATAAATAAGAAGAAATTAATAATAAAATTAATTTAAGCTTACTCTTTTCCCATACTGATACTTCTTCTTGGGTAGTTTCATTGCGATAAGTTTTATAAAAAAATACTTGCTTCCTACTTAGGTCCGTTACTCCATATATGTCAAACACTAAAAAATTAAGCAATTCCTTTTCTTTCTGACGATCACCTTTCTGAAGAAAATTCCAGTAATTTAATAATTTTATATCTTTTGATTAAATTGTGTTGAATAAATATGGAAATTTGATGATTATTGAAAATTTCAAATTACTGATAAAATATTCTTGAAAATTATATTCATGTCACTTAATCCAAGAAATTTCATAACTTTTTCTCGTATCCACAATATCCTAGAAAAAAATTATTATCTACTTTAAACATAATGTGGAATTTTATAAATCTTATAACTGAATATCATTATCAAATATTTATTAGATTAGAAGGTTATTTTTGAAGCTTATTCTATTTTAGAGCATTTACATTTTGGAAAGCCACGTGTGTGAAATTTTTTGAAAGTTGTTGAACAACTATACAGGTACCATAATCAAAAATTGTACGTACATTATGTAAAATTGAAATGATGATAATATTTTGAATATTAATATATTAATATTAATATTAATTATATTAACACGATAACCGCTGCTCGAACTTCACGAGAGAATTTACCGCGCCCATGGATATACAGTACCGGTCAGAATTGTCCGGTCATCTGTCTTTCGATAATTGCTTAAATTATACTAATTTGAATTATGTAAGTGAAAAAATTTGTTCTCTTAATTAAATTTAAAGCTATCAAGATTCTTTATAAAATGAGCCCAGCATGAATTCGTGTTGTTGAATTTTGAAGAAGTTATTGCAGAAATAGTCAAGATTTCAATGCTTTCTTAAATTCTAAATAACTTTCGAAGTAATCAACATTTTTTAATGTTCTTGAGCTCATGTTAGAGCTAAGATTCTACAGAATCGCATCAAATCATTATTATAAATCTATAAATTTTTTCTTGTATAAAGCAAGGAGTTAAAATTGTAACAAAAAAGTAGGGAAAATTTCGAAAACATTTTATCAGTAAGTAAATCATAATAAAGATCATATGAATATATATTTTTTGGGAATTCGATACCAAATTCATGATTGTATGTTTCATATATCTTATAAAAATGTTTTTCTAAGCAAAAGCAATATTGGAATTTTCACAACCTTTTTATTTGAACTTTAACCTCGTGCAGTATGTATGAAAAAAATTACACATCAATTCCACGAATTTTGATCGATTTTGTAGAAATTTAGCTTTAAAATTAGTTCAAAAACATTAAAAAATGTTAATTACTTTAAAAGTTATTTCAAATTTAAGAAAGCATTGAAATCTTGACTATTTCTGCAATAACTTCTTCAAAATTTAACAAAACGAATTCATGTTGGGCTCATTTTATAAAGAATTTTGATAGCTTTACATTTAATTAGGAGAACAAATTTTTTCACTTACATAATTCAAATTAGTATAATTTAAGCAATTATCGAAATACAGGTGGGCGGATAATTCTGTCCGGTACTGTACATCGCGGGAAAAGAAAGAAAAGCACTAGTCGATTCTGGGTCAAATGACAGTGTCACCAAAACCAACCTTCTCACACTAGAACAATTACGCCAAGTCAAATCTGGCCCACTCATGGCTGACCTTGCAGCCGAAAGAGCTATACTCCGACTTCGAGGAATCATCGACTTAGAAGTAGAGATCAGTGGGAAGTACAGGATGATTTCTTGTCGCTTACAAACTGGGGGAAGATTTAATCCCAGGAAGAAACTGGCTCGTTCAACACCGAGTTTTACACGACCATTTTAAAAATTGCTTGTTCATTGGTCGACAGCAGAGACAACAAGTTTTTACTACCCCAGGAATCAGTCAGCGCAACGAGGGAGCCGCAGAAGTTTTACAAGAAACTCTCACCCATAATTTCACTGATGCAGCAGCTGAGACTTTCTAAAAAACTAGTCAAAAGGCATGCGACAATTTTCCACAAAGGTGGTCATTTTCGTCAGGCACTAACCTCGTGTCACGAGATACATCTTAAGACATCGCAGCTATTTCGAGAAGCTCAGAGAAACTTTTCGGAAGTGAAAAATGCTCCATGCACGTTCCAGAATACAATTAAGGAGATCCTTGGTACTTTCTGGAGAAAATTTGTCATCGCCTACCTCGATGACCTGATTGTATACTCATATACAGAAGAAGAGCACTTGAATCATTTAGCTCTCATTTTTGAACTTCTTAAAATATACGGACTCTCTTGTAACCCAAAAAAATGCCATTTTGGGAAGACAAAACTGGAGTATCTAGACCACATTGTCACCAGCGACGGAAATCATGTACAGCTTGAACACATACAAGCGATCCTGGAAGCAAAACCACCACAAACAGTATCCTCGCAGTATCTAGGTCTTTCAAATGGACAGCCGTGGCTCCGGAATCGTTCGACAAGATTAAAGCCTTAATAAAAAAATCCTTGGCCTTAGACAGCCCAACCCTCAGCTTTCATTTATCCTGCAAACTTACGCCAGTGCCAAGGGAGTGGGAGCAATCCTCTTTCAACGAAAATGAAGGATGTAAAATCTAAACTCACCCGATGGTCCTGCTTCCTCGGCGAATTCTCGTTCACGATAGAACGTTGTGTGGGAAAAGATAATGAATTAGCGTATGCCCTATCCCACCATCTAGCTCCAGATGAACCTACTTCTGGAGAAACAGACCTGGACCGCATGATGACCCCTATCAGAGAGAAGCAAGCCACCATTGGGGAAGTAAGACTTGCTTTCAACGCCATGGAACAACTCCCTTTAATGAATAAAATAGGAGCAGCGCAGCAACTTGACCCGGCGTTAACACGAGAAACAAAGAGATCGCAGCAATTGAAAAACTCACCTGACGGATCGGACCAAGAAGAACATTTCGTTCAGGAACACCGACTAGACGAACGAGGATTCTGGAAGATACATCCAAGTCTGAATAACTGGCCATTACGAGTACCAATGAATCTCGTAGACTGAATACTCTGGGAGTACCACGACGATGCTCTAGCTGGCCACCCAGGAGCCGACGAGATTCTGAGGGAAATAAAAACACGGTACTACTGGCCAGGAATGAGAGGGACAGTATGAAAATATGTGAGTTCCTGGCATCTATGTATCTGCAATAAACCGGCCCGCACAGCAAAGGCGGATACAATGAGGCCACGAGCATCACGTGGACCCTGGGAGACAGTTGCATTGGACTTGATGGGAACATACCAGCTACGCTGGTACATAACTGCTGGTATATAACCACGCTCAGTCACAGGAAAGAGGTGCCTCCTAGTAGTGACCGACCTCTTCACAAGATGGATTGAAGCTATCCCCATCGCATCCTCCGAAGCATCAAAGCTAACCGTGATTCTGGAACGAGAAGTCTTCTCACGCTGGGGATACCCACGGCAGATACTCAGCGACAACAGCAAGCAGTTCACTAGCCAGCACTGGGCCGCCGTTTGCCAACGTTGGGACTGCGACCTGTGGACCACTCCGAACTACCATCCCCGAGCTAACCCAACGCAAAGGAGAAACCAGGAGATTAAAATTAATATTCGACTGAGAATAATGAAAATCACCGTACCTAGGATCGCGACTTACAGGCCACTTTGTTTGAACTAAGACGAAGACAGGATGCCGGCACGGGACAAACTCCTAGCCCCCTGATGTTAGGATGGACACTCTCCAGACCAGGAGATTGGTGATTCCAGTATCCTAAAAAATAACTGAGGGAAGAGCAACATATCCATGAAGAACGAGAAAAACAACGACAAACGAAGTACCAGCTGGAATATACGAACCTTGCACTAATGCCAGTGTATCAGCCCGGCGATAAAGTATACACTTCCGGAGACTTCCAATCCAAGAAAGAAGACAACTTCAACGTGGATTTCCCACCACGGAAGACTGGGCCACACAATCACAGCAATGATATCCGGAGATGCTTACTGGTTGCATCCAAATCGACGAGAAATAAAAATCCATGGAAGCCAGATTCACCCCGATCCAGCAGCAATTGACAATGAGCAGCACGACACCCGTTAAGAGGAACAAACTCCTACAGAAAAGAACGTATACAACTGGACTGCAGCAACAGCCAGCGATGCCGGTGAGCGACCGTATCAGCCACTGTCAGGTCATCTGAGCCAGAACAGCCACCTGCCAAATCAGCCACGCCCACACGCGGCGAATCATAAAGACGCGGAAGACGGAGAAAACAGGACTGCACCAGCAGCCTCTGACGATGGTGAGCGACCGTCTCAACAACAGGCCAACCAGGTTAGATCAGACACCTGCCATAGCAGCCACGCCCACACGCGACAAATCAAAGAGATAGGATGGACTCAGAAGAGGGCCGTAATAATGAAACCCGAAGCGCTGGTCATCGCTATCAACTACGGGATGAAAGAGCGGCTTACTATCGTGAAGCACGCCCCTATGCACTTCGGAGGAGGCGCACTTAGTTTACTTTAGTGTAAAAACGTATTAGAATAGAACGCCAATTATTTTCATATATGGTAGATAGGATAAGTTAGATAGGATAAATTATATAAACTATGTACCAAAAATCTTTTCTTATAGATATGAACTTATACTTAATTTGTCAAATTCATAGTATAAGGTAAATTCATATATGAGTGTAAAATTATCTTTATTGTTAATATTAAGGCAGAACTTTTAGGAATTTTAGATGAGACTTAACCTACAGCGGGCAAGTAAGTGCCTATCCGGGGAAGGGGGGAATTGTTATAGGCCCTGCGACAGAAGGGAATGAGATTTTGTAAAATATAATATTTTATTCGAATAACGAAAAATCTCATTCACAAAACGGCGCTTGCTCTCCGTTATCTGGCGACAGCATTTTCTTCCACCTCTCAGGCAAGAGTTGAACAAAAGATCCTCTGTCTTCTTCTCTCCCACACCTCGGTACGCTCTCTCGCACTTGACCCAAGTATCAGTGCAGTGAGGAGAGCCACACACTGTATATGCGTTCTCTCTCATTCCACTAGACTCTCTTGGTACTCTCTTTCACACTTATACAGTGTAGCTAGCAGCTCCTTACGCTCTCCCACTACCAGGACCCAGAAATGGGACTCCCTATGTACAAAAAACTTGGAAGAAAAGTAGAAAGTGCAAGAAACGTCCAAGCAAGAGAAAATGCACTTGGAAAGTTGGGGATCACTGACACCTTCCACGGGGCCACTGAAGAGAGAGAAGCTAGGTAAAAGGGAGGGTTTTCCCTAGAAAATTCTCATGAGGAAAAGTCTCGATTACGAACTGGACCTCTACGTAATAAACCAACCTCTAGAAGAAGCTGAGTTTTGCTGCCACCACCGTCTCATCCTGGTAAATCCTCGCCTAAAGATCCTTCGGGTCTTCATTCACCACCTTTCGCAAGAAGATCTGCCTAGGTATTCTCCCCTGGAAGATCCTCAGCGATCTTCCACCACCCTACCTAGCCAGAAGATCCGCCAGGATCTTCTACCCTGGAAGATCCTTCGCGGTCTACCACAGGGCAGGTCAACCTCTAATGTATTAGGTGTCCCCGTAGGGTAGTTCAGGTGCAGGGATATACGCGGCGCTAGTTGTCGGAAGCGGATGGAGTGCGGCAAGGGGAACGGCTTCGTATGAGTCCCGCCATTGTTGTATACTATTTCTGAGCTACATCAAGCTACATGCCATTGGTGAAACCGTTTCAGAATTAAATAAGACAAAATATTTTATTATTGTTAAAATTTAAATCTATTTAACTGTATGGAAGGAATATAAAAACAATGGAAACTGTTATTAACATATTGGTTTATCTATAAACATATTTTTATTTATGATCTTTCGGCATCATGAAAGTTTAATAGGAGTGCAAATTCGGAACGGCACACAAATATTCACAATCGTTCGAAATTAAATACACACATATAATATGTTTTTATTAATTTCCATTGTCTTCATATTCCTTTCATACAGTAAAATATATTTAAATTGTAACAATAATAAAATATTTTGTCTTATTTAATAAAAAAAAGGTCGTAATCGGTATCATTTACGACATCGTAAACGATATCAGATATGGTCCCAATATCCTACGTCGTTTACGATATCACTTACAACAACGTTTACGATATCGCTTACGATAACGTTTCCAATGTCGTTTCCAACGTCGGAATTTTCAATAGGAGATAGATTAGCCGCCATTTTTGGACTCACGAGTCCTCTGGTTAATATAACCAAGGAGTTTTTTAATGATATGATTATGTTTATTAAAGCCTTGTATAAGCTGTAATATTAATATTTTTTGTCTCTCCGATTTCCGTTGAAGTCAGCAGTATTACCATTTTTCATAAAAAATTTTATTATTAGTATATTTCGTATATTTTCTGTATATTTTCTGAAAATAAAAATCAATAAAAATACAAATTACAGATATTTTTGATTTTTACGTATTACGACAAAACCAAGATTTAAGGCAAAATTGTGAAAATGTAATTCAAGAGTGAGTTGTTATTAACTTCTCACTCTTGAATTGTATTTCACAATTTTGCGTTAAATTTTCAATTTCCTTTTAATTATATTTGAATATATTCTCTGTAACACATTTAAAGAACCTAGGTATGCATGTATATGCACTAACACGTGCACACATAATGGTAGTTCATGTGCAGGGATATAAGAGGCGCTAGTTACTAGCGGTCCACCGCCTTTCCATTAGGTTTGCACGGCCTGGTCTACCAGCGAACCCAAGTTCGCCACAGCTCCGGCAATGGAAAGCCAGGGGAATCCAGCATCCCCCTTTATGCCACGAAAAGCGCCCAACACGTCAGCGATAGGACACCGTTCACTGGAGGAGCTGCTGAACTCTCCAGTGTGGAAGCTGCTACCCGAAATCTCTCCGCTGAAGCCGACGGCACCACGTCCAGTACCTGTGACCAGCCCACTGAAGACCCCAGGTCACTCTCGTCAGCGCGCAGTACTCAGATCGTTGAAGAGAACCTTCGAGGAACTCTTCGGGGACTGCTCGGACCTGGACGACTGAGTGAGGAAAAAGGAGAAAGAAGAGAAGAAGAACGGACAGGAAAAGGAAGAAGAGGAACCATCTCCTTCCCTCATTGGCTGAATCCGGGCGATAACAAGGCGCTATATAGGGTGCCTGGTTACAGTTACAGTTACAGTTACCGGGTTCACGGACCAACGGTCCTGCACCATACAATCACCACCCACCACACCACCACCCAAGCTATAAAATCATTTAGTATTTAGAAATTAATATATTAAAAATCTCATTATTCAAAAATGTAGAAACATAATAATTCTTCGAGCTTCTTTATTATATAAAATTGTTGGTGAAACAAGGAATATCAATTTCTTATACTGCCCTGCATTTTCTATGGATAAAATTTATCCAACATTCTTTGGGAGATATCGAAAGTGGTTCGATAGCCGTGTGGTTAAACTTATAAGGTTAGTCTGCGTTATACATATAGGTTAGGTAAAATTTAAGGTTTGAATCCTGTCAGCGTAAGATTAATTTCAAAAGCGGCACAGTGGGTCCAATCATGTAGGATAAAAGAGGAACGAATTATAGTGTTTGCTATCAACAAGTGGTGAAACTATTGTCGCTAACCATGTTCTTTTTAACCTGTTGTAACCATAGCAACTACAGTTTGATATTCTTTTGATAAAATCAGATGGTTCATGAATAATTGATTAACGTTTTAAAAATTTCCGCTCTTTAGAATATACCTAGTAAGAAAGTGGGCATTGAATGGCATTGAAATGTCAAAGTCTGGAAAGAAATGGAATCGAGGATAAAACTTTTGAACGCATTTTAATTCCTAGGCATTAAAAGGAATTCAAAAGTTTTATCCTCGATTCAATTTCTTCCCAGACTGTGACCTTTCAATGTCATTCAATGCCCACCTTCTTAATGGGTTTCGGGTTGCGGGGTACGGGGGTTTCGTTTGCATTGATATTAGTTTTTGCTATCATAACTTGGCGGCGCTGATGCTCATTTTCTAAGAATTAAAATATATTGTAATTCACACGCATCTGTAGCTCACTTTGCATCGATTCTATCAACTAAGAACTGCGATTCATTTTACTATAAATTATCATTACAATACTAACGATCGATTTTAGAAAGTTGGCCCTGTTTTTGAAGCTGTTAGGCAAGGATTTTTTTTGTGAAAAGATTGTTATTTCAATTTCCCGCATACAAGGAACATTAGGTAGGTGTTCCCCTCCGATTTTCTGCGTTCTCACTTATATGTTACAGTTCTTAAAAAACTAAGCGACACGTATTTTTTCTTATGTGCCCGAAATGGTTTCATATATAATAACGGAATCTTTCACAGTCAAACCAACTCGAGCAATGTCCTCACAATAATAGATGAAAAATGTGATTTTGTCAACTTGATCAAAAAGATTTTAGGGGGGTAAAGAACCCCACAATAATTTTTAATTATACAGAAAATTTCGAAGCGGGCATGATTTCAACCCGAAAAATTCTCAAGAGAAATTAATTTACAAGGGCCCTAGCGAACTGGCTGAACGGTAGCTTTACGCAGTCGTGTTTGATTGTGTTTTGTATGTTCGTCACGAAGCTTTCGTACATGCTCCGCACTGTTAACCACTATTTGTTTTAGTGATTATCCACTAGTCGAGAATGGCGTACTTCGCATTTTGTCAAATAGTGGATAACCACTAGAAAAAAGTGGTTTCCCACTATTTTGGATTTAGAGAACAGGAAGTTATTAATTTGATCATAATAGATTGAAATTAACGTTCGAGTACGGAAAATATTTACAGTTCAAACTTTGTTTAATTGTCATCAACTTTTGGATATGACTAGTCAATGAGAATTTCGACAACTATTTTAGAAAGAAACTCGCTGAAGGAAGTAAAGGCTATACCGGCCGAGGCCTGTAAGAAGTAAAATAATTAAAAATGTTTTTTTTTTAACCAGTCCGGGTCAAATTTGATCGTATGATATATGAAAAAGTTGCACCGTATTGCGGAGTACACATGGAACAATTTAAAAAGTGCAATTGATGCTGGTATGATAGTTCACGATGTAGACCTACGGAAATGAGATCTACATGCTAAAAACGTCCTTGGTTTTGAAGGTTCACGATTTTAAAGCATCTGACTGGTGGGTATGGAGGTTTAAAAGAATTCACCGAATAACATCCAGAAAAGTCAATAAATTCATCGCCAGAAAAACATTATATGAAAAGGAAAATTAAAAGCAAATGCGGAGAATTTTGTGAATGGAGTGAAGCCGTACATCACACAATATGGGAGAGAGAATGTTTATAACTCGGATCAAAGTGGATTCCAGTTAGAAATGCATTCTGGGAGATCATTGGCAATTGAAGATACGTGACAAGTCGAATGTGTTATCCAATTATGAATGAGGCAAAATAAGCATTCAAAATGTTTTTGTCCTTATTTTACGTTAAAAATAACGTTAAAAGGTAATGGACATATGCAATAATTTTATTTATTAACGCTAAAAATTAAAAAAATAAAATGTCTGACCATGAACTTTGCTAAAGGCGACTTTAATCGCAGAGCCCAAGTATTTGGCGCGTAAAATTCACAAATATAATTTATAATTAGGAAATGCAACTTTGCTAAATAAGTGTAGTAAATAATAAAATTAATAACATAAATCGTGCTAATGTGTCAAATTATTGCTTATGTCCATTACCTTTTAACGTTATTTATAACGTAGAATAAGGATAAAAACATTTTGAATATTTATTTTGCCTCATTCATGAGTTATAATGCTATTTTACGCTAGTTTTGCGCAAGCTTTACGCCCAGAAGTTGTACGGCAAGCGACACCTGCTGGGAAGAATTTGTGAATAAATTTTTCTGCTTGGTTGTGTACGCGAAACTTACTTTATTTCACAGACATATAATAAAATGCACTTAACCCCTTCGTTGACATTGACGCCATTTGGCGTCAAATTTTTTCGTGCCCTGCGTGTCATGACGCTATTTGGCGTCAACCATTTTTATCATATTCAACTAAGTCCTACTTGGAATCCAAGTCTACCTAAGGGTTTTCGGGCTCACTGAATCTTAATCTGTAGTCAAAATTCATAAATTCTAAACGCTCTTCAGTGTAAATACTTACCGACTCGCATACATAAAACCCGGCGTTCAGGGTCAGTAACCGGACTTTCAAAATTCCGTTGATTATATGCAACGCGACATTTTTAATTTTCAAATTTTGATTCACATGATAATCAGCAAACTAAATAAACTTGTATTAAAAAATAGTAAGCAACTTAAATAACCAAGAAATGCAAATAATTACCAAATTTAAACATTTTTGCATTTACGTCCGCCATAATGGATCCGCCATTTTGAATTTTATAGTTTTGAGTTCAGATTCGTAATTCAGATTCGTAACAAAATATTTTCTTGCCATTTTGGGCACATATTGACGAAATCTCTCTGCCGACGAAGGGGTTAAGGGTGGTTAACCATTATAAATTAATTTCTGGTGAAAATGCAACAACACGTAAACTTTATTTTATTATTGCGTGCAACATATATTTTTCCCAGACTTTTCCGGGTTGAAATCATGCCCGTTTGCAAATTTTGTATAATTACAAATTATTGTGGGGTACTTTGCCTCTCAAAAATCTTTTTGATCAGCTTGACAAAATCACATTTTTCATATTAGATTGTGAGGAGATTGCTCGAGTTGGTTTGATTGTGAAAGATTCTGTTATTATATGTATATATACTATAATAATATAATAGTTCTTGCTATCAAAACTTGGCGGCGCTGATGCTCATTTTCCCTTTTTTAAGTACCCACCTAAAATACATGGTAGTGGACGCACTGTGCATTTTTCGACCTGAACCTCCTGGAGAAATTTGTAAGATTGTTGTGGACGATATGGAGGGTGAATTTGTCTTGAAGTACGATCCGGAACTCGACGATATAATACAGGTAGCGTAAGTTTGGTTTATCTATTTTTCATTAGCAAGTGGTCCGGAAAATACCGGACAGTATTGAATTGACCCCAACGCTTTATGGCGTCCATCTCACCTACCGAGACCACTTTGCCTCTCTTTCTCTCTTGTGCTCGAGAGTACCCTTTCCTTTTCCTCGAGGTATACTTTGATTTAATAATTTCATTCTCTCTCGTGAGGATTAAAGTTTAATTATTAAAGTCTTCTTCTTCTTCTTGGTTGTGGCTTCTTGCTGTGTCTAGCAAATAGCCATATCTATACAAAAATAATGTCATTGGTCCACAAAAAAACTATATGTCCAGTTCAAGAATTAGCAGCAACAGAAAAAAAAACACCATTTATCCACAGGCGCAGAAAGCAGACTCAGCAGATTGAAAACCATTCAGTAACTAGCTTGTACTGTCTATAGGATGGGAGGGAGAGGCCATAAAGCAGTCAGTCGCTCCGCCAAAAAGCGAAAGAACCTCGGTCTACCCTCCGAAAGGATCGGGCACTCCCCAATCAAGTGTGCAAGGCTCTTCAGCTCCGCGCCACAGCTGCAACCGACGTCCAAGTCCCACCCCATTCTGATAAAATGGGAACCGGTGCATATGTGTGAGGATCTCAAGCGAGTGACCAGGCTGATGTAACCCCTCGGGAATCTGGAACTCGCGAACCATGGCCTGGGAGTCTTGAAGGTAACCCTATTAAAATACTCATTGGAGCCAGATACAGAACGTACGTAGGGCCATTGGGAGCAGCACCAATACCTAAAGTCCCGGTCAAGTGCAGAATAAAGATCAACCAGAGGAACCCCACAATGAACCGTGAAAGGCAGCCGTGAGGCCATCCTAGCGACACAGTCAGCCTGCTCATTTCCGCCAATCCCAGAGTGTGTAATTATTAAAGTCAACCGTAATTAAATTCGGGTTCTCTCAGGTGGTGACGCGATAGGTTAGTTTAAATTCGCCATACTGTCGCGTGTTGACTCGGAAAGTTCCGAGCACTGTAAAATTACTTATTTGACATTCTGGCATTAATCTTGCTTTTACTAAACGTTGAATTGTGTAGAATCCTTTCTTCCTGCTTTATAATAAATTTTGTTATGGCAAATTTACTTATAATGAAATTCTAGTCCTCTTTTAAACCTAAAATTGTAAGAAATGGAAATATGTGTCACTTTATAGGCGTAAAAGAGGGTTTATTATAGTAAAAATTAAACCCTCCACAAACTTTTCTAAAACAAGGCTCTATAGTTTGACACACAAGTAACACCGAATACACACGCTTCTTGAAAATGCAGAGTCAAGTCTTCATCAACCAGTATAGAGTATTGGACCGCACTCTTCAAAAAAATTAATATGTGTTGTGGAGCAAGGGTGAACACCTAATTAGATGTACTTGTGTATCCATGGATAGATGAAATAATGACAGAGAATTCGAGATATGAATTCTCGGACTCCGTAATTTTCTTCATGGTGGCAGCAGTGAAAATAAATCACTGCGCGCATGATTTTATTTCTCGTTGTTTATGATTTTAAGTCTCCGACTTCGTGGAATAAAATCATGTTAGGGTCCGTGCTTTAAAGTCTTGGACATTATAATGAAAAAGCATAGAATTCGAGACCTGAGAGTTAAGGCTCCGCAAAGGGGCGTGGCCTAATACCTCAAAAATCGAGACCCTTACTTTAAACTCAAGGGTTCCGAGATCTTAGTTCCCCTGTCAAAGCGTGACTTTGTATCACGGAGTTCCAACTACTTATATCACTAAGCTATGGAGAAATAAAATCACGAATACATCCGAGATGAAAAATCACGAATCCGTTCTTTTGTTTCACGGTAAAAGCTTGATATAAAATCAAGGAGCACTTCCGTGAACTAATATTTCGCGATTTCTCGCCGTGCAGCAAATGCAATATTGTTATATGTATATCGAATAATAATTATTTTGAGACACTATTAAAGTTGTATGTTGGCAATCATTGTGAAATTAGTATAATTCTTCATATAATAATAGTTATCTCTGAAAATTTTACGGAATCTTCAAAAAACGACAAATAAAATTTTATCTTTGTATAATTTATACACCTGAATATTATTTTTAAAATTGTTATATTATTACACTTTCAATACATATCATAACGTATTGAATTTTCGCATAAGGAAAAATGAATATTTAAAAAGTTTGTAACACACAAAGTTTTCTTACCTTATCCTAGAATAACAATAAAATATAATAAATAAAATCTCAATATGAAATGTATAATTTACAAGAAACTATTCGTGTGACAGAATATGATAAATAAATATTTATGAAAACTATAGGATATTCAATGGTACACTAAAAAATCCAGTTGAAAATTACCAATCGATTATAAAATATTTTACTATGATTGACGTTGGAATAGTTCGACTCTATTGTGAATTTGCAACGATAAGCGGTGTGATTTCACACTATTTGTATGAAGTTTGCATTGAAAGTTTAATATTACCACGTGAATCAGGGCACGATAAACATGGTTAATTTCAACCACAGTGTAACGTATATTAGAATGTAATTTTACAACGTGCCGGTAAATTCGCAAAGCGTACTGCTATTTACTTTACCATGAAAGTGTAAAAATGCAGACCGAGTGTAAATCTACCAGAATTTTATAATCCCACGCTTCATGACGCATCTTCGAGACTTCGAGTCGCGTTTCGAACGTTGTGCCTAATGGAAGTTCTTTTCTGAGTTTTGCGGCGTAAATAAATTCGCGCCAAGGGTTGTTCCTTAGTGGATTAGTTTATGACGAACAGAGTAATACAGTATCCTTAATACTTCGAAGTGGCCGTGGACTCCGTGAAACTGGAAAATTCAACATTATTTGATCTTTAATTGTTTTGCCTTCACTTTCCAAGTTCCGAGAACGCATGAGGACTTCAATTTCAAGAGGTAAGAGTTACCTCCAGGTCTGTTACAAATTGGCTTAAATCAAATCTATTCAAGTAAAGAAGGTTGTACATAGCAGCGCATTATTAATATAGGTTACAGGGGATTCTCATTACGGCTTCATAAGGAGCTCAACCAGCCCTATCGAACTATCGATACTTTAAAAACTTACTATAAATATATGCTTGTGTTTTTTTATGAACATGTTTACCAGCTTCTTTTCCACCTGCCGTAGAAATATGTATAATTGAAAATGATAGAACAATATTTTACATCTGCTCTTGTATACATACTACCATTTTCAATTATACATATCTTTTTGGCACGTGAAAAAGAAATTGGAGAACATATTCATAAAAAAATACAGGCATATATTTATACAGCGAGTGACTTAGATTCTTCATTATTTTGAATTTTTTTATTTGCGAAAATAAAACATTTTTATCAATTTATTTTCTCAGAAAATAATAAATACTTAAGGGAAGTAGCAAGTTCATGTAATGGATGTGGTCCAGTTACGACACGTATGTGTCTAAAATATATTTTTAAAAAATTATAATTTAGGAAATGGTAGATTGGAAAAAAATAGACGTAGATAGACAACTTTTAGGTTTGATAATAAATAAGAAAAATTGCGATATATTTTTCTAAAATTGAACTTTTTTCATTATCAAACCTGAAAGTAGTCTATCTAAGTCTATTTTTATTTATTCTATCATTTCCTAAATTATAATTTTTTTCAGATATATTTTGGACACAAACATGTAGTAACTGGACCACATTCTTTACGTGAACTTGCTACTTTCCTCAAGTATCATATGCCCTTAACATATTGTGCATTTATTTTCAAAAAGCTACATGAAAATAATTCAGGAAACAACTTTTGATGGAATAAATGTTTGACATTTGTTACTGTATACCTTGTGGATATACATTTAGAATCAATGGCACTACGGAATTTCTATAGGAAGTATTATATAGATGATTTGTAATTTATTATGAGAAATCTTTTCAAAAGGTCATGCCATGATTTGTATTTTTTGTATGATATTTTGAAGAGGCCGTACTTGAAGGCTGGTAGAATACCTACAATTTTTCCTGATTGTCTCCAGTACCTGACAAAGATAATAAGAAAACGTTGAGCTCCTAGAAAACGAGAAGCTTCCCCTCCTGCTTCAAAGAGAATAGAAAAAAGGAAGCTCTTTGATGAAGTCAATGAAGTAGTTCTAGTACAATGGAAGAATCAGGAACTGACAATTTTAATGGAGGTAATGATTATTTGAAGAGTATTCATGCAGAAAGTATTCATGAGGAAGAAAAAAGTTTTCAAACAGGAAACATACACGAGGAAAAATCAACTAGTTCTGAAACAGTACTTCTAGACGAGGAAAACGCAAGTTTTCAAACAGAAAACCTAAGCGAGGTCGAATAACAGCGTCTCACTTTATTCCATTCATTATTTGTCAATAAAAATAGTTTGACAATTCCAACATCTTGGAATCGGCGACAAGCGGATAAAAATGATTCTACTTGTATATCGGGCATAGAATTAACGCAAATCATATCTCGAAAAGTTGATAACAGAATCTTGTTTGTATCTTCAAAAAAACTGTTTGTTTTTGAGGATTTGCGAGTTCAAGCCGAGGTAATGGACATTCCTGTAGAATTAGAGCAAATTGGCTTTACAGGTACGCATGTTTCGTCAGCTGAAGAAATTGAGAACTTAATAAAAACTTTTGACAGGTTCCAAATTTGTACTGGATGTTCCTCGCCGACTTCTGTTAGAGATTTGGAAAACTCTTTTGCTTTTCGTGACTGTGAAGGTCGTTTGCATCACGCAAAATGTTCTTTGAGCATGGCAAATACTGGCAAAATCACAAAAACATCATGTTGCGAGTCTTGTAGTAAGGGAAAGAAAACTTTGGCAAATAAAACGCTTCGTTTAAAAAAACGAAAAGAGTATCAGCGAATTAATTCAAAACTAAGTCCTACCAAAATGTGACAGCTTGATATTATGAAGCGTAGACACAAAATTACAAATAAGCGGAAAAGTAGTTATTTACGACTGTACCGTTACTATAAGGATAAACTGAAAATAAGTCAAGAAGAAATGGCATCTCTGAATGACAAGTCCTTAGCAGACAATCTTTCAAAATTAAAAATTAACAAAAGCGAACACACGGTGATTCCTGAAATAGTAGAAGCTTTCAGGTGCAAGAATAGTAGAAACCGCAGGTATTCAGAGAATTGGATACTGTTATGCTTGCTCTTTCATATGCGTTCACCAGCAGCCTATCGCTTATTAAAAGAAAAGAAAATTCTACTATTACCATGTACAAGCACCATTCATAGGTAAATATGAAAAAATTTAATAATTTTAAAAGTTTAATGATAATAACTAATGCGTTGTTGGAAAAAAATTGGCTTTAGGGTTCGTAAGTAATTAAGTTCACTTAATCAGACGTTTCGGTTCAGATTGGAGTGATCTTTATTACAATATATAAATTCAAAAAGGGGGGAGCGGCTTATTTGACTCTTTTTAGAGTGAAACCATAATAATTGAAACACATAATACAGAATAAAAATACTTAACATGATAAATAAAATTTATGAGTGAAAGCGGTATATAATTTTTTTTTTCCAAAAACGTACCAGTTTCTATTAAAAATAAGGGTCAATAGAACTTTCACTTTTAATAGCAATTTTTATTTTTTTACAGATATTTATCATTGATGGAAACGCCCTGCGGATTCGACGACAAGTTTTTCAAGCTGTTCGCAAAATGTTTATCAAAAAATCCAGAATTATATAGTCATGGATTGTTATCTGTTGACTAAATAACAACAAGACAAAATGTACGTTTAGATCCAAAATCAATGAAAATACTGGGTCTTACTGATTATGGAAACGAAGAGCAAGTGGAAGTCAGTGAAAAGGCAGATCACGGCATGGTTTTTATGTTCCAACTGTTAACGGGTTCTTTTACACAACCTGTTGCAGTGTTTGTCTCTAAAGGACCAGCTTGTGGTACCACTATTGCTAAATTAATCATTCAGGCTATCACGCTACTAGAAAAAGCAGGCGCAAAAATGCATGGAGTCATAACAGATGGAGCATCAACTAACAGAAAATTCTGGTCTGAGATGGGAGTTAGCTGGAAAATGATCAATGTTCAGAGTTGGTTTTCCCATCCCAGTCAAGAAAATCGAAAAGTTTATGTTTTTTCAGACACACCACATGTCATAAAGCGCATGCGCAATCGTTTATACAAAAGGGGTGAGCTGAAGGTAAGAAAACAAATTATCCGATCATAGAGTTCTGGTGCAATTTTTCCTTGATAATATTTCATATGTGCAATGTCGTCTCATTTATTGCAGGTTCGTGCCGATGAAAATCCTATTAGATAGGATTATTTCAATAAACTATATGTGTATGAACAGAACAATCCAACTGGAAAATGGTGCCCAAAAATTACTCCTAATCATTTGTATCTGAATACTATGCTAAAAATGAGGGTTTCCTTACCAGTTCAGGTATGATTTTGTTTACCGGATGAAATCTGAATCAATTAACAGGACAGCGATTCGATTTATACATTACCGGAACTTTAATATTATCGAATAAATGACTATTCCAAAGTTAATAAAATATTCGAGAAATTGAAAAAATTCTTCGTTCTTTTAGATTTTGAGTAGGTCCATGGCTACAGGTCTGTTGAAAACTCGAGATTTTTACCCGTCTGTGTTTAATGGATGTGAAACAACTTCAGAATTTTTCCTGCGAGTCAACAAAGTCTTTGATACTCTCAATCGACTCGAAAATGGTCCTACACTTGGATAGACAGATTTCAAAGTAAAAAAATTAAATAAATTTTTACGCAATCAATAACTTCTAAAAGATGCTCTTTGGAATTGCAAATCAACCTGTGCAAATAATAGAAACATTATAATTAAGAAGAAATAAAAATAAAAATTCATTTTTCATTTCATTCATTCCTTACATTTTAAACTTTCATCGCGTTTTATTTGATATTCAGTTTCAAAATTTATGTTCCCACTTTACAGGTACTGAATGAATTGTTAATCTGGCTTGATGAATGGGAAAAACGAGTTAAAACGGGTGAAATAAATCCAGAAGATTTCCTCACAAGCAACACAAGCGAAGGACTAAGAGTTACAATCAATTCGGCAATAGATTTGTCTATAGAATTATTGCAAAAGGATGCATTCAATCATGTACTGAGTGGTTACATAAATCAAGATCCGATAGGGGTTAGTATACCCAATCTTGAAAGTACTTTTTAATTTATCCAGATTAATAAATCAAGAAGTACTTTTTATACGCCATATTTGTACTGTTAACTTTGAACAATACATAAAATATTCTTTTTTTTTAATATACGATTATGGTAAGAGGAGAGAGAAAATAAATTTCGTACGGGCATTCATTAATTGTACGAATAGACACTTTAATTGATTTACACGCTTATAATAATGTATATATTATTGTTAATTACCATCATAAAATTAAATTCAGAGTTGCGCCGGAAGTATTTCTCAATAAATTGTTTTTTTAATACTTAAAAGTTGTAAAATTTCTTTTACAAGTAAAAACCCCACTTTCCCTTTTCTGGATTCCAGTAATGCATGTAACTCGCATTAAGTGAGATTTTTTGAAACTAAATTGCAAAATGAATTTTTATTTTTATTTCTTCTCAATTATAATGTTTCTATTGTTTGCACAGATTGATTTGTAATTCCAAAGAGCATCTTTTAGAAGTTATTGATTGCGTAAAAATTTATTTAATTTTTTGTACATAATGCATTAGCAAATTGATTTTATAGTGTGGATTTGGTTTTTTCGGGTATAAGGTGAAAGGAAACTTTTTTACTTTATTACAGAATGAATTTAGATAATAAAAAACTTGAGCGCATATGCATGGACTGATGAATGTTTATTTACTCTTTTCTTTCCAGCTTCTTCTAACTTCTTTTTATGCGGAGAAAAATATATACTTTCTTATTTTATTTTTTCATTTTCTAATAGTTTGCATTTTTTGGTCAACATATTCTGCACTGCTTTAAGTTTTACTAACAATTTTTTAATGGTGTATTTTCTTTTTATGTATAGAGGTTTTTTGGCACGATTCGGATGGCTGGTGAAACAAATGATCACCCTTGCACGCCCACATTCTTACAAATTTACAAAATTCTATCTGTATACAGTAATCTGAAACCTCCCAAACTAGGTAATTGCACTACTTTCGATAATGATCCTCCACAGCCACTAGTAACAATTTCTCAATTAAAAGAGATTTAAAAGTCTGGTCACAAAAGTTGCTTTGAGGAAATAAAGAGTAAATTAAAAGTCGTTGTAGAAGACGTTCATTCTGACTTCAGTGATTTTGTCACGGCTGTAGAGCACGATTATGCCTTACCAGAACTCATAGATTGTTTGCTCTTTTTTTACTACCGAGAGCGTTTGTTGGCATATAAAACAACGTGTAAAATGTAACGTTCGTTTGAGTGCTTTTTTGTCAACATCTGATGTTGCGAAAGGCACTTTGCTTTTTTCCTGTAGTCAAATGCCACGTAGTTTCGAAAAATTTATAAATCCACACAAAGAACTCATTCATCTGAATTTTATTTGCAAATTAGAATGACAGAATTCCTCAAAAAACAAATGATCAATCTTAGAAACAAATCAAGTCAGCTTAAAAAGAAACAAGCCAAGCTTTGCTCAACTGGATTGAATCAGAACTGAGAAAGTGTACTTATATCCCATTTACAAAATTAATTTATAGAATAAATGATGTTAAATATTTAAAAGAAAATGTTTAATTTGGTTTTAACGAGTTTATGAAGCTTGTTTATCTGAATAATGATTTATACTTATCATGTATTGATATATTTGTCTGTGATTAAAAAGCTAATACACATGTGATAGAAAATTGTTAATAAGTATGTGAGATAAGCACCAAAAGAAAAGTGATAATAGTACATTACACGTTGAGAGGCGAAAGAGAGCGAATGCAGACGAACGTGAGGTTGGCCGCACGAGGCCGAATTGATCGCGATTGAGCGTTATCGAACGCGAGAACGACAGCCTGAGGCCGAGAGCTGTCAGCGCGTGAGATAACGCGAAGTCGCGATCAATTCGACCGAGTACCGCGAACTTGACGCGAGTTTGCATGAGCTATAACAATTTTTTGCAAATGTGAAAAAAAAATTATTGGTCGACTTTTTCTCTCCATGGCGCAATTATTTCAGTGCAAAATTTCTTATGAATTTCAACTGACTAAATATTTTAATTATTTTTCAATTTAACGTTCAATAATGTTTCATATTAGTTCATTAAAATAATTTGAATATGATTAATGTTTCATAATAATATAATAATAGACAATTTTTACTTTTTCGATTAATTTATTAAATGAATTTTTTATTAGATCATTAATAATTGGTTGCTTGAATTAATTATATATATATATATATATTAATTCAATACATTAATTTATACTAAACTTTATTAAAGCAACTACAGTAAAACCTATCGTAGCCGACACTCTCCTAACGAACATCCCACTCTGACGCTTCACATTATTAGTCGAGAAATGTGCATGGTCAGGGCCGTCTTAAACACCGTCTTTGGAGAGTCCTCATATTTTTGTAAAACATCTTGGTATTTTTTTTTTTTTAATTAACATTTTTAATGAAATATTAATTTAATTAATTATTTTTTAAACTAACTTTTACTCACCTTTTTGCACAAAAGTAAACACAAAAATATGTACAAGCCGGTGCACGTGTGTTACTAAACACAGGGGCACCTGTTGCCACAGCACTGAAACAAGCTAGTAATAAGTCCCTAGCAATTATCGGATGTGATTGGTAACCATCGTAGCCGAACTTGTCTCCCATATGTGTCGGCTACGATAGGTTTTACAGTATATTAGATCAAATGATAAGGTCTTGTTACTCATCATGCAATGCATAATATTTTGTATTATCAACATAAAATAAGGCAATTAATGAAGAAAATCAGTAAATAAATATGTCGCTAATATTTCCATTATTATCGATATTAGTAAAGAAATATTGATGAAGAAATAGTTTTACTCTAATTATTCGTGATATAAGGATCCTTTATGCAAGACAATTCATTTCTTGTATTTTTGCGATTAATTTTCTAGAGTGTTATAACTATTTTATGTTTCAAGTTCTGATTAGTATTTAAATAAAATTGATAATCTTAGTTCTCCAAAAATCATAAAACTTTAATTGTTTATCAATTTTCTCCATATAAAATAATACTTTAATCGGAGAGGACGAAGGTAGCGCCACCTTACGGATTAGTTCCAAGTGGCATCACTAAGGGACGACATTTTTGAAGTTGAAGAAGGCCTTCGTTGGATAGGGCTGAGCTCAACCGAGGCCATAACTTAAGAACGGAGTTATTCTGATTGAACCTGCCCGGGAGGGTGATCCCACTGCGTGGAATTGTGGATGATCGACAGGCCGCGTCCTTCTGCACTGTATTTAACGGAACGGCACGAGGCTGAGTCGTCCCAGGGATATCAGATCATTCAACTTGGAAATGTACATCGACTGAGTTCTTGAATTTACTGTTCGTAAATTGTTGTTCTGGCCATTTGTTCTTTGAACAAGAAGCCACTAACAGAAAAAGAAGAAGATGACGCATCGTCGTCTCAACGCTCGGCGCTGCAGCCGTCATTCTATAACCTCTATAACCTAGAATTTCACAATGTGAAGGTAAGTGTTAAATAAAGAAAATAAACTAAAAAACTCTTTACTGGATATTTGAAATTGAACAATATTTCACTAGTTTTAACTTGAATAATTTGAACCTTTACACTTTGATGCCTTTTAAAAGAATTATCTGAATGTAGATGAATGTTGAGAATTAAAAATTTTTAAGTGTTTAATTTGTACCCTATTGTAAAATACATCATATAGATGTCGTAAATGACATCGCAAACGATATCGTAATTTGGGATAGTATGTATAGGACGTTATATACGATTTGATAATTTTTTAAATAAATATTTATTGAATAATATATTGGATCTATAATTTAATTCGTGCGGTTTGCTAAGCGTAAACAACAATTATTTGTTTTCACTCAAATATGTCGAACTTAGTGCAGAAAAAGTGTTTTTGCGGGGCGTTCTTCTTCATTACTTTAATATGAAGAAAACTGCTGCCGAAAGTCATCGTATTTTGGTGCAAGTTTATGGTGAACATGCTCTAGCTGAGCGAAAGTGCTAAAAGTGGTTCGCACGATTTAAAAGTTTGTGATTTTGGCTTGGAAGACGAAGAACGTCCTGGGCAGCCAAAAAAGTTTGAAGATGAAGAACTCGATGAAGATTGTTGCCAAACACAAGAAGAGCTCGCAGAATCTTTGGGAGTCACTCAAACAGCCATTTCAAAACGTTTAAAAGCAGCCGGATACATTTAAAAGCAAGGAAATTGGGTTCCACATGAACTCAAGCCGAGAGACGTTGAAAGGCGGTTTTGCATGTCCGAAATGCTGCTAGAACGCCACAAAAAGAAGTCATTTTTACATCGAATTGTTACTGGTGATGAAAAATGGATCCAATACAATAACCCCAAGCGCAAAAAATCATATGTGAAACCCGGCCAACCAGCCAAATCAACGGCAAAACCGAATATCTATGACGCAAAGGTAATGCTCTGTATTTGGTAGGATCAGAAGGGTGTGCTGTATTATGAGCTGTTAAAACCACGTGAAACCATCAATGGAGAACGCTACTGAACACAATTAATCCGTTTGAAGAGAGCAATAGCCGAAAAACGCCCGGAATATGCGACCAGACACCAGGCAATAATTTTCCATCATGACAACGCTCGGCCCCATGTTGCTATTCTGGTTAAGAACTATTTGGAAAACAGTGGATGGGAAGTTTTACCCCACCCGCCTTATTGCCCAGACCTTGCCCCTTCTGTCTATCATTTGTTCCGGTCGATGCAGAATGCCCTCACTGGAATACGGTTCACATCAGAACAGGGTATCAAAAATTGGCTTGATACATTCTTGGCCGCCAAGCTGGCACAGTTCTTTTGAGATGGAATCCACAAATTGCTAGAAAGATGGGAAAAAGTCATAGCTTCAAATGGGCAATACTTTGAATAATACTATTGTACATGTTTTTCTTAAATAAACGTTCAAATTTTTTAAAAAACGCACGAATTAAGTTATAGATCCAATAATTTACTCAGTAATTGAATGTTAAAATTTGGCAACGAAGACTTTTTTCAAACGTTTTTAAAACGACCTATACAGCTACACGGCGATCCAGCAGTTTGAATTATTTACAGGTAAATAGTGAAATATGAAAGATAGTAAAGATACAAAGTAAAGGATAGCAAAAAGTACTATTTCCTATCAGAGAATAAAATGTATTTCAAAACTTCAGGTAAAAACATTTACTTTATAGAAAAGGTCTTTTTTGCCAAATTTTAACATTCAATGACAGAGTTAATTATATTACGTAATAAATATTCATTTAAAAAATTATCAAGTCGTATATGACGTCGTATACCACATCGTAAACGACATCACATACTATCTCAAATTACGATGTCGTATACCACGTCATATACGACGTCATATAGGATATCATATATGATGTCGTTTACGATGTCATTTACGATGTCACTTACGACATCGTATATGGTGTCGTATTTTACAATAGGTACTTTTATTAACTAATTTACATTTCATAGTATGCAATTTTTATGTTCAACATTTTGGATTGAAACTTGCTGAATTATCAACGGTTTCAGACCGAATATTTTTTAATATTTCAGTTTTATATTATTCTTTTGGAACGTTTTAAGTTCTTCTTGACAGAAATTAATATGTAATCCTTAACAAAAGTTTATTATAAATGGTAATTCGAAATACTTTCAATATGTGATTATATTTTTACATGTTATAGGTTACACGATATGATTTGATTCGGCATCTACGTTTCCAGACATCATTCCTTTTTGTTTGAATCCTCGAAAATCACGACAAAGCAAGATTTTATTTCTTTAATTGAAATTTCATCAAAATGTTTTCCTGTACTTTGTGTAGGGCTTCCTTTAAATGTATAGAGTGATATAATAAACACTAAAGAAATCATGTACTTAGTGTAAATGTGCAAATTGCGTGTCGTTACTCAGGATGTGAAAAACAGTTTAATAACTATAGCAGTTTTATCCAACACGTGTTTTGGAGGCATAAGCAAAATGCCAAAACTCTCGATTGATATGTGTCTACTGGTAAGTTGTAATTTAAAAGGTCAAAACATTGAAAAGCTGAAAAAAAATTTGTATGCACATTTCAAAAAGTCTCACAATGATATCTTATGCTCGTATCCGTTACGCATTCATATGAGTAGAATACATCGTGGGGGAGAAATTAACATTCAAAATAATGAGGAAGTAATTATGGACAGTAGGCCGCATGACGTTACTGTAGAAAACGGCGACAATTTTAATGCTATAGTTAATGAGCTTGGTGGAGCTACTTCAAGTAGTTTAGAATCTTTTCAGGTTAAAGATCTAGCCACAGTATACCTAAAAGCAACTGCCAAACACTGTGCAACAGAATCTGTTATGCAGCCAATTATACAAGGTTGGGGGACGGGGTTTCAAAAGTGTATACAAAATTACGCTTCTTTAGTTACCTCAAGTGACGTGTCGCAGAAAACTAAGAACTGTGAAGCTAGTCTTACTGTGCCTTGAGAAATACATTTCTAAATTTTGATGAGAAATTATTTTAAAGGAAGTCATGGAAGATTTACATGTACTGGCAGAGGATGGTATTGCAGTAGATTGTGTAGATGGTACTGTTATATATCGGGGAACTCTTGTTCTAATGCTTGGCGACAGTTTGGGAAGTCACCAAATTGGTGGGATTACTGAAAATTTCAGCAAGTCTCTTAACTTTTTTCGATTCTGTGAGATCCTACGTGCACAATTAGAAGCGGACGATTATTCGCCGAAAGCAATACGTACTCCAGAGAGTCATGAAGAATGTGTTAGCGAGGCACTACGAATGGGTAAAATTTTTAAGGGTATTAAAAAAAATTCTCCTCTCAATCAGATTAAAAGCTACCATGTTTGTAATCCATCATGACCTAATACTTGCGATAAAATCTTTGTTGAAAAAACACTGGTTCTCGTTGGAGATAATCGGGATTCAGCTTGGCGCATGATTTTATGTTTACGAGGAGTCTGTTCAATAATTTGTGCTCCTGCACTGACAAAAGGACAAATCGTTGTCCTTGATAGTAAAATCGAACAATATTTACAATTAAGGATACGTTATTTTTCCGATGAACGTTTGAAACCCAAGCACCACTTTCTTTGTCACTATCCTGCAATAATTGAAGAATTAGGACCTATGAAACACTTGCAAACAATACGACTTGAGGGTAAGCATAATTTTATGAAAAATACAGCTAAGCATTGTCAGAATTTTAAGAAAATAACTAAAACTTTATCTACAAAATATCAAGAGATGGAAGCACTAAATGAGAGCAATTTTTCTTCACTGGTAGAATCTTCTGAAACTTGGCTTTACCAGACGGAAGACCACAGAAACGAAATTAATTCCCTTATAGAATTCTCTTTCGAAAAAAATGTAAGTAGCATAAAAATTTCCAAAAAGTAACTTTTCATGGTGTCGAATATAAAAATAATATGTCAATTTGCATTGGCAAAAGAATATGGGAAAAATTTAATAATGTGTAGAATTCAGTTCATCTTAATCAATGACAATAATACGAATATTTTTTTATTGGACACACAATTGAAATCGTTGCTAACTTGGAGTTAGGCGTTTATGAGTCAATAGACATTTACAAAGCAACTCACGAAATCTTCCAACTATTCCCCTATTCCTCACCACTAACTCTACATCCCTTTCCGGAACATGGAATAGTTTCGCAGTGTTAGTATTTTAAAATGAGTATAATGTTGCAAGTATAATTTATTTTCTTTTGCTTCTTGCATTATAATTAAATGGAATTGTCAAAATCTGCGCCAAATAACAATTTCTTTTCCTAAAATTAATGTATATGTAAATATCTATTGTATAAAAAACATTTTTTATCAGATTTCTTAAATCATGATGGTCACTTTCTGTAGCTTGTTTTAAAGATCGAATTCTGCAATTGTAATTTTAATAATTTCCTCCTCACTTTCGAAACATGATTTTTGTGATATTTAATTTGTGGTCTATTGCTTATTTTTACCACAGTAAATCCTAGTTGATCAATTTGATCCGGAAATTGGATCAAAATGATCTGCAATGCTTTCATACAAATTTCAGGTTTTTTATTTAATTCGAAATTGCGAACCAAAATGATCCGATTATCGAAATCAATCGCCTGTTAGCAAAGTAACAAAGTAAACAAAATAGAAATAAATGAACAAGTCATAATTGCCGCTCGACAGATACGAGTGAACTTGGACACATTTATTTTTTAACTTTTAAAAGTGGATCATTTTGATACCCAATTTGATCTGTCAAGGTACTAAACTTATGCTTATGTAGTATAAGTTTTATTCAATTTCATTACATGATAAATGAATCTTTTTAGATGACAAGCGTCTTCAAAGTATGGTAGAGTGATCGCAGCAGAAAAATTGCATTTGCAGCGCCATGCACTGTTCAGGATTTTATTGCTAAAGCTAACCAGAAAGTAAATATCACGGGTACTCCTCCCCTCGGACTGGTACCTTGACGAAGTCCTTCTCTTGGCTGTGCCAAAAAAGGACGGGTGGGGAGGCTTAGCAGACGGCCCTCGGGTTATGGAGGTTGTAGTGTCCCGATGAATCGGTGAACAAATGCAGGGGGCTCTATAGACGGCCATCTTCCCATTGCGCGTAGGGTGCCCTATAAACGGGTCTATCCCAGGTTGAGAGTGGGGGACGCTATAAACGCGTCTATCCCCATGCATGGAGAAGGATGTATGTCCCAGGTAGCGACGCTGAGAGTGAGTCTGCGAGTGTTTGTGAGGCATGAGTGAACTGAACGAATGTCAGCGCCGCATGACTGTGATATGTGTCCTTGGAATGTGAGAGGAGAACCTATAGACGGTCTCCCTCTTGAAAGAGACTAAGAGCGAAGTGGTGAATGGAATCTCCTGGGGGACACTGCAAAGCCTCCGCAGTCTGTGACCAAGAACAGTCCACACGACCTTTTCCATATGGCAACCCACTGGGAGTGCTTCGTCGCCGATTGGTGTCTTCCCCAGCCCACGAGAAGGCGAGGCTGCTGTGAGCCTAGCTCTGCCGAGGTGGTGTGTCATTTGGGATCAGTAGCCAGCCCCTTCGGGACCTTGATCAGGTAGTGCGTATTGAACACAGGTGTCGGAGCCTGTGTTGCCTCGAGCGAGTCCGGTCTGTCCGTGTATCCCCGCACCGGCTAAGCGGAGGTTGGGCCTTACGGAACTGGGGTAGGACTTCGGTCCGAGGGTACACCCGTTCCCAACTATTCCGACCCGCTCCTCTACGCACGATGCGCTGGTAAAAATGATTTATGGACCCTAAAAAAAAAGACAATGGGGAAAGAAGACTTGGGTGCTTCTTCTGGATCTGAAGGATGGAAGGACGTCCTTCAGCTCCTGAAGGAGCAAAATGATAAGACGGAGAAGTTAGCCAGGGCCCTCAGCGTTATCCAACAGGGTATGCTGAGGAATAACCCTGGCTTTGTAAAAGATTCAGTGAACGAGGCAACTGAGGTGTTGAGCGGTATGCTCAACACCCACAAGTGCCTCCTGGAGAGCGGGGTGAAAATTCAGAAGAAAATGGAATCTCACCCCGCTATGAAGAAAATGGGGATCTTTCAGAGACCACGTTCGGCGTCTCAGGGAGATACCCCAAAAACGCAGGCGAAGGGCGAAAAAAGATCTGCGCCCTCCCCCTCAGGAAAAAACTCCCAAGAGGGGGAAGGGTGGCTCTTCGCCCTCTTATGCTGAGGTGGCCACGAGCCAGCCCCCAAATAAAGAAGCGGACTGGCATGTGGTCACGAAAAAAAGAAAAAAAATGAAAAAAGAAAAAAGGTGAAAAGGGCGCAGGACCCTGCACAAAAAGCGCAGGGGACCACCGGCACTCCTAAGTCGAAGCGCTCCAAATGAAGGCGAAAGTCGATCCCCGGAAGGCAGTTTCCGGTTATTATCAACAATAAAAATGTTGAAAATGCTACGCTTTATCATAACGACATAGTAGAGATTCCGGCTATTGCCGATGTTAACATTCACAATGGTGAGTTTGTACAGACTCATGACAACGTTGTCGCAGCAAACGAAAGAGACGTGAACTTGAATATTTGGTTTGACTATAATTATAACTGGCAAAATCTAGATTCCTCGTACATCACGCAGCTGCAGAATGGTGAATCCACAAAATCAGTTAAAACAGAATTTGTGCACAAAGTAATCCTGCAAATGATTCCTTAATGCCTTAAATTTATAATCTAGTTCAATCAAATGCCTCTTATGGTGCCAAATTTAGAAGGGACATTAAAAAAAGCGAGGCGGTGTTGCCGCATCGACTACCTCGTAAGTCAACTGCACGAAATGTTTTGTTCTGACTAGCTATGTACCGATAGACTCTCCTTAAATCGAGAATACATTGGAACACAAAAGCATCACAGGGTTTTGTGAATTTAAGTCTAAACGCAGAATCACAAACATTTTTTAAACTTTCTCAAATGGAGAATACCCTTATGAGAAAGAAGTATTGGCAAGTATTGGATCCAGTACTATTTTCGTGAAAAAGTATTGGATTTCTAATACTTATTCGCGAAAAAGTATTAGATCCAACACTTACAAATACTTCTTTTTCATAAGGGTATATTGAAACACAAAAGTATCACAGGATTTTTCATACGTAATTCTAAACGCAGAATCACTAACATTTTCTAATCAAACTCAAACAAACAAGCTACACCTCCTTGAACTAATTAAAGGAATCCAATTTCTCGTTGACAGTTCGATGACAGTACTTAATGAGCTTTTTGTACAGTGCTGTAAACCTTGCGATTATTCGTAAACCACTTGGAGATTTGCTACCACCTTCGGGATGCAAACCTACAACATAACGTTGCAAAACCTCTAAAGTATAAGCGTACTCGTGGGGATAATACCTATTCCAGACAAAAAATGACGCATAGGCCCATAATAAAGCATCCATAAAATTGGTACTGGAGTTAATATGCTTTTCATAAAAAATCAATTGATATGTCTTGCCTTCAGCAAAATCTGTGAATTAAAACATTAATTTTTCACATTTCAATTTTTTATTACTATATGCTTAACAATTTTTTGATATTTTAATACACTCCAAAAAATGTATGCTTAAGTTAACCATGATTGTTTTTTCTGGTTGATTCAACCAGATTTCTAGTTGCTTCAACTAAAAATTCTGATTAAAATCACTGTGACCAGAAAAGATAGTAACGGCATATTCAACCTGAATTTTAGCAACAATTCCTTGAGAATAATACTCTAATAATATTTTACACGATTGCAATTATTAGCTTACCAAGAAGTATCATAAAAGGACTTTTTTTGACCCAGTGTTTGTCTGCCTGAAAAGAGCTGAGAATGATTATCAATTTTAGTTTATTTTTTGAAGTGTTTAGCGCATTTACTAAAGAAGATTCCATACAATTTGTAAATAAAAATATTACAAAATGGCGGAGTTATCACGTTCATCTCGAAACTACATTTTGAAATCGGTAGTCAAAATTTCTCGAGAACCATTTGACCGATTTTGTTCAAAGGCCGTAGCAGGATAAGCATGGTCTGGGTGACCCCGCTCGGATTTGATCTATATTGCGAGGGTAAGTGGCTCCCATTACAAGATAAATTCACCCAAAACATCAACTCAAAAACATTTTTTTTACAAAAGTTATGAACGAATTTTGAAAAATCAAAAAATCTCATTTTCTCCGAAACGTTTCAACCGATCTTGATGACTAAAATATATATCATAGAGGGTACTACAGAGATTCTGAAGAAAAATCAAGAACCCATTCCGTTTATGAAAGGGGTTAAAATTTTTTTTTAAATTTTTGAATAATTTGTTTAATGTGAATTACTTCTTGAACACCCACCATTTTTTATTCTATATCATGCTCAACAATGTATGGAACAATTGATACTTTATGACTCATTGAAGCAATTGTTTCTATACTCATGAAAGTTTTACGTTGATCACGTACAATATCTCATTCATTTTTACGTATTTGCTGCATAGTGGACGACATAGTACACTTTATATGAACGCCAGGGTGTATCAACAATTATCCGCACCTTGTCTGTCGAATTGATCGTTATCAATTTAAAACAAAAAAACACATCTCTACATGATCGCCTTATTTTCAATATACTTTATCCACCTGTCAACAAGATTTTTCTTTCAGTCATAAAATTCAGTTTATATAGATCCCCATATATCTCCTTCTTGAAGCGTGTGCCCATGACCTACGTTTTGCCCTTCCTGAGAGTACTAGTGTGCAGACTTCGAATGCCGCACACGCGTTCGTTCGCAAAAATCACCTGATATTCAATTGTTTTGATTCATGCTCAATAGATGTACTTACCTAAGGTTCGCGTTTTTATTTCATTCTCAGTTGTAATCGTTTCGTGATAAGTTGTAGGATGCTGTTATACCGCGTTTGAACTACAGGAAGGTATACCTATTGGAAACTGATTTTTGTGACTGAAAGAAAAATCTTGTTGACAGGTGGATAAAGTATATTGAAAATAAGGCGATCATGCAGAGATGTGTTTTTCTTTTTTAATTGATTACGATCAGTTCCACAGACAAGGTGCGGAACCTCTTTAGTACCCCCTATAACATATATTTTAGTCATCATGATCGGTTGAGCCGTTTTCCAGAAAATGAGATTTTTTGATTTTTCAAAATTCGTTCATAACTTTTGTAAAAAAAATGTTTCCGATTTGATACTTGGGGTGAATTTATCTTGTAATGGGAGCCACTCACCCTCGCAATATAAATCAAATTCGAGCGGGGTCACCCAGACCATGCTTATCCTGCTACGGCCTTTGAACAAAATCGGTCAAATGGTTCTCGAGAAATTTTGACTACCGTTTTCAAAATGTAGTTTCGAGATGAACGTGATAACTCCGCCATTTTGTAATATTTTTAATTACAAATTGTATGGAATCTTCTTTAGTAAATGCGCTAAATACTTCAAAAAATAAACTAAAATTGATAATCATTCTCAGCACTTTCCAGGCAGACAAACACTGGAAAGACATGGAAGTTCCAAAAAAAAGTCCTTTTATGATACTTCTTGGTAAGCTAATAATTGCAATCGTGTAAAATATTATTAGAGTATTATTCTCAAGGAATTGTTGCTAAAATTCAGGTTGAATATGCCGTTACTATCTTTTCTGGTCACAGTGATTTTAATCAGAATTTTTAGTTGAAGCAACTAGAAATCTGGTTGAATCAACCAGAAAAAACAATCATGGTTAACTTAAGCATACATTTTTTGGAGTGTATTAAAATATCAAAAAATTGTTAAGCATATAGTAATAAAAAATTGAAATGTGAAAAATTAATGTTTTAATTCACAGATTTTGCTGAAGGCAAGACATATCAATTGATTTTTTATGAAAAGCATATTAACTCCAGTACCAATTTTATGGAGGCGTGATTATGGGCCTATGCGTCATTTTTTGTCTGGAATAGGTATTATCCCCACGAGTACGCTTATACTTTAGAGGTTTTGCAACGTTATGTTGTAGGTTTGCATCCCGAAGGTGGTAGCAAATCTCCAAGTGGTTTACGAATAATCGCAAGGTTTACAGCACTGTACAAAAAGCTCATTAAGTACTGTCATCGAACTGTCAACGAGAAATTGGATTCCTTTAATTAGTTCAAGGAGGTGTAGCTTGTTTGTTTGAGTTTGATTAGAAAATGTTAGTGATTCTGCGTTTAGAATTACGTATGAAAAATCCTGTGATACTTTTGTGTTTCAATATACCCTTATGAAAAAGAAGTATTTGTAAGTGTTGGATCTAATACTTTTTCGCGAATAAGTATTAGAAATCCAATACTTTTTCACGAAAATAGTACTGGATCCAATACTTGCCAATACTTCTTTCTCATAAGGGTATTCTCCATTTGAGAAAGTTTAAAAAATGTTTGTGATTCTGCGTTTAGACTTAAATTCACAAAACCCTGTGATGCTTTTGTGTTCCAATGTATTCTCGATTTAAGGAGAGTCTATCGGTACATAGCTAGTCAGAACAAAACATTTCGTGCAGTTGACTTACGAGGTAGTTGATGCGGCAACACCGCCTCGCTTTTTTTAATGTCCCTTCTAAATTTGGCACCATAAGAGGCATTTTATTGAACTAGATTATAAATCTAAGGCAGTCAGGTGTGAATACTATGACAGGGCAAACGTGTATGTAGGCTCAATATTTCTTTTTGAATAGCACGCCATAACCTACCAACGAATACTCGGCTGCGGTGTTGCCATATCTACTACATTATCACTCAATATCATGATTTTTGTAACATTTATTTCCATTTTCATTGATTTACAAGTATCCTTCTAACAATATTGTAAGCTAAAATACTTTTATAGATATTTTTCCCACTATTATAAAAGATTTCATCGATATGCAACCCTTAATAAATGTGTGGTGGGTAATTGAAAACAATGAAAAGGTAGTTGTCCATAAGAGCACATGTTAAATGACGGAAAATATTTATTAAAATATCTTAGCTCACAGGTACCCTGAAGTCGTGAAAATTTGACTGATTCATTTTTATGCATTTAAATAACTGTTTCAAGTTTCATCCTTTTCTAACCGTCAATTCGTTTTACGATAGAACCTCCTGTGACGTTGCAGTTTTCACGTCACAAATTATTTTGAAAATTCAGTAATTCTAGTAACTTTAATAAAAATAAAATTCACTCAAACCTATGTCCGACTCCGAGACTGCAGAACATTCTACAGTCAATACCGAGCGATATGAGACGTATCTTTTTTGTAGATATTTATCCAATTTTTGTTGTTATTTATTTCTTTTATATGTATATTTCGACATCTGCTGACAACGTGGGACGTCGTGGGACGCTGACGACCATGAGAAGACCCTAATCAACTCCTTCAGAGAGCTGGTTGACGCGACGACGCATTTTAAATTTGAAGATAATCCCGCCCAGCGCGACAGAGTCGACAAGCTGCGCAGTAGCATTCCGTCATGAATACTTTCGCAAAATAACACCAGAATAAGAGGAGCATTAATTAACTATTGGATGCTGGATAGACCTATCGATATAAAGTGGAACTTTGGAATATAAATTATCCTTGAGGAAGATTTTGGCGCCGATCCCCGGTATATCGCGCGGGACCTCTAGGCTCAGGGCCGTAACATACCGCATTTCATCTGCTGGCTCCCTGCAAGACTCCTAGCGTGTACAGATGAGCATGGGAGGCCAGAAACTGACTTCGTGGATGCTAACGGAGAGGAAAGACGTCAAATTAAAATCCTCCGTATAAGTAATTAATTAAGAAAAATAATTAATTACTATGAATAGGTAATTACTATGAATAATTGATTACTATGAATAATTAATTACTAAAAATAGATTAAATTACTATAAATAGTAAGACCACTGTCGTGATTGGATGAAGTAAACTAGGACTAGATACGTTCCTGGGTTTAAATAAATTACTGCATCCGTATGATGGCTCCCTTTTTTTCACTAGTAGCGGGCGGATGACAGCAAAAGTGGCAACTGGAGCGACACCTATAAAGAATTTTGGCGGGCTGAAACGACGAAGCGGAAGGAAGAACGCGGCGAGACAGACACTTCTAGTGGGACTTCGTGACAGGAACGTCGTGAGTCGGCCAGAGAGGAAAGTGTCCGGTGATTAAAGAGGAAAAGGGAGGCGATCCAAAATCAGCGGAGCTGATTTTGGAGTGAGGCGAGATAGCGAGGAGTGGCGGTCAGCGTGGACAAATTGTGATAGTGAGGTGGGTCTCTTTTGTATTTGGAGAGAGGATAGTTTTTTGAGGTTAGACGCTACGTGCAGGCGCCAAGTAAAATTGTGCTAAGAGAATATTGTGAGGGAAATTGCATTGAGTCGCGTATTTTGTGGGGTTAAAGTTTTTTTGGAATGTTTAAAATAAATTAATTAAAAGCAATTTCGACCGACTAACTCGCCTTGCGGCGAATTAGCGAACTAATGGCGTTTGTTTTGCGGTATATTGAGATCATTATTTTGCGTATATTTTGAGGTTCAGGCGAACCTTTACTGTTCTTTTTTTGTACGACCGGGAATTTTCTCTTTCATGTAATGTAATCTGGCGAAACGAAATGGCGTCTTTAGAGTAGGAAGTCGAGCATGCGCGTTTGACTTGGAATTTTCTTGTTATTCTTATTAAGTTGGTTTTTAACGGTGCGAATGAGATTAGGATTAAGAAAATTTATGTAGTTACTAGAATCAAAGTGGCGGTTTGAGTTTTATCGAACTTTAAGGTCGAACTATCAGACTTGTATTGGTGTCAAAGGCAGATTTTGCGAGCTAGCGAAACAAAATGGCGCAACCGGCTCGGTGCTGTATTACTACGATTGTATTGCCGATCGAATTAGGATTTGCGTGTTATTGTGTTATTGAGATTTATGAAAGTCGCCGGATAGTGGATTTAATTATAAATAAATAGAATTTTATTACATTTTATTTCAGCTTCTTTATTTTCTTTGGGATTGAAGCCTTTACTTTCCCTATTGTGCACGAACCCCGCGCTCCGCCATTATCCAGAATTCGGGACTGAGCTAGACCGATATTGCCCGGTATACTGTGTTTCTGAGTTTTGGTTTATTTTTTAGGTTAATTTTTGTTAATGATTATAGTCTCGCGATGCGTTGTGCCCAGGATATAAAAATTTGAGTTGGTACTTGTCGTGCTCTTGTTTGCGGTACGCCCTGAGGCAACAAGTGACCCCCCCCCCCTTTCGTGAGAGTGACATTGACCCAAGAAAGGTCTGGCGCCCTGAGGGTTCTGTTTTGGATTTATATTATAATTTTGTTTTTTTCGGGAATCTCAAAAATACGGTACCGAAGTGGGCGTTGCTGGCCGGCAAGAAAAAGCAGCGTCACACTTCTTAAGAAAGGTTAAAAAAACATTTCAAAAGTTCGCTCAAAAATTTTACTAATTCTAAGTTAGGACTTATGTCTAAAAAATCCAGTGATTCTTTTGTGTTAAAATATATTCTTTATTTTAAAAATGTTAACAAAAAAAGGTATCAGAAGTTAATTTGAAAAGTAACATTTTGAAACACGTGTTTACTTCGAATAAGAATTGTTTCCTACCATCCATTCGTTGTTTTCATTTTAAGTATCCTTTCACACATTAAAAAAATGCCGCGTTAATATAGCGCATGCGCAATGAATTTCATCCCGTACATTTTACATTTTCTATTGAATTTTACAACAAGAAACGTAAAATTACACTGCATTGAAAGTGAGATTGAGGGAATTTTACTGTCTGCATGCGATTTTACCGCTCCAAATTATTTTTACACTATTTTGGTAAAATAACCACGTTAATCACTAGTAATGTTATGTCCCTTCTTCCGCGTGGTAATTTTAAACTGGATTTTTTACAGTGTACATTGGTATTATTAAGTATAACCTTTTTATCGTTAAATTTATTTTTTTGACAAAATGTTTCAAAGTAATTTTTTTGTACTGACCTTCTCTTTAAAATTTTATACTTTTTACTTATCTGAAAATGAAAGGTTAATCGAATTCAAAATTAGACTCACCTGTAATCCATAGATAATGACGGTGAGGGTGAAACTTCAACTTCACCTTCGAAATTATCCTTCTGATCAACTAAGATTTATAAATTAAATTCTTTTTCATTCACATTGAATACATGTTTTGTTTAACAACTTTTCCTTGATTTCTATAACCATAATTTTATAGTCAATATAAAAATGTTAAATAATCGATATTGATTGATATTAAATATTGATATTGATAAATAATTGATACCTAGCTGAATATCAATATCCCATAAATTATTATAATTTTATTATGGTAACCTATAGCTTCTGAAAAATTTGTTTAATTGTACTAAGTGGATTTAAATAATAAAACACTTAACTTTGAACAAAAACGATTATTATTGCTGCTATTTAATGGAAGTATTGTTCTTTAATTGTTACTTTAATTATATTTAAGAGACTTCTGATAGATTCGTAAAGCTTTATGCTCAATATTTCTTATGAACTATTTTGTCAATACGTTGCTATGTAGAACTGGTTGGCATGGAAAACAAACAACTTCACTACTGAAATTGATTCTCATTTCACAATACAAATCGATATCATACACTGTAAAAAATCCAGTTGAAAATTACCACGAAGAACAGGAGACATAAAATTACTGGTGATTAACGTTGTAATTTTACCAAAATGTGGTAAAAATAATTTGGAGCGGTAAAATTGCACGCAGACAGTAAAATTCCCTTAATCTCACTTTCAATGCAATGTAATTTTACGTTTCTTGTTGTAAAATTCAATTGCCAATGTAAAATGGCCGGGATGGATTTCATTCTGCATGCGCTATATTAACGCGGCATTTTTTAAATGTATGAAAGGATACTTGAAATGAAAACAACGTATGGATGGTAGGAAACAATTTTTATTCGATAGTAAACACGTGTTACAAAATGTTACTTTGTAAATTAACTTCTGATATCTTTTTTTTTAACATTTTTGAATTAAAGAATATATTATAACACAAAAGCATCATCGAATTTTTTAAACATAAGTCTAAACTTAGAATTAGTAAAATTGTTGAGCGAACTTTTGAAATGTATTTTAAATCTTTCTTGAATTGAGAATACATTGGAACACAAAAGCATCACAGGGTTTTCTGAACTCAAGTCTAAACGCAGAATCACAAACATTTTTTAAACTTTCTCAAATGGAGAATACCCTTATGAGAAAGAAGTATTGGCAAGTATTGGATCCAGTACTATTTTCGTGAAAAAGTATTGGATTTCTAATACTAATTCGCGAAAAAAGTATTAGATCCAACACTTACCAATACTTCTTTTTCATATGGGTATATTGGAACACAAAAGTATCACAGGATTTTCCATAAGTAATTCTAAACGCAGAATAACAAACATTTTTCAAAGGAACTTCTTTTTTTAAACTTTCTTAAATGGAGAATACCCTTATGAAAAAGAAGTATTGGTAAGTATTGAATCCAACACTTACCAATACTTCTTTTCATATGGGTATATTGGAACACAAAAGTATCACAGGATTTTCCATAAGTAATTCTAAACGCAGAATAACAAACATTTTTCAAAGGAACTTCTTTTTTTAAACTTTCTTAAATGGAGAATACCCTTATGAAAAATAAGTATTAGTAAGTATTGGATCCAATACTATTTTCGCGAAAAAGTATAGGATTTATAATACTAATTCGCGAAAAAAGTATTAGATCCAACACTTAACAATACTTCCTTTTCTTATGGGTATATTGGAACACAATAGTATCACAGGATTTTCCATAAGTAATTCTAAACGCAGAATCACAAACATTTTTCAAAGGACCCTAACTGAACAAGCTACACCTCCTTGATCTAATTAATGGCATCCAATTCCTCGTTGACAGTTCGATGACAGTACTTAGTAAGCTTTTTGTACAGTGTTGTAACCCTTGCGATTATTCTTGAACCACTTGAAGATTTGCTATCACCTTCGGGATGCAAACCTACAACATAGCGTTGCAAAAACTCTAAAGTACAAGCGTACTCGTGGGGATAATACCTATTCCAGACAAAAAATGACGCATAGGACCATAATAAAGCATCCATAAAATTGGTACTGGAGTTCATATGCCTTTCATCAAACATTAATTGATATGTCTTCCCTTCAGCGAAATCTGTGAATTAAAACATTAATTTTTTACATTTCAGTTTTTTATTACTATATGGTTAAAAATTTATTTGATATTTTAATACACTCAAAAAAATGTATGCTTAAGTTAACCATGATTATGGTCAAATATCCCCTTCCTGTTTTTTCTGGTTGATTCAACCAGATTTTTAGTTGCTTCAACTAAAAATTCTGATTAAAATCACCGTGACCAGAAAAATAGGAAGGGCATATTCAAACTGAATTTTAGCAACAATTCCTTGAGAATAATACTCTAATAATATTTTACACGATTGCAATTATTAGCTTACCAAGAAGTATCATAAAAGGACCTTTTTTCGGAACCTCCATGTCTTCCCAATGTTTATCTGCCGGGAAAGAGCTGAGAATGATTATCAATTTTATTTGATGTTTAAAGCCTTAAGGGGCTATATCTAGCGTGACGGCTCTAAAATTAAATAATTTTTTCGAACGAAACGGGTAAAGATTTTGACGATTTCTTTTTTAAGTGTTTAGCGCATTTACTAAAGAAGCTTTCATACAATTTGTAAGTAAAAATATTACAAAATGGCGGAGTTATCACGTTCATCTCAAAACTACATTTTGAAATCGGTAGTCATAATTTCTCGAGAACTATTTGACCGATTTTGTTCAAATTTGGAGGGCTTTTGTAAATTTGGCGACCCTGCGAAATACTCTCGAAGGTATACTTCTACTAATTTGTATCATTTGCAGGATTACTTTGTGCACAACTTCTGTTTTAACTGAAAGAAATTTGATAAAAAATGATTTTTATAGATATTCATATAGACATTCATTTGCGAAAAAAAAATTTTATTTGGCACAGATTTCAAAAGTTCTATTTAATTATAATGCAAGTAGCAAAAGAAAATAAATTACACTTGAAACATTATACTCATTTTAAAATACTTACAGTGCGAAACTATTTTATGTCCGGATCAAATGGTGCATATCTAGGCAAATATACTGCAATGGGCGAGGTTAAAACTACTTCCGGAAAAGGATGTGGAGCTAGTAGTGAGGAATAGGGGAATAGTTGCAAGATTTCGTGAGTAGCTTTGTTAATGTCTATTGACTCATAAACACCTAACTCCAAGTTAGCAACGATTTCAGTTGCGTGTCCAATAAAAAAAATATTCAACTTATTGTTATTGATTAAGATGAGCTGAATTCTACACATTATAAAATTTCCCCATATACTTTTGCCGATGCAAATTGACATGTTGTTTTTATACTCTACACCATGAAAGGTCACTTTTTTGGAAATTTTTATGCTACTTCTTACATTTTCTTCGAAAGCGAATTCTATAAGGGAATTAATTTCGTTTCTGTAGTATTCCGACTGGTAAAGCCAAGTCTCAGAAAATTCTACCAGTGATGAAAAATTGCCCTCATTTGGAGCTTCCATCTCCTGATGTTTTGTAGATAAAGTTTTAGTTATGTTCTTAAAATTCTGACAATGCTTAGCAGTATTTTTCATAAACTTATGCTTACTCTCGAGTCGTATTGTTTGTAAGTGTTTCATAGGTCCTAATTCTTCAATCAATGTGGGATAGTGACAAAGAAAGTGGTGCTTGGGTTTCAAACGTTCATCGGCAAAACAACGTATCCTTAATTGTAAATATTGGTCAATTTTACTATCAAGGACAACAATTTGTCCTTTTTTCAGTGCAGGAGCACAAATTATTGAACAGACTTCTCGTAAACATAAAATCATGCGCCAAACTGGATCCCGATTATCTCGAACGAGATCATGAATGGCTACAGGGAGTATATGAAGCAATCTTTTCATATTACTAGCTGTTCCACACACCTTTGTATATGATTCCTTGATAATCGGAAGACAATTTGTTGAAATGTTGTCAGTTGAGAGTCTCACGTTCTGAAGTCGGTAATTTAAGAGACCTACCCTGAACCAGTGTTTTTTCAAAAAATATTTTATCGCAAGCATTAGGTCATACTGGACGATTCCTTCGAACAAGTCGTGTGCAATGCATGGGGGCAATCCTGGATTACAAACATGGTAGCTTTTAATCTGATTGAGAGGAGAATTTTTTTTAATACCCTTAAAAATTTTACCCATTCGTAGTGCCTCGCTAACACATTCTTCATAACTCTCTGGAGTACGTATTGCTTTCGGCGAATAATCGTTCGCTTCTAATTGTGCACGTAGGATCTCACAGAATCGAAAAAAGTTAAGAGACTTGCTGAAATTTTCAGTAATCCCACCAATTTGGTGACTTCCCAAACTGTCGCCAAGCATTAGAACAAGAGTTCCCCGATATATAACAGTACCATCTACACAATCTACTGCAATACCATCCTCTGCCAACACATGTAAATCTTCCATGACTCCCTTTAAAATAATTTCCCATCCAAATTTAGAAATGTACTTCTCAAGGCACAGTAAGACTAGCTGCACATTGTTTACTTTCGATCTAAGATGAGGGGGTAAATTACCTAGTAGCAAGTAAACACTGACTATTTTAAATTTCCCTTTAGAAGCCCCTATCGGATTGCAAACTTCAAATGCATCTTGGTACAAAATAATTTTGAGGCCATTTACATAACAGACGAAAAAGTTATTGTTTTTGAGAACGTTACCATCTAAGAAATCGAAAAATTCTCCTTCTTTTCGGGAAACTTCATCAGGATGCTCGACGTAATACCGAATATTCTCGTTTTTTAAAAGTTTTTCCAATGTTTGTAAAATAGGAACATAATGCATATGACATCTAGTATCTTCTCCATTTGCCGAAATTATAGATACCTGCACGGGTTCAATAATGTTAAAAATCTGTCGATAATATTGCTTTCGCGTATATGATGTTCGTAATAGACCGTGTTCTAAATGATGAGCTTTTATCATTTCTCCGAAAGTATTTGAAAAAGCATGTAATGCAAAGTCTTTAGTTTCCTGCGGCACGTCACTCGAGGTTACTAAAGAAGCGTAATTTTGTATACACTTTTGAAATCCCGACCCCCAACCGTGTATAATGGGCTGCATAATAGCTTCTGTTGCACAGTGTTCGGCAGTTGCTTTTAGGTAAACTGTGGCTAGATCTTTAACCTGAAAAGATTTTAAACTACTTGAAGTAGATTTACTGACCTTATTAACTATAGCATTAAAATTGTCGCCGTTTTCTACAGTAACGTCGTGCAGTCTACTGTCCATAATTACTTCCTCATTATTTTGAATGTTAATTTCTCCCCCACGATGCATTCTACTCATATGAATGCGTAACGAATTCGCTGTGAAAACTTTTCGATTACGAATTGGGCAGTTTGGGTACGAGCATAAGATACCATTGTGAGATTTTTTTAAATGTGCATACAAATGTTTTTTAAGCTTTTCAATGTTTTGACATTTTGAATTACAATTTACGTGTACACACTTATACGACTCGAGAGTTTTTGTATTTTGCTTATGCTTCCAAAACACGTGTTGGCTAAAACTGCCATAGTTATTAAACTGTTTTTTACATCCTGAGTAACGACATGGAATTTGCACATTTACACCAAGAACATGTTTATTATACCCCTCTATACATTTAAAGGAAGCCGTACATAAAGTACAGGAAAACATTGTGATGAAATTTCAATTAAAGAAATAAAATCTTGCTTTGTCGTGATTTTCGAGGATTCAAACAAAAAGGAATGATGTCTGGAAACGTAGATGCCGAATGAAATCATATCGAGTAACCTATAACATGTAAAAATATAATCACATATTGAAAGTAAGTCGAATTACCATTTATAATAAACTTTTGTTAAGGATTACATATTAATTTCTGTCAAGAAGAACTTAAAACGTTCCAAAAGAATAATATAAAACTGAAATATTAAAAAATATTCGGTCTGAAACCGTTGATAATTCAGCAAGTTTCAATCCAAAATGTTGAACATAAAAATTGCATACTATGAATTTTGAATTAGTTAATAAAAGTACCCTATTGTAAAATACGACATCATATACAATGTCGTAAATGACATCGTAAACGACATCGTATATGATGTCGTATACGACGTCATATACGATTTGATAATTTTGTAAAAAAATATTTATTAAATAATATAATTAACTCTGTAATTGAATGTTAAAATTTGGCAAAGAAGACCTTTTCTATGAAGTAAATGTTTGTACCTGAAGTTTTGAAATAAATTTTATTCTCTGATAGGAAATAGGAACGTCATATACGACATCGTAAACGACATCGCATACTATCCCAAATTACGACGTCGTTTATAATGTCATTTATTTATGTATTTTACAATAGGGTACAAATTCAACATTTAACAATTCTTAATTCAACATGCATCTAAATTCAGATAATGCTTTTAAAAGGCATCAAAGTGTAAAGGATTAAATTATTCAAATTAAAACTAATGAAATATTGTTCAATTTCAAATATCCTGTAAAGAATTTTTTAGTTTATTTTCTTTATTTAACACTTACCTTCACAATGTGAAATTCTAGGTTATAGAGGTTATAGAATGACGGCTGCAGCGCCGGGTATTGAAACAAAGATGTATCATCTTCTTCTTTTTTTTTTCTTAGTGGCTTGTTCGAAGAACAAATGGCCAGAAAAACAATTTACAAGCAGTAAATTCAAGAACTCTGCCGCCGATGCTCATTTCATAATTCCATAATTCCACGCAGTAGGATCACCTTCCCGGGCAGGTTCAATCAGAATAGCTCCGTTCTTAGGTTATGTCCTCGGTTGAGCTCCTTATGAAGCCGTAATGAAAATGTACTGCAACCTATATTAATAATGCACAATACGTTTCTTTTGTAGATTAACACTGACAGTATATGTATATTGAAAAATTCTTGTGATTTATTTAAATACTAAATTTGAGTTATATTATTTTCAAAGCAGAATTTTTTAGTTTATTTTCATTATTTAACACTTACCTTCACATTGTGAAATTCTAGGTTATAGAGGTTATAAAATGACGGCTGCAGCGCCGGGTATTGAAACAAAGGTGTATCATCTTCTTCTTTTTTTTCTTAGTGGCTTGTTGTTCGAAGAACAAATGGCCAGAAAAACAATTTACAAGCAGTAAATTCAAGAACTCTGCCGCCGATGCTCATTTCATAATTTCACGCAGTGAGATCACCTTCCCGGGCAGGTTCAATCAGAATAGCTCCGTTCTTAGGTTATGTCCTCGGTTGAGCTCCTTATGAAGCCGTAATGAAAATGTACTGCAACCTATATTAATAATGCACAATACGTTTCTTTTGTAGATTAACACTGACAGTATATGTATATTGAAAAATTCTTGTGATTTATTTAAATACTAAATTTGAGTTATATTATTTTCAAAGCAGAATTTTTTAGTTTATTTTCATTATTTAACATTGTGAAATTCTAGCTTATATAGGTTATAGAATTACGGCTGTAGTGCCGGCCGTTGAAACGAAGATGCGTCATCTTCTTCTTCTTCTTCTCTTAGTGGCTTCTTGTTCGAAGAACAAATGGCCAGAACAACAATTTACAAACAGTAAATTCAAGAACTCTGCCGATGCACATTTCCAAGTTCAATGATCCGATGTCACTGAAACGACTCAGCCTCGTTCCGTTCCGTTAAGGGTCGAAACGCGACTCGACTCGAAGTCTGGAAGATTCGTTATGAAGCGTGGAATTATAAAATTCTTGTAGATTTACACTCGGTTTGCATTTTTACACTTTCATGGTAAAGTAGATCGCAGTACGCATTGCGAATTTACCGACACGTTGTAAAATTACATTGAAAAATACGTTACACTATGGTTGAAATTTACCATGTTTATCGTGCGTAATTTTATGTCCTCTGATTCACGTGGTAATATTAAACTTTCACTGAAAACTTCATACAAATACTGTGAAATCACACCGCTTATCGTTGCAAATTCACAATAGAGTCGTACTATTCCAACGTCAATCATAGTAAAATATTTTATGATCGATTGGTAATTTTCAACTGGATTTTTTACAGTGTATAATTTAATTCAATTTTCAAAATTCTACGATTCACAAAAAGTTACAAAAAACCGAACTGAAGATATTTAATAACAAAATTTGTTGATTCTTATTACTCAATTCATTAAGGATATTGCCAAAGTGATATCAAATTACTTGTTTTCACCTTCGAAAACAATTTTAATTTTAAATTATATGCGGATTTTTTGGTAGAGATATTCAAGGTTGAAGTTAGAGAATTTATAGTGCATTGCAAGTTAATACACTTCTTGCCAATCAATAACTCTCCAAATTTTTCCAATAAAAAATTGATAGATATGGACAAATCTCTAAAACTTACATTTTTTAGTTTCAAAAAATTAAATGGAAAATTTAATGGCACTTGAATGGGTATTTTTCCAGAAGTTAGAGGAGGGCATTATAAAGGTATTTCGGCCGTCAAGGCGACTGTAAGCAAGGACCATATAATAATTTTTAATGTATTCTCTACAAGTTTTCTTAATAGAATTTGGCACCTTGTGGGGCTAAATTTTGAATTATATGAAGTTGAACTTGAGGGTTTTAACATGGGGGCATGAGGATATTTGTTTCGCGGGCATGCTATTTTTATGACACGTGACAAAAAAACCCAGAGTCGGAATAAAAAAAAACTATTTAGCAAATAGGAAATTTCATGACGATTCCAAATACACTAAACAATTCATATCTTACCGGTTTATTTTAGACACTATTTATTGAAAACTTGAACAAAAGGGTTCTGATAGATTGACATTCATGTTAGCGCCTCAGATATGGCAGAACTGAGGTTCACTTCGGAGAGCTCGTGAATTTTTCTCAATATAGGCGGTTTTAACTACATTAATAACATTTTTTTGAAAATTTAATAGACTTGAATTTGACAAGCTACTTTTGACGGCTGGACTACTTCAATTAATTTTTATATCAATACAATGTATATTTGGAGGCATTCTACTCTGCCATCCTAATTTAAAAATGGTTTTTCCATATCCACACTTTTTCCAGGATTCAAGGCTGAGTTGTGGTCGAAATCCCAATCTAAAACAACGTATCTACGCAGGTACATTTTTTAAAATAGTATTCTGGCTAGTTTGAGGCCTACAATCATTTTAAACGAAACGTACGTACATACCTACATTCTTCATCAGGATTGAAGCCTCTTTTAATTCTAAATTCCTCCCCAAACGAGGCATCTACATGTTTATATGATGTGAATTTTGTAATATACAGGGTGGGGCACATACGAGGTCTGTCTGGAAAGTATCGGGCCTACCTTTATATCTCCGGGGTGGCGTTATTCTTCATCATCGGGTGGGTGGCATCCTTCAAAGTAATCACCACTTGATTAAATAACACGGTTCCAGTGATGTTTGCACTTCTCGAAACAGTTCTGGAACTTACTTTTAGGGATGGCCTTGAGTACGCTCGTCGCATTATTTTCAACCATCGTTTTGTCATCGAATCGCTGTGCTTTGAGTGGTTTTTTGAGTTTTGGAAACAGCCAAAAGTCACAGGGGGCTATGTCGGGACTGTACGGAGGTTGACGAAGCAATGCGATACTGTGATTACTCAGAAACTGCTGCACAAGATTCGATGAACAAGATTCTAGTCACGCAAAGTATGAAAATAGTGGAAAAATCATTATCATTTCTCTTCATTTCTTGCGATAACCATGATAATACACATCGATAGGGTATTGTTGACATAGGCAGAAAGTAAGCAATTTCTTTTACATATCGGTTAGTCATGCATTACTTTCTAATGTGAGTACATCGGAACGCGAAAATGAACGATTTTCAAGAATATTTTGATATGTTGATGATGCTGGGGTAATGCCACAAACATTATAGGAACGCCCAAGATTTGTATGCGACTAGTTATCCGGATAGGCAATAAAAATCGCACATGGCTTTTAAGCGATAAGCTGACCGTTTCTGTCGCTTTGGTACAGTGACATGCGAACAGCAGGCAACTGGAAAAAAAGAGTGGAATTAGTCAGCGATCCGTATTAAGAATCTTATATCAACACAAGTTCCATCCGTATCGTATGTCCTTACATCAAGATTTGTACGGCAATGATTTCCTAAAACGCGTCAAATTCTGTAATTAGATTCGTAGAAAAATGCGCACAGATGTCTCATTTTTTAGTCATGTGCTTTTTTCTGATGAAGCTAACTTCGCAAATACGGGAAATATGAATAGGCATAATATGCATTATTGGAAAAATGAGAATTCTTGATGTATGAGAACTGTACCATTTCAACATCCGTGGTCCGTTAATTGTTGGTGCGGCATTGTCGGCGATCACGTCATTGGTTCATATTTTTTTTAAGGTTGCTTGAATGGGCAAGTTTACGCAAACTTTCTGCAAAACATGCATTAATGGAAGACGTGACCTTGCATGTTTGCATGAACATTTGGATGCAACACGACGGTACACTACCCCATTCTGCTATGTGTTCAAGACAAGTGATGAATGAGATTTTTGACGACAAGTAGATATGACGAGGCGGCCTTGTAGCTTGGCCATCTCGTTCGACAGATCTAACATCACCAGATTACGTTTCATGGGGTTTTGTTAAAGAACGCGTAATGGCGGTAGCACCTACAACGCCTGACGACATGAAAGAGAGAATACATCAAAATTACACCACAAATGTTGGCTGAAGTTGGACGGTCTTTTCATCAGCGAATGAACAAGCGCTTACAAGTCTAGTGTTATCACTTCGAGCATATTCTATAGGTAGACCCAAACCACGGTTAGTGGATCCTTTGAAAGTGATTATTCCGATATGTTTCGACTTTTCGATTATTTTCATACTTTGCATCACTAGAATGACCTTGTGTTGTAGGTCGCTGAATTCGTTTTAAAATCGTTAATAATTTTATCGAAAAAAAATACATGGTTCCAATTAAAAAAGTGGAGTTGACCTTGACGTAGCTTCAGTGCCTCCACCGATAAAAAAATAGGGTGGTCCAGTATGACGGCCTTCTCGAACACTGAAACTTTTGTCTGAAACATTTTTGGATATGATCAATAGTTTGAGTGCTATCGGTCTGTTACACTTTATGTGCCTCACCCTATATATGTGTTTCATGTAAAATTATCGTTTAGACAAAAAAGTTGTAGTGTATGGTTCTACTGATGTTACTGATTTGTATTATGAAGAATAAAGTGTAGCCTTTCAGGTGAAAGCCCACTTCATTTTTCACAAGAAAAAATTGTATTCGTCGAATAACTAATTGTTATTGAAGCATAAAATTGATAACACTTGGAACAAACACGCTATTTGTAACAGAGTATTTTTTAAGGGGTAACGGTTGTCAGAATTTTCATGAAATCGATTTTTCTTTTCATTTTCTTGAAGTAAAATATTACGAAAATATTCTGTGGAAATTTTAATTTGTTGCAATAAACAGTTTCAAATATATTCTATAAGAACTAAACACTGTTGAAAATATTGTAAAGTTTAACAGACTTTGATATACAAGTGGTTAATTGAAATTAATTACGTAAAATTAATATATTATACACTTATATTAAATTAAATAACTTTTCAATCAAAATATATTGAAATTAACACACATTATCAAAATATATATACAGTACCGGTCAGAATTGTCCGGCCACCTGTTTTTCGATAATTGCTTAAATCATCCTAATTTGAATTGTTACATCCCAGTAACTTTAAAATTTTTACATTGCCCTAGTGCAAGGGCAACACGTCACACACCAAGGAGAGCGATGAAGGAATTATTCAATTATAATAAGTATTGCTATGGTGAATTATTATATGGACCGGGTAGCTGTGCACATAAGGTAAACCAACGTATACCTCACGTCGACGAATCGGTTTGTCACATGGTAATAAGAGATAAAGAAGAACAGCGCTCTGTCTATATTGTAATTGCACCCATGGTAATGAGTCAGTAACTCACACCGCGTGCCGATAAAGTAGTAACGCTGTGCTAATAACCTAATGAGAGAATGAGAAGTTATCAGCACAGCCTCATTAAATATAATGTCTAAATATTATAAGCATTATTATATTAATATTAATATTGTATTAACATTATATCACAACTATTATTAATATCTCGGGTAGTAACATAGTATTGATCAATATTATCGCCATCATGTATTGATTGCCGATGAGTCGATCACGATCAATGAATGAAAATCGATCATTGATTATGGATCATAGATAAGAAATTGATTGACTGATCATGGGCAATCAATTAATGATCATACTTCATAAAATAAGTAATATAAATCATAAACAAATAAATGCAGAAATAAAGTAATTAAAAATGCATTTATCTGGAAACTAGATATAAAATTGGGCAATAGAAGAGATGAACCCATGAACCCTTGCAGAGATCGTGCCTGGACACCGATTCGCAATTCGTACGTGCCTTGCCACCGATTTGCGATTCGAACGTGCCTTACCACCGATTTGCGATTCGAACGTGCCGTGCCACCGATTTACGTTGATTTGCTCCCACTAATAGAAGCATCAATAGTATATATACCCCAGATTCACCTCACGGAGACTCAAACGAAACCCAACTATCCTGCAAGGATTTGTGCCGTTGACTTGCAATAATAGGAGTAAAAAAACGAGAATTCTCTCTTTTGCCCTCTGATTCAAGAGGTAGACAAGTAAGTTACCAACTAAGTATCATTCTATGTGAAAACTTGTGCAACAACTTATTTATTTATAATAAATTATCTTATATGTCTGTCAATTCAGTTTTTTATTATCATTGTGAACAACTCAGGGCCCATAAACCTGACAAGTGACAACGTACCCACAAATAAAAATAAATTATCAGGCCTTACCAACCTGATATAATCAGCTAACCTCCTCCCTTACATCCAAAATCCAAACTACCCTCGCCTTTTGCTCGGGACGTAACAGAATTATGTAAGTGAAAAAATTTGTTCTCTTAATAAAATTTAAAGCTATCAAAATCCTTTATGAAATGAGCCCAGCATGAATTCGTTTTGTTAAATTTTGAAGAAGTTATTGCAGAAATAGTCAAGATTTCAATGATTTTTTAACTTTTAAATAACTTTTGAAGTAATAAACATTTTGTAATGTTCTTGGACTAATTTTAAAGCTAAATTTCTAAAAAATCGATTAAAATTCTTGGAATTGATGTGTAATTTTTTTCTTACATACTGCACGAGGTTAAAGTTCAAATAAAAAAGTTGGAAAAATTCCAATATTGCTTTTGGTTAGAAAAATATTTTTATAAGATATATAAAACATATAATCATAAATTTTGTATCAAATCCCCTTAAAATATGTATTCATATGATCTTTATTATGATTTACTCACAGATGAAATGTTTTCGAAATCTCCCTACTTTTTTGTTACAATTTTAACTCCTTGCATTATGCAAGAAAAAATTTATAGATTTATAATGATAATTTAATGCGATTCTGTAGAATCTTAGCTCTAGAATGAGCCCAAGAAGATTAAAAAATGTTGATTACTTCGAAAGTTATTTAAAATTTAAGAAAGCATTGAAATCTTGACTATTTCTGCAATAACTTTTTCAAAATTTAACAATACGAATTCATGCTGAGTCCATTTTATAAAGAATTTTGATAGCTTTAAATTTAATCAAGAGAATAAATTATTTGACTTATATAATTCAAATTAGGATAATTTAAGCAATTATCGAAAAACAGGTGGCCGGACAATTCTGACCGGTACTGTATACATGTGTATCAAAATTCAAATAAAAGTTTGTATTTCTTAAGATTAAAGTATTTTAAATGTAATATACGTTACAGAAAAAAACTCCCATTACATTTAATGGAAGTTTAATACAGAAATATCTAACAGTGTAGGGATTTGAAACTGATAGTTGTGTAAGGGTGTAAGTTTTCAAAGACGGTAATAATAAAGTTATTTTTTTCTAGATTTTGACTAATGCTTCTATCACTTTTTCCACAATCAAATCTAAATTAGCATCAGTAGGTGCTATTTCATTGTCAGGAAACATAGCCTGCGCTTATTGTAATATTTCACAATCTTTATCGTGATCTTTTAATTCGACTTCGAATTCGTTGCAGCTGTTTGAGTCAATTCGACCCCTTATTGAAGATTCTTCAAATGATGGCTCGACTTTAATTTTTGACTTATTTTTCTCGGCTTTTTTAGGTAGTGTACTTTTCAAAAGATTTTCTTTTATCAAACGTCTACGATCCTATAAATACATACCAGTCTTTGCTTTCTTTGGAAATTCAACACCAGACTCTTTTTGAAACTTCAATTAATGGGTATTGGAACAGCATTCTTTGTCAACTCTCCTTTTTTTGCAGGTAAATCTCTAATACTATTATATCAGTTGGCGGATCAACTTTCATTTTTTTTGTAAGAAAAATGCTGTCTTATTTATAAGATAAATATTACACGGAAAACAATAATTATCCGAACCAAAGTGCTTTGAGCAAATTACTAATTGTTTTCTCTAATCTTTTATATTTAATCTGGTAAGTCACTCTGCTCTTTTGTTGACAATTGCAAGGTTTCCAAAATAAATTTAGATTTCAATATTAATTCCACTTTTTAGCACTTTAGGGGAACTTAAGTCCTCATTTTTGTTCATTCTCGAGTCACAACCTTTTAGAAAACATTTTGTTCTGCACTCTGATTTTCGGTGTTGAGGTGAAAATTCCATTTTTGGAACTCAAGAGGAATAGATTCAGATAGTTAGGCCACAAGATATTTGCTCCTTTAAACACTGTTATTCAGTTTATTGCCAAAATAGCATTAAATTTACGCGTGTCAACATAGATGAATGTACGAGGGCTGTTCAATAAGTCCGTGAATTCTCGCAAGATGGTGCTGTTATCGTAAATATGCTACTACTCTAAGATAATACCATCTAATATTAGTGGTATACAAAGTTTCAAGCCAGTACGATGGTTGAAAAATGTTTTACAGCCAGTTGAATTTAATTTTTCATTGTTATAACCAAACCATGGAAAAAAGCGAGTTTCGCATGCTTAGTACACATTATTTTCTACGAGGAAAATCAATCAAAGAAACTGAAAAAAAGCTCACAAAATATTATAAGGAGTCTGCTCCATCGCATGGCATGGTTCATAAGTCGTTCACTGAATTTCATTGTAGTCGTATTAGCACAAGTAATGCTGAGCATCCTGGCCGTCCAAAAGAGGTGACTTCTCAAGAAATAGTGGATAAAACCCACGACATCGTACTCAACCATCGTCGATTGAATGTACGTGACATTAGTGAGACTGTACACATTTCGGTGGGACGTGTATGGCACATTTTACATGAATGCTTGGGTATGAGGAAGCTGCCTACAAGATGGGTGCCGCGTTTCCTCACAGCCGATCACAAGCGGGCTCGTGTGGTTGCGTCTAAGCAATGTTTCGGCATATTTCAACGTAATTCAAAGGAATTTTTGCGACGTCATGTAACTGTTGATGAAAGATGGATTCATCATCATATGCCAGAAACAAAAACTCAGTCGAAAATGTGGACTGGGCCTGGCGAATCTGCGCCGAAAAAAGCGAAGACGGTTCAATCAGCCGTTAAGGTCATGGCCACAATTTCTTGGGACTCACATGGTATAATATTAATCGATTATCTACAGAAGGGAAAAAATATTACAGGAGAGTATTATGCATCATTATTAGATTGATTTGATGCCATACTGTAGAAAAAGTAGCCCCATCTGGCGAAAAAGCTTGCTTTTACGCCACGACAATGCACCACCTCACACGAGTGCCATTGCAGCGACCCAATTATTTGATTTACGTGCAGGAGAGTTGATGAAAGGGTTAAAAGATTCATCAGGAAGCAGAAGCACGTCTCCTTTGATTCTTTCTGCGATTCCATCGACCTGTCGTTGGGCTTAACCATGATTTGGAGGACGGTCAAGTCTCTCTCCACCCGTGTGGGTAGAGCTCGCATGAATCGAAGTACGGATCCAGACTCACCGGCTTTGAGGGCCCTTAGGGAGGAGTTGGCTTGTCCAGGGATTGCTCCAGTATTGGTCCCGAAGATGACGGACGTGGACTAGACCGATCCTATGAACTGTCCTTTCTCTGAACATAAGTTCTCAGCGGCTCTGAATTCTTGCAACTCTCGCTCTGCCACTGGTTTGGACGGTATTGGTTGTGGGGTCCTTCTGGGTATGTCTGACTGCGTTGCCTCTGTGGTTACGGACATTCTGCAGGGTTTCGGTCAGGCGGAGGGTACTTTGGCCCTGGATTCGGACCACAAGGGAGCATTCAATGCTGTCCTTCCTGGCGTACTTATCCGTCAGCTTATTGAGACAGGAGTGCCCGATAGGATTGTTAATTTTGTGTACTTTCTCGCCACGAGAAGAATGCTTTATTTCTCGCACAGTGATGACTCCCCTAGTCTCTCTTCTCCTCTCCTTTGTTCTATTTGATTCATATCTCAGGAGGCTGGGTAAAGTCCTACTTGCAGACGTTAGGACGGCTATGTCTGCTGATCATCTCTTGTTGTACTGTAGACACGGTGAACCTCGTCGGGTTCTTGTGCACCTTGAGTGGGCGGTGGGATTGCTGACCCCATGGCTCCGAGAACTGGGTCTATCTATCTCGATTCCCAAGTGCCAGCTTTGCCTCTTCACCAGGCCCGCTCCAAATTGTTGGATTTTGTGATGGAGGTTGATGGCATCGCGATCCACTGCTAGGACTCCCTTAAATGTCTGGGTATTGTCCTGGACTCACGCCTTTCTTGAACACCACATATCAAGTATTCTGTATTGGGGACTGGTTAGGGTATATCTGGAGTGGGGTATCCCGCTCTTTCCGGGTGCCAGTAAAAAGACTTTAAGTGTTCCAGACAGTATTCAATATGAGGCTTTGCTCGCGCTCTCTGTTAGGAAATCTATTCATACTTCGGAATGTATCTTGGCAAGGCTGTCCCTTTATTTCTAGACTACGCTTGCTATCTACAGTGTGTGTTTCCGTACAGTTCGGCTCTTGCATTTTGACTACCCAAGGTCAGAGCTGACCATTTCCTCGGAGGGGACAACAATCATACCATCTGATCAAATATGACCAGGACTGGTTAAAAAGAAATAACATTTTTATGTACTTTAAAACAAATCTTTATTATCGCCTTCAAAATAGGCTCCTTTTGAGCCAATACAAGCATGCCAAAGGTTAATCCAATTTTCCATTCACTTCTCATAGGCCTCGACCGGTATAGCCTTTAGTTCCTTCAGCAAATTTCTTTTAATGGCCACAATAGACTCATAGCGCGTTTCCTGGAGCGGATATTTGAGTTTTTGAAATAGGAAAAAGTCTCGTCACCAGTAATAATGCGTTTGATGAATGTAGGGTTATCAGCTACGTTGGCAAGCATCTCTTTTGCGACCTCCACTCGACGCTCTTTATACAAAAAATCCAGGTCTTTCGGTACGAGTCTGGCGGCGACGAGCTTCATACCCAAACCATGAAACACAATGTGTTGAGTCGATCCATAAGAGTTGTTGAGAGCCTTTGCTACCTTTCTAATGCCAACACGATGATTTTCGAGCACAATTTTCTTTCTTGCATAAGGCAAGTTTTATATGACCTCACGTCCCTCACTGAATGCTTTATCCTACTCAAATACTTGCGTTCTCGATAGAGTAGACTCCCCAAAATACTTCTACAACATTTTTAATGATTCCATAACCATAATACCATTGGAAACACAAAATTTCAAGCAAACTCGTATTTCAATTTTTATCCATAGTAAAAATCGACAGATAACCTTTTCGCGTCGCAAACCAATGGCTGCCAAACACACACTAATGGACGTCTCCCGCTCAAACTTCACACGAATGTCAAAGAAGGTGTTACCAACCTAGAAAAAAAACTTTTTGCCGTTTCGGTTTAAAAAGTTTAAAAACTTTAGAAAAAGTTTATAAATTTTAAAGTAAATCTTGATTTTAAAAAGTTCAATAATTTTTAAAGGAAAATGTTACGAGCAAACCGTGAGTAAAATATTAAAAACTGTAATAAATCATAATTTGATAAAAATATTTCACAATCGATCAAGCGAAATATTTTTACGTAAGGTAAACCTACCAGTTTGTGGACACTTATTCATATTTTTCTCCATTAATATGTCAAATTATAAAAAACCTTACGATAATCTCTACCAAAATTATCCTGGAATAACAAGAAATAAAATTCATATGAGTTGTCGGTGTTAAATTTCAATATTTAGAAAATAAACCGACATTTTTTATGCGGGTGTCACTGTCACCACAGTAGTAGCAATGAAATCACCCCCATATTACGTGTGTTTATGGGACAGCCACAAAAGTCAAGGTAAGTTAGTAAAAAAAGGTTTTAATAAATCAAGGATGTTTATATTTTACACGATCGTCACTGAAAAATCTTAATTTTTTATAATTTATTGTTGAATACAGCAATCTACAAACTGGTACAGAATATACGTGCATGTACCTGTTTGTAGAAAGTCATGTGAAAAAATCAATTTTAAAGTGTTTTATTCCTGTATTTATGTTTATTCAGTAAATTATCAGTCAATTAACGATTCTTTGATTGTCAATAAATTTTTTTTCGATTATAGCCTCAAAAAGTCAGTAAAAGTCAACTTAACCTATTATTTATCATATTTACTATTCTATCTTAATTGTGTCGCATTATGATCTAATTGATTGATTTTCATGCGATAAAACTTGTTTTAAACTTAAACTTGATATACTCCTAAACTTCATTAAAGGATGTTAATTTATTTAAAAAGGACCAAATTATTGATAATGAAGTGATTGTTTCCAGTAAAACATCATGCATGTTTATATAAATCGTGATTAACAAAGTAATTCGGAACAAAATTGAGTGTCTACAAACTTGTACATCCATTGTTCACAAACTGGTGCTCAAAAAAATCTCGTGTCCACAAACTGGTGCAGCGACACTGCTTGAGAAAAAAATTCATGTTAAATAGTGAAAGCCTTCAAAGAAGCATAAAAAAGTATTTTCCACAACTTCAATGAACAGGTATCACATAACAATTCATTTTACATCTCAACCATGCATTGAATTAATTTTATTCCCGATCTATCATTCCTGCCTATCTTACATGTCCACAAACTCTTACGTTTACCTTAAGACTCGAATAAACGATAGATAGTTAATTCACGGTTCTCGTAACCTAAGCGCTTTTGCACGCTTAGTAGAGACAGGTAAGGGGTCAGTTAAAGGACCTAAATAAATTTAATGATTCGAAAATTTAAAAATGAAAACAATATTTCCGCCATACAAAAAGGGCAAATTATTTATAATAATATAAAATATATCTATGTCGTATATTGCCTGTATTTGTGCATATATGAATGTATATATATGTGTTTACATACAGGGTGGGCCATCTAGCGTTTTAAATTTGAACTGTCTGTATTTCGACATTGGAAACGTCAAATACCATTCGGAAAGTGACAGATATTCAGTAAAAAGTCTAAAATTTACGAAATGGGTCGCTATTCGCTAGAAGAAAACTGGGAAATATTGAAAACTTTCTTCCAAAGTGGTGAGTCTTCAACCCAAACTGTGAGAAATTTGGCAAAAAAATGGACAGACAAAAAGTGCCATCAGTTCAATTTGTGCAACAATTTGTCAAGTGTGTGCGTGAAACTGGCTCGTTGGTGGATAAACCAAAACGTCAACGTTCATTTCCCGCGCGTTCACCCGAAAATATTGCGACTGTGGCTGAAAGTGTTAGTGACAATCCATCCACCTCAACTCGCCGTCGATCGCAAGAATTGGACATTCCACGAATAACTTTGCGACGAATTTTGCAAAAAGACCTCACTATGAAGCCATATAAAGTTCAATTGGTGCAGCAGCTGAAGCCACTTGACCATCCGAGCCGTCTACAGTTCGTAAATTGGGCGGAAGATCGTTTGACCGAGGATGGTCAATTTTACCGAAAAATCATCTTCTCTGACGAGGCTCATTTCCACCTCGGTGGTTACGTTAAGAAGCAGAATTGTCGCATTTGGAGCACAGAAAACCCGCACGTAATCGTCGAGAAACCAATGCACCCAGCACGAGTCACTGTATGGTGCGAATGTTGGTCTGGTGGAATCATCGGCCCATTTTTCTTCGAAAGTGAAGAAGGAACCGCCGTAACCATCAATGGTGAGCGATATCGCGCACTGTTATCCAAATTTTTCTTCAAGAAAATTGAAGAGGAAGACTTGGACAACATTTGGTTCCAGCAGGACGGCGCTACGTGCCATACAGCAAACGCTACACTCAATCTTTTACGCCCTATCTTCGAAAATCGCATAATCAGCAAAAGAGGTGATGTGAATTGGCCTTCCAGAAGCTGCGATTTAACTCCGTTGGACTATTTTCTGTGGGGAGCTGTTAAAGATAAATGTTACGCCAACCATCCAGAATGAATTCAAGATCTAAAGTACGAGATTCAAGCTGCTGTTGCTGCCATAAGGCCTGAAACCATCGAGAAAGTACTCCAAAATTGGGAGGATCGGATAAGCTACTGTACACTCAGCCGTGGTGGTCATTTGTCCGAAATTGTTTTCCACAAATAAATTTCATAAAACAACCTTTCAAATAAATGTTAGACCTTTGAAAAATATCAAGCCGTTTTTTTTATTGACTTTTAAAATTTAAAATTTTATAATGCCCACCCTGTATTATACGTATATCATATTATATCAATTAATATAATATTATAAAAATATAATGATAATGGGCACAAAAATAGTTTATAACCACGTCAACGTATGCGTTAGGATTTATGTATATATGCGAATAAATGTTTGAATGCATGTGCATATGTGTACGTGCCAATTATGCATATAACAAGAGATATTGGCACCTACATATGCGGAATTATTTCTTAACTGCCCCAAAATTGTATGTGACGTGTTTCGAGTGTCTTCATAATTTCAGAATTTGTTTGCCTACTTCATGGAAGTTTATCCCCCAAAGTACAGACATTTGTTACCTCCCCTTTTCAAACTACAGGGAGTGGGATTTTCACCCATAACGTCCGTCACAGTACTTTCAACTGGCAATAAGTCCCTTTCAAGAAATGCGAATTGAATTTTCTATGGGTGATTTCAAAAGGCTTTTTTACATCCTTTTATTCTACTATATCCATTTTTCAATTATTTTTCCATTTTCATAAAGAAATTACTGAATTGAATTTTATTATTATTTATTTATTCTATTATTTATTACTCTATTATTTGGGCACTTTTGATTTTTATAAAACTAATATCAAAAGAAAGCTTAACTTTTTTACAACAAATTCCTGTGAAGACTAAATAGGATGGCTGATAGTATCCAAGATATGGGGCTCGATTGAAGCAAACCTCTTGTCTGCACGCTGGCATGGGGCAGGAGCTGCTGCATTTGGCTGTATTTATGATACTCAGAGTTCAAAGTAATCTACGTTGTTCGTCTCTTTCTATCTTTTTTGAGATTTTTTGTGTTTTTTTAACAGCAGGCTTTACGGCTTTCATAGGAAATAGATAAAATTTGGTTGCAAATGAAAAATTTTTGATTGCAGTTGACAATTTTTGTTTGGAATGAAAGCGTAGTACTTAAGGGTTTCTGGAATTGTGATTGATTCGCTGAATCTAGTTTTTAGTTCTTTCGTGATTTCTGTGTTAGCTTACGTTGAAATGAAAAGAATGGCTGTTTCCTTAAGATTTTCTTTTGCCCATTTAAATAAATCCTGTGCAATCAAGATGGGATTTTTTGCTGAGCATTGCAAGCTAGCTTTTGCCGCCAGTCTTTTTAAATTCCCACCGATTCCATCACATGGACCTTTTCCATGTGCAGTAGGTTGGAAATGCGATTCTGCAAGAATTCCAAAATAATGTTTGTGATGTATAATATTGATAGTTTTTATAAGAGAGATTGTACATCTGGCGACCTAGTGGTGAAACAATATACTATTATTCATTTTATTGGCTACTTACAAGACGGTGGCAGTGACGTAGCCCGTAGCCACGGTGATTGAGACTTTTACGAATGCGCTTGTGGAAGGTTCGCTTCAATCGAGCCCCATATCACCTATACTATCAGCCATCCCATTTTGTCTTTACTAGGAATTTGCTGTAACAAAGTTAAGCTCTCTTTTAATGTTAGTTTAAAATATCCGCCATTGCCGGTCCCAAGCCCGGATGAGAAAGGAGGAGGGGACACACGGACAGCAACACGACACTACATACTTACAGCGACACTGAACGCAACGCACCCAACACCCGAGAGGGCGTTTCGCGGGAGGGCAGTGTCTCGCCCAGAGGAATGCGTGAGGTCACGCACGGAGGAGACGCATCCTGCAGCCCACCAACGGTAGTAGCCGGAAGGACTCTCCCAGCAGCTGGGCTGTCGCCGTCAGGATGGCCGTCAAGGGAGCCCTATAAACACGCTTTCCCTAGCGGTGGGCCTGCCGGGCGCACGCGTTGGTATGGTTTCTCCGAACCTTCAAGCGCGCAAGGACGCGGTTTGGAGCAAAAGCATCAGGGGACCTTAAACAGGTTCCTTGATGCCGTATGAATGAAAACAGTGTGAATGCGGGGGGCCTCTTAATAGGGGTATCGCCCCAAATGCGCATGCGGCAGTGACGCTGTACTTCCCTCGTGCCTTCTCATGGACACATCACAACTACATGCACGATACCGACACCCACACATACAAGAACGAATGCACTGCTGAGTGAATGGGCTGCGGCCGGCGCCTGGTGGATATTCCCGATAGACTAGCCAAGGGAAGAGTAGTAGCCTCCCGACCAGGGTAGGACGCGATGTCAGTACCTTACCTCTGTGGAAGTAATATGGGTAAATGTAAGTCCCTCCGGTGTTCGGCCGCGAAGGGCAAAGTTCCCGTGAAAGCACATGTTAAGTTGGGAAAACCGCTCACGTTTCTACCGTCTGGAGCCAATTTCGGGGTTGAAATCATGGATGCCCGGGCGCAGGAATGAAGGATTACCTGGTCAGTATTTCCTTATATCCGACGCTGCCTGACCTGACACCGTCTAGCCTGTAGTCCGGGTCAGGTGTCGGGGCGGACCCGGCACCGCTCGGTCGATAGGGGTGACGTTAAACCTTTAGCATCATTATGGCGCGGGCCTATCCGGTAACCTTTTTACTAGCCTCATTTAATGTGCTGATAGGATCGACCATCCGATAAGCCGCTTCTCGGTTTCAGTGCACATAACAAGGGATCTATACAGGCGGGGATAGTAGCCCTACTGCGGTAGGGCTCCCATGATGGGCGAACCGTCTCAAGACTCGAATTTTCTAAAAATATGAATTCTAATCGAAATAAAGGAGATGGAGACGTGAAGGCGCCAGATGCGCACTCACACACTCCCCCAGAGGCTGAGGGATGGAAAGACGTCCTTCAGCGCCTGAAGGAGCAAAGTGCTAAAATGGAGAAGTTGGCCAGGGCTCTCAGTGTCATCCAGCAGGTTATGCTGAAAAATAACCCTGGCCATGTAAAGGACAGTGTAAACGAGGCCTCAGAGGTGTTGAGCGGAATGCTCAACACCCATAAATGCCTTCTAGAAAGCGGGGTGGAAATCCAGAAGAAGCTGGAATCCCATCCCGCCTCAAAAAAGATGGGTATCTTCCGGAGACTACGTTCTGCGTCCCTGGGAGATACCCCCAAAAAGCTGACAAAGGGGGAGAAGAGGGTTGCTCCTTCCCCCCGCCCGAGGATCGGCTTCCGAAGAAAGGGAAGGGCGGCTCATCGCCATCCTACGCTGAGGTCACCAGTGGCCAGACCCCACAAAAGGATGGGGAATGGCAGCTGGTGCAAAAGAAAAAAAAGAAAAAAAAAGAGAAAAAGAAGAAAGAGGTTCCTGTGCCTTCTGCGCAGGAACCTAAAGCAAAGGAGAAGATGCTGAGGCGCTCTGCGACTGCCAGGTCGGGTGATGCTATCAGGGTGTCGGCGAAGGACGGCGAGTCCTACGCCGAGATCCTGAAAGCCATGAAGGCGAAGGTTAACCCCCAAAATTCGGGAGCGGAGGTCCTCTCCATCCGAAGAACCAGGAGGGAGGAGATCCTTCTGGCCCTGAAGAAGGGTGGCGACGTCTCAGCCTTCGCGAAGGCGCTCGATCAGGCGGTCGGAGAGAAGGCCAACGTTAAGTCTTTGGTCTCGAAGAGGACCCTCAAAGTTAGGGACCTCGACGAGACCGTCACAAGGGAAGAGGTTGTTGCCGCGCTGTGCATCGCGCTGGGCAGGCCAGACATCGGGGACCAGTGCAGGCTGTACAAGCGCGTCGGCGGTGTGCAGACTGCGGTGATCCGTTTAACCGAGGCGGAAGCTCGGAGCTTACTCGGGCTCGGTAAGCTAAGGGTGGGGTGGGTAAACTGCCGCATGCGAGAGCATGTCGAGGTTGCCCGGTGCTTCAGGTGCCAGAGATACGGCCATGTATAGCGTGGCTGCACGCTTCCAGGCAGAAAGGATGCCTGCTGGAGGTGTGGGGGCGCGTCACACGTGGCCAAGGAGTGCAAGGCTCCCCCTCGGTGCCTGACTTGTACTGATAGGGGCGAAAAAGATGTCGCCCATGCTTCGGGGAGCGGTTCCTGCCCAATATTCAGGGCGGAGCTCCAGAGGTTGAGGGGTGGAGTTTCTACAGCTCAACCTCGGGAGAGGGAAGGAAGCCCAGAACCTTCTGATGCAGACTGCCAAGGAGAGGGGGGCCGATGTGTTGCTCATTAGTGAGCAACACAAATGGTGTGAAAACTCTGCTTGGTACCAGGATGCATCACGGAAGGCTGGGATCCTTGTTTGTAGCCATGATTTGACCATCGGGGATTTCCTGGAGACCGACGCGGGGTTCGTTTGGGTGGAGGTGGCGGGGGTACGTGTGTACAGCTGGTACTTCTCCCCCAGCGATTCCTTCGAGATCTTTGAGACGCAGATCCTCCTCCTTGAGGAAAGCCTCAAAGAGGCTAGTAGGCGGTCCCTTATTGCGGGAGACTTCAATAGTAAGTCGCCCGAGTGGGGAGAAGCCCGATTGGACAGGAGGGGAATCTTGGTCGGTGAGATGGTCGCCAGGAATGACCTGATTGTATTGAATCGGGGCAGGGATCTTACGTTCAGACGAGGAGCGGGGGGTCGATTATCGACCTCATGATTGCCGCGCCCCGTCTTGCCTCAAGGATAGGCGACTGGTGCGTCCTCGATGTAATAACACTGAGTGACCACCAGTGCATTGAGTTTAGCATCCAGAAACGGAGTCACCCAGTGAATACGGGTAGGAGCGGCAAGGTAAGGAGCCCCTCCTGGAACACAAAACGACTCAGCAAAGACAAGCTTCGCGAACATCTCGAAGAAACCAGGCTCATAGATGAGCTTGGTTGGGCAAGGTCTGCTGAGTCGTTGGAGGACACTGTGCGGGCGGCGAGGCGGAAAGTAGTCGCATCATGTGACCACTCCATGCCTCGCCGCGGGCGCAGGCGTACCGGGACAACTGGTCGTTCCACCAGTACATCGAGTGATGTACTGGTGGAACGACCAGTTGTCCGTCCTGCGTCGAAAGTGCCTTTCAGCGCGGTGAAGTTTCACCCGCTCAAAGGGTGATCCTCTACTGCGCGTGGCATGGAAAAAAGCAAAATCAGCTCTGAGGCAAGGCATAAAGAAAAGCCGACTTCAGTGTTGGAAAGACTTGATCGGAGAAGTCGAGAAGGATCCATGGGTCTCGCCTTCAAAATAGTCACTAAGAGATTGGTGACTAGAAGAAAGACCCCGGGCCTGGATAATGCCGATCGAGTCAAGTACATCGTGCGAAGCTTGTTCCCGCATGTAGAGCCGTTCCAAAGACAGGACCGAAGTTCCTGCGTGGTCCGGAGCGAAGAACTCTTCACCCTCGAAGAACTAAAGAGAGCGGGTGGAAGGCTCAAGGCAAACACAGCGCCGGGGATCGACGGGTTGCCGAACGAGATCCTTAAAGAGGTGATCGGGGTATACCCAGAAATCCTCCTAGAAGTCTTTAACTCCTGTCTTCGGGAGGGGAGGTTCTTCGCAGACTGGAAGAAGCAGAGGTTGGTCCTGCTGAGGAAGGGCAACAAACCTCTAGGGGATGCCTCATCGTATAGAGCAATATGTTTATTGGATACGATGGGGAAACTTCTGGAGGAAATGATCCTACAAAGACTACAGGGTCACATGGTCCGCGAGAACGGTCTCTCGGAAAACCAGTTCGGCTTTCGGAAAGGCAGGTCCACAGTTGACGCCATCCAGGCAGTGGTGGACATCGCCACTAAAGCAAGAAGAGGAACCGGTAAGCGTAAGGGATTCTTCGCGTCGATCGGCATTGACCTACGCAATGCGTTCAATACCGCGAGATGGAACATCTGCATCGAGGCGATGGTGCGGAACAGTGTCTCCAGAACGTGGGATTTTTCGGCCCCCACCACGTTCCCATCTGGGAGAAATACATGCAAACGTGGCGTGTCAGTGTGTCGGCTCTGCTACACGCTGCGGCACCAGCTTCGTGTAAAGCCGAAGGTGCACGAAGACGGACTTCGTTACAATGCTTGAGTTTATCGAGTCGAAATTACGAATTGTATTTTTCTCGAGTACGTGCAAAAGAGGCGCGAAGCAGACGACGAATTTGAATTTACGAAGTATATAGTTCAAGAAATAACACTTTTCTTCAATTTCTTGAAGAAAGTCTGCATGAAATAAACATCAGTATGATCTTGGAAAATTTCATGAGGATTTCAACACTTCAAAAATAAACTTTCAGTGAAATTTAGTGACAATAAATGTATAAAATTTGAATCCATATATAATTTTCCATTCAAATTTATATACTTCTTACTAATTTTATACATTTAACAATTTTTCAATTAGAACAATATTTTCTATCAAGATAAAATGAACATAAAATTCAAGTTCATAATTTATATTTTCAGTTATATGTTAGAAATATTTTCATCTCACATTTTTGTAGCCTAAGCACAAACTTTTCATTCCAAAACTTAAAATCTCTACGGAAATGGAAAATTGTCTAATAGCAGTAGATAAATTGAAAAGCTAAAATATGCGTTTATTGGTATTTCCATATTAACATATAAATATCAATCAACTTTAAATTTTACATAAAAATGTTCATTCGAAGTATTCAAATCTTGTTACAATTTGACAAGATTTTATGGAGGAGTGCAATCTTTTGGATGAAATATTTTGTAGTTCTTAATTTGTCTGTCCGTCTGAAATCGTAGTAAGATTTGAACAGTAAACAACAAAGTTTCCAATAGAATTCAGGATCAATAATAATTGATTCCGGAAATACTTCAACTCTGTAGAGCATTTTTGTAATTCTAATTCAAAATGTGTGCTTAAGCCACAAAAAAGTAAGCTGAAAATGTAGCTATAAAACTAATTATGTCATTTTTATGTCTTCTTAATGGAAAATACTTTGCATATAATTCTCTAATTCGATATTTTTTTAATGTATGAACATTCAAGAAATTGATAAATATTCCATCTTTTTATAGGAGCTAAAAATTTCCGGATAATGCTTTGATTGAGAAAGATAAAAATTTGTCAAATATTGATATAAATTGCAATTTTACAATTGCATTATTTTTCAAATATTTTAACATCTCTTCAATCTTGATAATTCTTACAGAAGTTTATTTCATGTGAGTGACTTTTTCTTTTTCTAATGAAAGATTTCGTAATTCTAAATTCGGCCCAATTCGTAACATTGTAAAAAGATTTTAAAACTTCATAAAAATTTTTTTTCTGTTTTATTCAAAGTCAATAAATATTCAATGTTTGGAATCGAAATATTAAGTAAATGATTTTTAATTTCTGGGAATAAACTGCTTTAATAAGACAATCTTTCTTCTTTGTGAGAAATCTCAATTTTAAAATTAAAATTCTACGCATAGGATACAAAAACATAATATGAAAATTCTTTTATTACAGAATTTTGAAATATACAAGTTGACCAATTTTTAATCGAGTAAATCGGCTACTTTAAGCAAAAAATTATGTTAAAAATATTTTATCAAAAAAAAATAAGACACATTAAATTACGGTTTAAAATCCACATTCATAGATTGATGGTAAAAGCAGTTTAAAGTTTTTTAATCTTACGTTTTAGTGACGTATGCACAGACTTTTAATCAGATAAATGAAATGCTTTATAGAAAGTCAAAATTTTCTTATTACTGAACTTAATCAAATTTATAAAGTAAAAATATTTTTTAATTGATGCTTTCACTCAATTCTTTAAACATTCATTAATTGAAAATTGTACTCAAAATTTAATCTTGCAGCGTTCCAATATTCCCACAATGTTACAAAATCTTATTAATCATTATTTTAGTCGAATTATTTTCAAAATATTTAAAAAATAAATGTAAATATTTTGATTAAATACTCTGTCAAATTTTGCATTTGACTGATCTTGCAAAATTGTTGAAAGTTTTGAATACCGATAGAAGAAACTTTAAATGAAATTTTATGTCCATAAATGCTTAAAGTTCTATATAGAAATATCAACTACAACATTCTCAAATTTTATAAATAAACTACTAAATTCAAAAAGTTTCGGATTTTTTTAAAAACTGTACAAATTTCAAATATGAATCAGTCAAAATCTACTGATTATCAGTGAAATTTGACTGATTTTAATAACTAAAAACAGGTTACTGTGAATCAGTCAAATTTCACTGATTACTGCAGTGAAAAGTAATTGTTTTAACAGTGAAAAATATTGTTTCCACTGATGATTCAGTGAAAAGGCAAATCACTGATTCAATCAGTGAAAATTTGACTCATTCAGATTTAGAGTGTATACAAATTTCAAAAATAAAGTGTACTCTGTACATTAATCAAACAAATTTAGAAGATGAATATTTTAATAAATATTCCTAAATATTATTGGAATATGATACATATCGATTTAGAAAAACTTCTTCAAAGTACTCAGACATTTTTCTTATTTTACGACATTTTTGCACCATGTTTGACCTTTGGGTAGGATTCAGGAAAACAATTGTAGACATACTTTCATTACTTAGTAAAATACTATGCAGACTTGCTTTTTAAATTAACGCGAAAACTTTTAAAACCTTTAACAATCGGTTGCATAGATTCTGCTCTAATCTTGGACGCAATTAGAGAAATAGGTTTTTTTGCTTTTTTTAGATCTAGTTTTTGCCTTAAACATAAAAGAAAGAAAACACATTTGAAATATTGAAATAAAAAAGCTGGTTCATTCTTAGAGAATCACAAATATTCTGAAATAAAACTCCTTTCCACACCACCACGGAGGTAGAGTTTACTAGTAATAGTTCAATAAATTTTATGTACTCTAAATAAATTTTTTCGTAATTGCACAAAACTTATTCGAAATACAAAAATTGTATCTTTAAATGTACAGGATAATTAATTATAAAAATCGTTCGAATTTGAATTTCAAGGACATGTACACACTTTCAAGGCACATCGTTTTTCCTCTTGCAAAAATTTTTAAAACTTCTAATTTTTCAAGTAATTGGGAGAAGTGCATTTAAAAAAAAAATTGTTTTCTCTACTTCCACTCGCGCTAGCTTAACAAATTTTCAGAATTTTACGATTTTATTAATATTATATTAAGTGTCTACATTTTCTGAAACTATCTACAGGAGAAAAATTTTAATACTTTAGTAAAGAAAGTTTTCTGAAAAGTTGTAGCTCAATCAGATTAATAGCCAAAAAGTTACAAATGTTTTAAATCGCAAACGAACGGTATAGAGGTCAAATTGGAGACGAAAACAAATAATAATAGCAACCTTCTTTTGTTTTCTTCTAAGATATACTTGATTCTCGCATTATGCTTTATTTGAGAAGGCAAGAGTGTGGATTCTTCATATTTTTATCGTAATTCCTTATTGAAAACGGCAAAAGTAAGAATATTATATTATTATTTGGTGATACGTGAGTGCTCTTACGTACGTTATTGTTTGATGCTTGTGGGTAAGTTTATTTTGTGAAACTTAATTTGTGTGCAGATTACAAATTATTCACATTCGCTCAATTTTATCGACTTATCATCTTATTAATTCTTTTCAAATAATTCTGTTTTCCTTCGTCGTATAATTTATTGTTCACAATGAGTAATCCGGTTGACCCAAATTCGAGTGTTTTGAAGGACAGCCAGGTTCAAACGAAGGTTGACCACCGTTTGAACTCTGGTTCAAACGAATGTCAACCCGCTAGAAAAGTCATGAAAAATGCAAAAAACTTTCAGTTGGGATGGTTTGAGGAATTTCCGTCGTGGAGAGAGTGGGTGGTTACATTAGCAGATGAAACAAGATTTCATTGCAAAATTTGCAATAAAACGTTGCTATGTGGCAAATCGGAAATTGAAAAGCATGAAGCATCTTTATCACACAGAAAGAAGCAAGAGTTTTCAAATAAATTAGAATGTTATGGAGTAGTAAGTGAAAATTCTTCTAATGTAACTGCCAATTCTTACAGTGTTGATATGTGGAGCCAACGACATTTTCTGTCAGAGTGGAATTGCTCCAGCTTATTAATGTAAATGCTTCGGATTATTCTGCCTCTAAAATTTTTGATGCGTTCGAAAAAGCATTTTCCGGGCAGAAAATCCCTTTATCTAATATCTGTGCTTTAGCTTGTGATAATGCACAGGTGATGGTCGGCAATAGGTCCTCATTTAAAACAAAATTAAAGGAAAAAAGTCCCCGTTTAATTGTTTTCCTGTGTGTCTCGCATTCGTCAGCAATTGTAGCAAAATATGCTTGTGCCACAATCCCAGATGTAGAGGATTTAATCAAAGATTTGCCAGCTTTTCTTAATGCTAGCTCCAAGCGAACGGCTATTTTTCGATCGATTGTTTTGGAATTAGGAAATGACTATCAAAGAATTCCTAGTCATTCTGAAACTCGCTGGCTTGTCCGCTATCGATGCAGAGATATTATAATAAAGAATTGGGAAGTTATTCTTCAGTATCTTATGGTCCTCGTATCTGAGAAGGTAGAGAAGGCCAAAAACTTGTTAGCAAAAATGCAGAATCCTTTGACACTCGCATATTTCCTATTCTTGAAATTTACTTTGAATAGGTTCAACGTATACAATGCGAAATTTCAAAGTCGCGAAACAATGGTTCAGGAACTCCAGCCAAACTCGGCTAAATTCTTCGTATGGATTCTTAGCAGTTATTTGAAAGAGGGTCTTCTTCAACCGAATTTATTCTTTTAAATCATTAGAAATGTTAACTTTGCAGATCCTAGTAATCAAAAGCCGCTTCAAGACATTGACGTTGGTAAGGAAACGCGAAAATATTTCCAGCAGCAACTTACAAACAAGAAATTGCAAATAGTAGAACTTGATCTATTTCTTCGTAATTGCTTGAAATTTTATGTCACAGCAAGCGAAGAAATTCGCAATCGACTTCCTTTTGATGACATCTTTTTGTCTTGCATTGCTGTTTTCCGGCCTAAAGTAGCTTTCTATGCTGATCGAAGCGAAACTTTTCCTAGGGTCTGGAAAGTTTGTCATGATTTAGGGTCGTTTGATAGAATAGGTGTACAAAAAGAGTGGGAATCTTTACACAAAATCCGACAGGAACTCAAAGAAAAGTGGTCGAATTTATCTTTTGACGAAATGTGGTCATGTATCGGTGTATCTTCGACGAGTACAGGAGAAAAACTTTTTCCAAATTTGACCTCAGTATTGAATCATTTTCGGAGTCTTCCTCATTCAAATGCTGAGGCGGAGCGAGGTTTCTCCATGCTCACGGACGCGAAAACTCCCAAAAGAAATCGCTTAGAAACAGGACGGTCAACTCAATTTGTGTTACTCGAACAGCCCTAAAGGCGAGAGCTGAAACAGCCACAACAACGAGCATCACTTCGAAGCATTTGCAATTAATGACCGAAAATCTATATGAGATGGCAGAAAGTGATAGGGAAAGTGGTTTGTCGCTCTTCGCTCACGAAGGAGAGGATTAATTCTAATGGCCAAGGCATGGCGTTAATCAATTTCAAACCCCTTTCTTACTCACAAAATAATGACATTTTATTTCTTATATCAGAGATACGTTCTTTATTCCTTTCTTCGCGTGCCTCGGGTATGGAAATTGTTTAGTTTTAATTATTATTTTGTGAGTAAGAAAACATACTGAAATTGAGTAATATCACGCTTTGGGCATAAGTGAGAGGCAAGGGGACTCACAATAATCAAGCACCCCAAATCATCCCGAATTAATCAAACTTCTTCATTATTTGATTTGAAACAAAACATTTTTGTTCGACGTATACTGGCATTTGATAGAGGCAAGCCTGAAGTACGGGCTACATTTGTAGCGTTTTTTACCACTTTGCTTCATTTTTTTCCTTTTTTCTTTTTGCTTGAAAGCAAAAACCCTTTTCGTTTCGTAGGACGTGGACTAGGCCTACAGGGGATACCACTTAAAAAAAACGAGCCTTAAACTCTACCTCCGTGGTGGTGTGGACAGGAGTTTTATTTCAGAATATTTGGGATTCTCTAAGAATGAACCAGCTTTTTTATTTTAATATTTCTAATGTGTTTTCTTTCTTTTATGTTTAAGGCAAAAACTAGATCTAAAAAAAGCAAAAAAACCTATTTCTCTAATTACGTCCAAGATTAGAGCAGAATCTATGCAACCGATTGTTAAAGGTTTTAAAAGTTTTTGCTTTAATTTAAAAAGCAAGTCTTCATAGTATTTTACAAAGTAATGAAAGTATGTCTACAATTGTTTTCTTGAATCCTACCCAAAGGTCAAACATGGTGCAAAAATGTCGTAAAATAAGAAAAATGTCTGAGTACTTTGAAGAAGTTTTTCTAAATCGTTATGTATCATATTCCAATAATATTTAGGAATATTTATTAAAATATTCATCTTCTAAATTTGTTTGATTAATGTACAGAGTACACTTTATATTTGAAATTTGTATACACTCTAAATCTGAATGAGTCAAATTTTCACTGATCGAATCAGTGATTTGCCTTTTCACTGAATCATCAGTGGAAACAATATTTTTTACTGTTAAATCAATTACTTTTCACTGAAGTAATCAGTGAAATTTGACTGATTCACAGTAACCTGTTTTTAGTTATTTAAATCAGTCAAATTTCACTGATAATCAGTAGATTTTGACTGATTCATATTTAAAATTTGTACAGTTTTTAAAAAAATCCGAAACTTTTTGAATTTAGTAGTTTATTTATAAAATTTGAGAATGTTGTAGTTGATATTTCTATATAGAACTATAAGCATTTATGGACATAAAATTTCATCTAAAGTTTCTTCTATCGGTATTCAAAACTTTCAACAATTTTGCAAGATCAGTCGAATGCAAAATTTGACAAAGTATTTAATCAAAATATTTACATTTATTTTTTAAATATTTCCAAAATAATTCGACTAAAATAATGATTAATAAGATTTTGTAACATTGTGGGAATATTGGAACGCTGCATGATTAAATTTTGAGTACAATCTTCAATTAATGAATGTTTAAAGAATTGAGTGAAAGCATCAATTAAAAAATATTTTTACTTTATAAATTTGATTAAGTGCAGTAATAAGAAAATTTTGACTTTCTATAAAGCATTTCATTTATCTGATTAAAAGTCTGTGCATACGTCACTAAAACGTAAGATTAAAAAACTTTAAACTGCGTTTACCATCAATCTATGAATGTGGATTTTAAACCGTAATTTAATGTGTCTTATTTTTTTTTGATAAAATATTTTTAACATAATTTTTTGCTTAAAGTAGCCGATTTACTCGATTAAAAATTGGTCAACTTGTATATTTCAAAATTCTGTAATAAAAGTATTTTCATATTATGTTTTTGTATCCTATGCGTAGAATTTTAATTTTAAAATTGAGATTTCTCACAAAGAAGAAAGATTGTCTTATTAAAGCAGTTTATTCCCAGAAATTAAAAATCATTTACTTAATATTTCGATTCCAAACATTGAATATTTATTGACTTTGAATAAAACAGAAAAAAAATTTTTATGAAGTTTTAAAATCTTTTTACAATGTTACGAATTGGGCCGAATTTAGAATTACGAAATCTTTCATTAGAAAAAGAAAAAGTCACTCACATGAAATAAACTTCTGTAAGAATTATCAAGATTGAAGAGATGTTAAAATATTTGAAAAATAATGCAATTGTAAAATTGCAATTTATATCAATATTTGACAAATTTTTAGCTTTCTCAATCAAAGCATTATCCGGAAATTTTTAGTTCCTATAAAAAGTTGGAATATTTATCAATTTCTTGAATGTTCATACATTAAAAAAATATCGAATTAGAGAATTATATGCAAAGTATTTTCCATTAAGAAGACATAAAAATGACATAATTAGTTTTATAGCTACATTTTCAGCTTACTTTTTTGTGGCTTAAGCACACATTTTGAATTAGAATTACAAAAATGCTCTACAGAGTTGAAGTATTTCCGGAATCAATTATTATTGATCCTGAATTCTATTGGAAACTTTGTTGTTTACTGTTCAAATCTTACTACGATTTCAGACGGACAGACAAATTAAGAACTACAAAATATTTCATCCAAAAGATTGCACTCCTCCATAAAATCTTGTCAAATTGTAACAAGATTTGAATACTTCGAATGAACATTTTTATGTAAAATTTAAAGTTGATTGATATTTATATGTTAATATGGAAATACCAATAATCACATATTTTAGCTTTTTAATTTATCTACTGCTATTTGACAATTTTCCATTTCCGTAGAGATTTTAAGTTTTGGAATGAAGAGTTTGTGCTTAGGCTACAAAAATGTGAGATGAAAATATTTATAACATATAACTGAAAATATAAATTATGAACTTGAATTTTATGTTCATTTTATCTTGATAGAAAATATTGTTCTAATTGAAAAATTGTTAAATGTATAAAATTAGTAAGAAGTATATAAATTTGAATGGAAAATTATATATGGATTCAAATTTTATACATTTATTGTCACTAAATTTCACTGAAAGTTTATTTTTGAAGTGTTGAAATCCTCATGAAATTTTCCAAGATCATACTGATGTTTATTTCATGCAGACTTTCTTCAAGAAATTGAAGAAAAGTGTTATTTCTTGAACTATATACTTCGTAAATTCAAATTCGTCGTCTGCTTCGCGCCTCTTTTGCACGTACTCGAGAAAAATACAATTCTTAATTTCGACTCGATAAACTCAAGCATTGTAACGAAGTCCGTCTTCGTGCACCTTCGGCTTTACACGAAGCTGGTGCCGCAGCGTGTAGCAGAGCCGACACACTGACACACCACGTTTGCATGTATTTCTCCCAGATGGGAACGTGGTGGTGGCCGAAAAATCCCACGTTTTGGAGACACTGGTGCGGAAAAAGGTTCCAGACTACCTGTTGCGAATGATAGATGACTATCTGAGCGACAGGTGGGTGATATACGAGGGCGGCTAATTGTCTCTCAAGGATGAGATGACATGTGGCGCCCCTCAAGGGTCGCGGGTCGGTTCACTCGTTTGGAACGTCATGTACGACGATTTCCTGCGCATAGACCTGCCTGGTGGAACGAGCATCATCGGCTTCGCGGATGACGCACTTGTCGTGTGCGCCGCTGACGACGTCAAAATCCTGAAGCTGAGGATCAATGATAGTCTGTGGCGGGCAAAGCGTTGGTTAGGTAGCAGATGCCTGAAAATGGCCCCTGAAAAGACCGAGGCTTTGCTGGTCACAGACAGGAGATCCTTCAAATACCCGAAGATCGTTCTCGGGGAACATGAAATCAACTGGAAAAAGAGTATTAAGTACCTGGGTATCCAATGTGGGGCCGCCCTGACTCGGCTCATGCCCAACATTGGTGGTCCTAGGGAAGCTAAGAGAAGGCTAGTGGCGAGCGTGGTAAATTCGAAGCTGCTCTATGCAGCTCCGATCTGGACAAGTGCCCTTAACAACCATGCTATCCTGAAGAAGCTGTTCTCGGCACAGAGAGGTGTGGTGATGAGAATTGTCTCAGCATACCGAACTGTGTTGACGAGCAATGTGCTGGTCCTGGCGAGCGTCCCGCCAATAGGTTTATTGGCGGAGGAGAGGCAGGAGACCTTTGAGCTTCGCAAAGAGCTTACCTGCGCCGACCTGCAGGAAATCGCTCGCGTGAAGGAGGCCATCCGCAAGGATGGAAGGCGCAGACTCGTCGAGAAATGGCAGAAGAGATGGCATGGTGACAGATCCGGGAGATGGACACACCGTCTAATCCCGGAGCTAGCCACCTGGCTGGATAGAAAGCACGGTCAAGTCGGCTATTACCTGGCGCAAGCGCTTTCTGGCCCTGGTTGCTTTAATGCGTACCTGAAGCGCTTCAAGAAAAGAGACGATGAGTCGTGCCGCTACTGCGGTTCCCTTGTGGAAAATGCAGAGCACACATTCTTTGTCTGCGCCAGGTGGTGCGCGGAAAGGGAGGCTGTCGGTCGGGCAGTGGGCGCACAACTCACTCCTGACACGATGGTCTCTCTGATGCTCCAGTCTGAACAGATATGGATGCTTATCGAGTCATTCGTCACCCTGGTGATAAAGACGAGGGAGCTCGATGGGCGTGCAGAGCGCGACAACAATGAGGGCCAGTAGAAATCGCATCGGAGCTTACACCCGCGGTCCTGCGTCTTGGGCGGACTTGGCTGTTTTGAACCTAACTGTGATATGCGTTTGAATATCTGGATTTCAAAGATTATTGTTAACGGTTAAAAAAATGTCAGGTCAAGTGAGATGGAAAGGAAGATTTATAAAGAACAAAACTTTAGACTATGAGGTGCGTCGAAATTCGGGACTGGTTGAAGCGAAGAAAAGAAAATATTCTGCCGGCAATTTCACGTATGCTTCCAAGCTGGTTGTGTGTATGTGTGTGTGTGTGTGTGTCGAGACCTACAGCAGACAAGCAGTAGAAAGGGAACAGTGTTGCCGGATCGCGATACTGGTACGTTTATCTGTTTGAAAGCGACTGAAATTTAAATGTTCTAAATTAGATTATCTATAAATCTGCAAGGTGGAGAGATTTGATGTTTTTTGTAAAAATGTATATTCTCAAGCAGCACAAATACCGACATTTTTAAATTCCCCTACCAGAGCGTTTAGTTACTACAAATTAAAATGTGGAGAGTGCCTATGCATTGCCCATGAATTACGTGTTAAAATAGTCAACTTTGACATTAATTATCTGCATCGGTACGGTTGAAAAATTTGAAATCAATTTAGCATATAAATAATTATCCTATTTAAATATCAGCTCCTTTTTTTAAAAATTCTACCAGAGATCGATTTTTTTACATACAATCTTAATATTAATTAAAATTACCGTGTGGATTCGCAATTGAGAATAATTTTCTGCGAGTGTTTCGGGAGGTCCAAAGAGTGCAATAGTTTTTGGAAAATGTTTTGATTGATGTACAAAATCTAATTTATGGAATATCGATTGCTTTTAGAAGTGAATAAAATGCACACTTTTGAGGGTCCGTAACCTGATTGCATTCCAATGGCTAATGCAACTCAGCATTTCTCGTGATATGAGCTGGTCTTGAGATGTAGTGTAATTCCTAAATTAACCTTTCCAGTTATTTAAATACATTTAATTAATAAAACTTTCAAAGGTAAGAATGGTTCGCCCTTATGATTTTCAGGTGCATTAATGTATTATAAAGTAGATTAATTGTAAGCGAGAGTGCACAGGCACTCGATCGCTATGAACTTTAAGGGTATGAAATGGGAGAAAAGCGAGATCGATGATATAAGAACTAGGATGTGCGGGAAAAGAACAGAATAGAGAAAAGAATGAGCAATAGCAGACTCGCAACTATATTATCGCGATGGAATGAATGAATACGAGAGAAAAGAGAGAAAGGAAGAGAGAGAGAGAGAGAGAGATGTGCAGCACACGTACACCCATGCACTGTTTGTCACCACAGCTTTCTGGCGTTTGCTAATTCCTCCTTTCGTTCGCCCATGCACATGCCCGATATACCGGTCTCTTTTAGAAAATTTTGATGTGCTCTGTTGTGCATCGCGAGGCTAACATACATTTCAAAATTACATCTACTCCTTGTGCCTATCCTTGCTCAAATGCCTTAGCCAGCTGATCTCCCGCCACAAAGGCCACGTGATTTTTGTAACGAAAACCGAAAACTCATCTGAATGCTTAAATGATTATATTAAAGCTTTTAATCCACATAAAGATTACAAGCCTAGACTAATTAAATATATTTCAACTTACTCAGAAATATATTAGAAACTAAAATCGTTTCTACAATCTGATGATTATGCATCAAATAGTAATAATTGATGAGCGCATTTTCGTTCTCACGATAGGTGTAGAAAGAGGGGGGAAATATTTGCCATCTAGAAATCAGCAAATGGTGCAAAAACCGCATCAGCGTTTGTGCAAATTCCTAAATCCTCCCTGCCATTACTACCTCTGTCCAATTATTAATTCTTTAGTCATCAAAAAACCCTACCATGCTCACCTCGCGATGAACTAGTAAAACGGATCAAGGCAAAATCAAATTCGCAGTCTTCTAACTGTCTTGACCGGGTTCAGACCTTGGAATAGCAATGAAGATATTTTTCTTTCATCGTGCCCGTCTGCAGTCTGGAACGACAGTTTCCTCTCAATTCGTTAGTTGATTTAAATCGTAAAATTGTCAAAATATATATTTTACGGAATCCTTTCAAAAAATATACGCAAATATATATATATATATATATATATATATATATTCGCGTCTATCTTCGGCGGACTAATTTGAAGGTCCAATTCGTTTGACAGAACGGCAAAAAGGTGAATTTAAAAGGCGAATTTAAAAGCATTCGACCCTTCTCCGGTTCAAAGCCGACCATTTCTTTTTCTTACTAAAACTAATAAAAAGTGGCGAAAATGGTCTTTGTGTGCGCGTATGTTGTGCGCGACTCACAGAAATAATATTAGACTGGTTCCTTCTATTTAGGAACAACGATTAGTAGAAAACCTCCCCGCCCAGTCTAGGACGAGGGAGAGTCTCACTCTCCCCTAGGACTGGTAGAGTTAAGAGAAACTCATTGTAAAAATTCAAAGGTATCGTTCCAATTATATCAATATATATATTCTGTTCTGTTTATATCTACGTTGCCAAATAAATCATAGAACTGGGAATTTTTATTTCCTTGTTTTCATCCCTTCATTCGGTTTTTTTTTCTCTCAAAAGGTTTTCTTCTGTACAGGGTATAGCTTCCTCAGACAGAGGAGAGGGCAAACACGATTCCCAAAATAAAAACAAGTTTTGATTAATTTTTTTTTATATAATTAAAAATATGGCAGTTTGGAGCCTCCACGAACGAGGCACTCATTTAAAAAAGGATTTTGAATGGATATTTGAATTAAATATTTTTATTCAAATCAAAATCAAATATTCGTACGCGATACCGAGTACTGTGTTTGTAGTAAGAAAACGGGTTACCTTAATTTGATTTTTAAGAGCCGTGAAGGGTAACCCTATTCATTTACCGCAAAAGTAATACGCGTAAAAACCTAACACTCGTTCTCATGTGAGTTATTATGTTGTTGCATAGCGAGATAGACAATACTATTTTCACAAGTATTGTGTGTATAACGACTGGTACCCGTAGTTTAGATTATAAACATGAAAGCTCATGAAATGATAGTAGGGCTTTGCGGAAACTAATCCTTCAAGGTATTGTATTGATAATAGACCGATACTTTACTCGATTTTATAATACTTCGAACCGAAAAGGAAACACTATTCAATTTAAGCGTATAATAGAACAGTTAATAAGTAGATTTATTTTATTCTTAATTATAATACTCCGATAAGTGAACAAGAGAAGAAACTTTCATGCGAGTATATTGGTTTTTAACAAAACCATAGTACTGAAAAACGCGAAGGATATTTGTGTGGATTCGCGGAAAAAATACTCTTTGAAAGTATTGTATTTGTAGTAAACCGAAGCTACAATAATACAACCATTAACAAGTAGAATTATTATATTCTTATATAGTACTTTGATGAATGAAAGAGAGAAAATACTTTAATGCTAGTAGTTTAGGAAAAAATACTCTTCAATGTATTGTATTCTTACTAAGCCGAGAGGAAATATTTTAATTCGATTATTTTGGTTTTGAAAAAAGGATTGTACAATAATCTTCCCAATACTGAATAACGCGAAGGATATTTATGTGTATTTGCGAGAAAAATACTCTTTAAAGCATTGTATTGGTAGTGAACCGAAATTGAATAAATACAACCATTAACAGGTATAATTGTTATAATCTTATATAATAACCCAATGCGTGAACGAGAGAGAATACTCTAATGCGGGAATTTCAGGAAAAAAATACTCTTCAAGGTATTGTAATGATAGTAAAGCGAGAGAAAATACTTTAATGCGAGTATTTTTGTTTTAAAATAGAGGGGATTGGACTTTCTAATACCGAAAAACACGAAGAATCAAATTCTTGAAGATCTGTGTAATATACATTTTAACTCGGCTATTTTTTATATAGTTTATAATGTTGTGTGAGTTCGCGGGAAAAAACTCTTTGAATGTATTGTATTGGTAGTGAACCGATACTGCAATACACTTTTTAATCTTAAAAAACGCGAAGAACAAACATTCTACAGATAACAACACAAAATGCGCGAAACAATAGGCATGTTTTTTTTCATTAATCATAATAACCTCATGCATTTTAATATGACTATTTTTACATAATTTATAATATGACCCTTTTTTTAGTACAGGGTTATAAATCTTGGAAAGGTTTTCCACGTCTGTTCTCAAGTTCACCGCATCATCTGTACCTACGATATGGCACATCTCCAACAATAATCTTTTTTTATAGTTCTCTTCATTAGCTAGATTTATGGTTTTATCAAAATCAAAAAAATGGTCCTTCTCAATTGTATGTTTCGTTAGTGCATTTTGTTTATTGGGGCTTTCTCTAATGTTATTTTTGTGTTCTTTTAATCTGTTTTTGAGAAACCGTTTTGTTTGACCTATATAGACGGCTTTGCACTCATTCCCTTTGCAAGGAACACTGTAGACGATGTTAGAGGAATGTTCTTTAGGTATTTTATCTTTAGTTGGTTTCAATATCATTTTTAGATTTTTTTGATTTTTATACGCAGTGTTTAAGTTGTAGCTGTGTAGGATTCCCGATATTTTTTCTACCAGACCTTCAATATAAGGAATGCTAATGAAGGGCTTGCTTTCCGCATCAATATCGATATGATTGTTGCCTAATCGTGTCTTTTGTTCAAGAGTAAGGAGTCTGGATAATAATTTCTTGTGTAAAAAAGTGGATAGTCATTTTCTTCTAGTCTATCTGTAATTAATTTAAAGTTGTTTTTTTAAAATTCTTTGTTTGAAAGTAAAACTCCTCTGTCCACATAGTTGTTAATTATACTTTTTTTATATCTGAGAGGGTGATGGGAATTGAAGTTACGATATCTGCCCGACCAAGTTGGCTTCTTATACCAATTGAAAGACAGTTTCTGGTTTTGTTTTCTCGTGATAGAGACATATACGAAATTGATAGCACTATCGACCACTTTTCCGAGGGTGAATTCAATATTGAGGAGGTTGGTATTGGAGATTTGTAAAATGCGTTCAACATGTGTGTTATGAACCACGATAAGAATATCGTATCGAAAATAGACAGTTACTTCAAAATCAAGGTTGGAAAGTCTGTCTTTCTCTAAGTCAGCCATCACTATATCAGGAAGGACAGGGGGAAAAGGAGAACCCATTGGCAATCCTCGTTTTTGGAAATAAGTGATTTTGGCGGGGTAGTGTTTACCATAAACACTTTCACAGAGCGGATACTACATAGATCTTTAAGCATTCCATCCATCGCGTTTTTCAGCATTAAAAATTTATTTGTACAATCCTTTTTTCAAAACAAAAATACTCGCATTAAAATATTTTCTCTTGGTTTACTATAAATACAATACCTTGAAGAGTATTTTTTCCTAAAATACCCGCATTAAAGTATTCTCTCTCGTCGACTAATCGGAGTATTATATAAGATTATAACAGTTCTACTTGTTAATGGTTGCATTATTCCGGCTTTTGGTGAAAAGACGACTGCGTTTCTCGTTAAGCGGTGACTAGCTTCTTCACCACGATATAGTTACCTGCGACTTTTGGATGTTCCCAAAATTGAAAATGGCGCTCAAAGGAAAGCGGTTTGACGACATCGAGACGATTCAGAGTAATGCGACGTGCGAGCTGATGGTTGTTCCAAAATCTGCGTTCGAAGACTGCTTTAAGATGTGGAAGCACCGCTGGGAGCATGTGGTTCAATCAAATGGGGACTACTTCGAAGGATGCCACGGTCCGGGTGAAGAAGACTAGCAACAAAGCGGAGATATGAACGCAGGTTGGATACTTTTCAGACAAACCTCGTATACTCGCATTAAAGATTTTTCTCTTCTTCACTTATCGGAGAATTATAATTAAGAATAAAATAAATCTACTTATTAACTGGTCTATTATACGCTTAAATTGAATACCGTCTTTCTTTTAGTTTCGCAGTATTAAGAAATTAAGTAAAACTATCAATTCAATACCTTGAAGATTATTGGTTTCCGCTAAGCCCCACTATAATCATAAAGTATGTAAAATATGAAAGTCTAGCCTCTATAGTAGATTTTTTTTATAAGTTTTCAAGTTTATAATCTAAACTAGGGGTACCAGTCGTTATACACACGATATTTGTGAAAATAGTATTCTCTATCTCGCTATGCAAGATCATAATAACTCACATGAGGAGAAGTCTAAGGTTTTTGCGCGTATTACTTTCGCAATAAATGAATCGTGTTATCCTTCACGGCTTTCAAGAATTAAAGTACGGTACCCCGTTTTCTTACTACAAACACAATACTCGCAGAAAAGTATGGTCAATTGCAAATCCACACTGGCTGAAGGGTAGCTTTACGGTATCGTAAATCTATCGTAAAGTAGCATTATAACTCATGAATGAGGCAAAATAAACATTCAAAATGTTTTTATCCTTATTTTACGTTAAAAATAACGTTAACTGGTAATTGAAATATGGAATAATTTTATTTATTTACGCTAAAAATTAAAAAAACATAATACCTGTCATTGAAGGCAGTGCAGTGGTTCATCCCTTTCCATGTCTTCACGATCAGGATTAACTGTTTGCTAGAGTGAGATGAAAGTACAGTTGTGTCTCACTCCAACCAATGGTCAACTTTAACGGAGACGTTCCACAAAAGGCGAACCACTACACTGCCTACAATGACAGATATTATGTTTTTTTAATTTTTAGCGTAAATAAATAAAATTATTGCATATTTCAATTACTAGTTAACGTTATCTTTAACGTAGAATAAGGATAAAAACATTTTGAATGTTTATTTTGCCTCATTCATCTGTATAATGCTAGTTTTTGCGATTTTAGGCTTCAAAAGTATATACAAATGACATAATCCTTCTTTCAAACAAAAATTTTGTCCAATTTGCACTTTATCTCCAATGTTTTAAAACATGTATTTTTCCACGGTTTCGTAACCGTTTGGAACGACTTTTCTGAAAAATCCTCTCGAACATGTGGTATGGAATTGCCCTTCTCGGACACTCAAGCGCATAGAAATCTCGAGTGCCTGGGACAATAAAATGAGTTTTCATAAAGCGTATACTCCTTGGTGGTTGAAATCTGACCCTTCATAAAAAATTGCTCCCTGGTCTACGTCAACTTCTCAACACTAGCGTGTTGTGGAAGATTTTTGGACATCACAAGAGGGCTATATTACATTGTTCCGTCGTAACAGGTAGCCAAGAACGTGATTGGATGGTTTCCGAAAGTTATTTTATCAATTTAAAGCAGTTTTGGGTGAAGTTTCTTAACTTTCGGTAACTTACTAATTTACACGGCACGGCACTGGCACTGGCACGGCACTGTCGTTGAAATATATTTAAAAACACAAAAAACACAAAGGACCTGGAAAAACACAAAAATACAAGAAACCTGAAAAAATAGAACCAACCCAAAAATCACAATAACATAAAAACAAAAGAGAAAATAAATTTTAATACTAATCACTTTACTGACATAGATAACGGCACAATCGTTGAAATATATTTAAAAAAACACAAAAGCCCATAAACACGAAAAACACAAAGAACCCAAAGAAACAGAAACAACACAAAAATCACAGAAATACAAAACTAATAACAAAAGAGCCAACAGGAGCCGACCTAGAAAGGGAAAGATTAGCTAACCTTGATTTCGAATTACCTGTCTACCTTCGATACGTAGATAATATTCTAATCGTCACCCCTAACACACAAGTTTTTCGCATTTTGCAAATTTTCAACTCAAATCCCCTAAATATTGATTTTACTCTTGAAAAAGAGTCTGAGAGAGCCATAAATTTTTTGGATGTTACTATTAAGAGAAAACAGAATCAAAAACTCTCTTTTGATTGGTACAGGAATTATTCCATCGTTCCAATATTCCGAACATGCGTTGGAAAGCTACTGTCATTGTGCGTCTTTTTCAGTATATGTCATTAATTTGAAGCGTAAACAAGAATAATTTTTTTTCACTTAAATATGTCGAACTTTGAGCCTGAAAAAGTATTTTCGTGGGGAGTTCTTCTTCATTACTTTAATATGAAGAAAACTGCTGCCGAAAGTGATCGTATTTTGAACGAAGTTTATGGTGAACATGCTCTAGCTAAGCGAATGTGCCAAAAGTGGTTTGCACGATTTAAAAGTGGTGATTTTGGCTTTGAAGACGAAGAACGTCCTGGGCAGTCAAAAAAGTTTGAAGATGAAGAACTGGAAGCATCACTCGATGAAGATTGTTGCCAAACACAAGAAGAGCTCGCAGAATCTTTAGTAGTTACTAAAACAGCTATTTCAAAACGTTTAAAAGCAGACGGATACATTCAAAAGCAGGGAAATTGGGTTCCACATGAATTCAAAACGAGAGACGTTGAAAGGCGGTTTTGCATGTCAAAAATGCTGCTGGAACGCCATAAAAAGAATTCATTTTTGCATCGGATTGTTACTGGTGATAAAAAATGGATCCATTACGACAAACCCAAGCGCAAAAAATCATATGTGAAACCCGGCCAACCAGCCAAATCAACGGCAAATCCGAATATCCATGGCGCGAAGGTAATGCTCTGTATTTGGTGGGATCAGAAGGGCGTGCTGTATTATGATATGCTAAAACCGGGTGAAACCATCAATGGAGAACGCTACCGAACACAATTAATCCGCTTGAAGAGAGCAGTAGACCAAAAACGCCCGGAATATGCGACCAGACACGAGGCAATAATTTTTCATCACGACAACGCTCAGCCCCATGTTGCTATTCCGGTTAAGAACTATTTGGAAAACAGCGGATGGGAATTTTTACCCCACTCGCCTTATAGCCCCAACCTTGCCCCTTCTGACTGCCATTTGTTCCGCTCGATGCAGAACGCCGTCGATGGAATACGGTTCACATCAGAACAGGGTATCAAAATTGGCTTGATTCATTCTTGGCCGCCAAGCCGGCGCAGTTCTTTTGAGATAGAATCCACAAATTGCAAGAAAGATGGGAAAAAGTCATAGCTTCAGATGGGCAATACTATAAATAATACTATTGTACATGTTTTTCTTAAATAAACGTTCAAATTTTGAAAAAAAATCGCACGAATTAAGTTATAGATCCAATATTACCATCATAGTTATTGCATTAGCATTATTTATCATTACTATTACTGTTCAGTGATTACCGACGATTATTCACCTATGATCGATGAAGAAAATATTGATTATTAATAAAGGATTGATTGGCCACCGGCAGTCGATTATCGATCATAATATATTAAATATGTAATTTGCGGATAAAATAAGCATAAGTGTGAGTAGTTAAATCCACAGTCATTTGAGAAATAATAACGTAAAATAATAAGGTAGTGGGAGCGGAAACGTGACTAATACCAATTCAGCGAGATCCACTCCCCCTGCTATCTATTGGAAAATCCGATAATATATATACCCCAGGCTCACCTCTGGAGGTTTGTCATCAAGTTCGGATCAGGTGTACGGTTAACTCGATTCATTTCGGCCTCATCGGTTGCTTTGAGCACAATTCTACCTTCGGTACTTGGTAAATAAAATCCTTGGTCCTCAAGTGGTGCAAGTCCAGAAAATGTAGTGCTATATAGTTCCTTTGGATTACGTATATCGTTGTAAATAGACGTGTCGGTTAATAGTGATTCAATTCTGAAATCGGGATGAACTAACCTATCTTGTTAACCAGTACATGCCAGATTCATTTCTCGTGTACATAGCAAGATACTCAACTATCCTGCAGGACTTTGTGCCGTTGGCTTGCAACTATATGAGTAACAAACGACAATTCTCTCTTTTGCCCTCTAATTGAAGAGGTAGACAAGTAAGTTACCAACTAAGTATCGTTTCTTCTGTAAACATATACCAAATCTTATTTGTTTATAATAAATCACCTCATATAATTATCAATTCAGTGTTTTATTATCATTGTGAACAATTCAGGGCCCATAGACCTGAATCGTGACAACGTACCCACAAACAAAAATAAATTATCAAGCCTTACCAATCTGATATACCAGGTGTGTTAGTTGAAGTTTGCCGGTTCTTTCAATGAAGAAAACACTTAATCCTCAATGGAATCTGAAAAATCTTTTATTCAAAGTATTGACCATTGGATTCTACACATTTTGCGCATCTTTCAGGCAAATCATGGATACCATTCCAAAAAAACTTTTTCTTTTTCAAGGCAAACCATTCGACGAGCCATTTTTCGACTTCTTCTAAATTGGCGAAGCGCTGCTCTGCGAGTGAGTGTCCCATCGATGCGAAAAGGTGATAGTCGGACGGGGCGAGATCTGGAGAGTACGGCGGGTGCGATAATATTTCCCAATTCAATGCTTTTAATGTGTTCTTCACCACTTTAGCGGTATGAGACGGTGCGTTGTCATGTTGTAGGATAACTTTGCCATGTTTTCGGGCCCATTCCGGCCGTTTTTCGATCAACGCATGATTCAAATTGATAATTTGTTGTCGGTAGCGATCCGTATTCACCGTCTCACCAGGTTTCAATAACTGGAAGTACACCAAACCACACTGGTTCCACCAAACACAGAGCATTGTCTTACGGCCAAAGCGATTTGGCCTTGGAGTCGATATGCCGAAATCACCAGGTGAAAGCCATGATTTTTCCCGATTCGGGTTCTCGAAATAAATCCATTTTTCGTCTCCCGTGACAATTCGATGCAGAAAAGATTTCCTTTCGAACCGTTGAAGCAGCATTTCACAAATGGTTTTTCGATTTTCCATTTGTCTATCGTTCAGTTGGTGTGGTACCCATTTTCCATACTTTTGGATTTTTCCCATGGCTTTTAAACGTTGGAAAATTGCTCCTCGGGTCACATTTAGTGTTTGTGCCAATTGTTGTTGCGATTGGGTTGGGTCTTCATCCAATAACGCCTGCAATTCCTCGTCTTCGAACTTTTTCGCTGCACCAGGATGTTCATTGTCTGTTAAATCGAAATTTAATTTAATTAACATGCGCGCGCCTCAATTAGCGACCGCCATCGAGTCCAATTAAATCAATAAATTAAGAATTTTATGCACGGTGTTTTCCCTCTTTTTACGACCGTTTTCGGGTTGGAAATCAGTATCAGGAAAAAGCTGACATTTTCGAGATCATGATGATGTTTTTCAGATTCCAAAAAGTCGCATATTTCGTCCCGTGGAAGCATTCAAAAATTGATGTGCACTCAAAAGCGTAAACGCACTTCGCGACCACCACGAGAAAGCCTTTCCCCCATTTCACCTCCCGCTGGTGCGTGCTACCTGCGTGGGCGCGGGTTCCTATTGGACAGCTGTGTGGCAGGCTTGAACGTCGTGTAAAGCTTTTTATAATAAAAAGGAAATTTCAATAAATCAACCTCTATTTATTATTGTTAAGTGACCCATTTTCATAAATACAGTTATTCGTAATCTTGAATACTAATGGATGTTACGGCATGATGATAATTATCTTTACTTATAATATCAAAAATCTATAATACCTGCAATGTGGCAATGATTATAATTATTTATTTAAAATGAAATAACAATTATATTTGTTTATTCACAATATAATAATAACTGTATTCACTTATAACCATACAGTTTGGTTCATTTATTTTTATATTACATTTGTTCATTTGGTTATTTTACTTAATCATTAATTAAAACTCTCATACATGTAAATGAACAAATGTTCCTGCTATAAATAATAAAAAAGAATATAAAAAAAAAATAACAGTGTGGGACGCCCGTCTATCCAGCGGACCATGCCACACGCTGCTTGATCTGAGTGAGTGGTCGGGTGGCAGCAACCACAGGTTAGTGTGGCGCTCACTGGGAGTACGAACGAAAATGTCCGTGAAAACCAGACTATCTCGCTCTCGTCGCGTTCACTTCCGGTCTGGAAGTAAATCATTAATTGCTGCTCAAATACTTGATCATACCTCGCAATTCTTTTGTGCGAGTCTCGTGGGAATCTACTTGTTCTGAAAGTAATCCTAATTTTGTGGATTTCTTCCTCTTTTCGTCGCAAAAAGGCGGATACCGAAGGCTGGGCCGTCTCAACACCCTTAATGGTTTTAAAAAAAATATGGCACTGAAGAGGGCCCACATTTGTGGCCGAAACGTTTGTCCATAGAAATGTTATGGTTTCCATTACCTAAAAGGTTCAAAAGAACGAACTGACCCCATGCCAATTCAATTATCACAATAGTATATTACGTGCCTAGGCGCAACGAGCGACAATTCTCGCAGGAGATCGAAGCCAAGGCGAAGTCGAGGTGTAGCCGATGCGTAGTCGGGACGTAGCTGAGGCAAAGCCGAGACGATGCCTAAACGAATCCGAGGCGCGATCAGTCCTGCGAGCATTTTAAGCGAGTCTCGTAATTACCCGAATTGTGTGCATTGGCGCATATTCTATTTTATGTGACTTTGGTGCATTTACGAATTCTTCTGCGTACACTCGAATCCAATCTGAAAAGGTCGAAATTGCCGTGATTATCGCCCATCTCACTTGACATTTCGCGAATATTTCCGGCCATTTTGATTTTCTAGATCTTGTGTAGAAGTAGCGTATTGTAATAGACGCATGCGCAGTTCAAATGTACGAGGCTTTGTCAGTACGGCGCTAACGCTGTACGAAGAAGAAGAAGAGTAAGAAGAAGATTATGCTCCGCTGTATCTTAATAGGCGCATGCGCAGTTAAATTTTTCATTCCATTTCTCTGTAGCGGAATGCACAACATTGCGCTATTCTCAACTGTAGCGAAATACGAGTTAACGTGCCGGAGGCACATAAATATAATTTAAGGTTAAACGCAGCAGCGACTGCTGTTATGCCTAACGGTAAGATACCCCTTCTATTAGCACTCGCGGCCTATATAATATAGAGCGCAGCGCCCGCTCATCAGTTCTTGTCCGACCAATAAAGTTATAACTACTGAGATTTCTAAACAAACGACTCAGCAATATTCTTAAAACCTCTTTCTTCGTTATTACGCATAACATTTTTTGACGATTCTGCCAGGATCCACTAAGTTCTCTTGGTTCTCGAAATTCTACGGAATAGATTAATAAGAACCATATAGAAACGCGGATGGCACTGAGAAAACAAACTGACGTCTATGGATCAGAATCTACATCTACATCTACGCAGAGCCTAATGTACGTTTCCCCGTCCCCTCAGCGACGAGGAGGGAAGAATAAAAGCAGAAACCGCGATCGAAACCACTCGCGGGATCAATGGTCAACACGATATAGGAATAGAAGATTTCATTAAAACTGTTAAGAAAACAAAAACCAGATGTACACAACCCAATTTGCTCCTGGACTTAATCATAACAAAGAAAATTACTGGCTTCGCGGAAAAGTCAATCAGATACTTACAAATAAACTCATATGAGGATTTATACGACGCACTTAGACCAAATTTAAAATCGTTAAACTCGATTCTAGCCCTAAAATCAAAATTAGAATGTTGCAAACAAGGAGCAACTGAGTGTGTTCAAAATTTCACTGTTAGGCTCAAACAGATTATAAATGAAATTAATTACGCTGTACAGGCACAGCATGTCAATCCCATGGAGCGTCGATTAAAAATCAAGCTCGAAGAACAAGAAGCAGTGAACCGATACCTCCTTAACCTTAAGATAGAGATAGGTACACAGATACGACTACTAAAACCCAATACAATAACGGAGGCACAGACGCATGCCATAGAAACCGAAATGTGGTTAAAAGAAAGTCAACCTGCATGAACATAATTAGTCACGAGACCTGTACTGAAATACCTACCAAGACCGCAACCAGTGCCACGATCTAACGCCAAAACCATCGGAATAAGAACACCTAATCACAGTAAAGGACGTACAATCCTTCTCAGGACTCGCAGGATACTATAGAAAATTTATAAAAAACTTTTCAAGCATTGCAAGACCACTCACTAAGCTAACTCAAAAAGATACAATATTCGACTGGACATTAAACTGTGAAAAAGCATTCTATGACTTGAAAAATGCATTAATATCAGCACCAGTGTTAAGGTTTCCGAATTTTAAAGAACAATTCACCTTAACAACTGACGCCTCAAATCAAGGCTTAGGAGCAGTTCTTAGTAAAAATGCACAGCCATGATTATTTATCTCAAGGACTCTCAACAAAGCTGAAGAAAGATACAGTACCTCAACAAAAGAGCTTTTAGCTATAGTATGGGCTATGAAGCGTTTGAGACAGTATCTTCTTGGTAACAAATTCAAAATCCAAACGGATCATAGAGCTTTGGTCTGGCTCCATAACGTCAAGGATCCTAGCTCAAGATTGCTACGATGGCGATTGAGCATGGAGGAATATGATTACGACATCGAATACGTAAAAGGAAAAGAAAACAAAGTTGCAGACTGTTTATCCCGACTTTTCCCTATAACATCTGATATTTCAAAACAAGCAATGTAGGAAGCAGGAATATCCGATGAGGAAGATGGAACTGCGGAATTAAAAACTCAACCACAGAAAATCTAAACTTTCGGTACCCCAGGTATAACAGCAGATATGGTACTAAAAGGAGAGGAAAAAAATCAATTTACCACCAAGAAGGATTGAGAGAACCTTCGGAGGAAACAGAGAACGAATCTACAGAAGACATGACAACCGAAAAACTTGACATGCATACGGAATTTATAAAGTGGAGACTGCAACCCACCTCCGGCAAAGTTAAGGCAAAACCTAAGGCGATAGGGAAGTTATGCAAGGTAATAAAAAAGAAGGAAATGCCCGACTATGATGAAGAAAATAAAATAAAATAAAATAAAATTAAGCTGAATTATAGAGGAAATTATTAGCAAAAAATTAACCATCATAAGGCTCATTTTCGGAGACCCACTATTTACCCCACTGCAAAAGGAAATACTTCAGGAAATGATGGAATTTCTCTCAAATTATTACCCTCACCTAAATTTCCACTTATGTTTCACGCCTACCAGAGAATAGACAAAAGAAGAAAAGCAAGCTATAATCCAAGAAGCACACTTCACTCATCTTGGAGAAAAGGACACGTTGGAAAAGGCTAAGACCATCGGCTTATGACTCGGAATGGGCAATGAAATTAAAAAATACGTGCAGTCTTGCCCCATTTTCCAACTACAGAAAAAACGCGCATAAAGAAACTTTTGATGGGAAGCCTCTTCTTCAAACGAATATAACTTATTTATTTTTGCATAACATGTATTTTCGAAAATCAAAAATAAATTTGGCTTTTTCTCAAATTTGGACCCATTTTTTTTTAATCATCTAGTTGAAAAGCTGAGATTTTTTCCTATAAAATAGCGAAATATCAGGATAGCGTTTTTTTTGTTTTCGAGCAATTGTGCAATGAATAACCGGATGCTCCGCCGGAGCTGAGGCCGCACGACAGTTTGCTACAGTCTTCACGCCGGGGAACCCGTAGAACACCCTCAAGCTACTTTTTTACGTTACATAATATCATACGCGGATAGTGTAACTGCTCTCTGCATTTACAGAGTTGGGACTGTCATTGTTAAGTTACAAGTTACAATGCCTGAATTGCAGTTAGTGTAAGATTAATTTGGAATATGTTTTGAAAATTAAATCTATTGAATTTATATCTAGTTATTGAATGTGTAGGAAAGTGATGTTTCTGTTAACTGGATGAATTATTCGAATGTGAGTTTGATGAATTTTGTCTGTTTGGGACCTTCTGTCTTCTTATACATAGCTTATTTCGTAGAATTGTTTTTCTTGGCGATTTTTTTTCGCTTTTGGAGGTAATTTCGCGGGCCTCTTCTGTGGTTTATTTTTTTTCACCTGCTTTAAAGAACTCTTCTTAGATGAAATCTAGAATTAATGTACCCAACTCGTGTGCTGGGATATTATGCTGAGTCAAAGTATTTTCTCTTATGGGAAACGAAATTAGTGGAACTCTAGTGGTAGAAGTGACGAAGCAACGAAACAAATGAGGTCAAATGAAGAAAAAAATGGACAAAGAAACAAACCCTGCCACGTGATTTTAAGTCACGTGATGAAATATCATATATTTACATTTTGAGGTTAGGTTTTTAAATATCCCACATGTATTTCACAGAGAGCAGTTAAGCTAACCGCGTATGATATTATCTATTGTAAAAAATTAGCTGGAGCAACGGACTGTAGGTCCGATCAGCTGGAACATCCACAACGGAATATCAATATTTGTGTCATACCACATGTTTGGATTATTTATTGGCTAATTTTGGGCGGTCATACCGATTTTTGGGCTCTTGTATTTTTCTAAAAAAAGACGAATTTTAAGTTGAGCTGCTGATTACCCGATCAGCTAGCACCACCAGTACATGAAAACTTTAAAGTTTAGAAAACTCACTATTCCCGGATTTTGAACTATTTTCGGTTTCTTGAAATACCCAAAAATCAATTTCAAAAATACAATCGCTATCACTGACTAGCAACCTTTATTTTTGAAAAATACTTTTTGGACGAAACAAACTACTCCAGAATTCCGGGCTATTTTCAGGCTCTTGAAATACCTAAAAATCAATTTCGAAAAAACAACCCCTGTCATTGACCAGCAACCCACAATTTTGAAAAATACTTTTTGGTAAAAAAAAAACTCCAGAATTTCGGGCTTTTTTCAGGATCTTAAAAAAACCAAAAATTACTTTCGAAAAAACAAGCTCTATCACCTCTTCCTAGGGATAACGTGACCTTGCAGCTGGTGTGGGGGCTTAAGGGTCCACGGAGGCGGCCACCTCTGGAGCTTTGAAGCAGAAAATATGGGCTGCAACGCCCAAGGATTCTGGGGAACAGAGAGGCCGGTGGCTTACGGGGGATGGGGAAACCAGGCTGCATCCCGCATTATTACAAGCTCCATCAAGGCAAGCGGGGCTCTGCCTGGACGGAATACTTTGTTACCCTGGCTACTCGTGGGGTTCAATTATGGTTTCAACCTTAAACTCAAACAAAACAACCAAGGGCCCTCAAGCAGGGCCCTCAAAGGGAGGGCTCAAACTTACCCAAACCGTGACGAGAGAGCTAGTCTAGGGGAACATTTAACACGGTGAAGGAGAATCCTCCTCAGGGCAACCCTGATGTAATTGTAGAAGTGGAGCAGCGCCTCACAGAGTGTTTTGTCAAAAGGAAGGACCTGTGTGGTGCAGAAACGTGACGAAAGAGGGCGTTACTTCTTTAAGGTGTCGAGAGGGATGGATGCGCTATCCAGATAGGGACGCGCCCCCAGGTTTGATGATACACATCTCTGAGTTTCAGGCTCAAAGAAGGCCTGTAGACCAGCCTTCGGGGTGCGGAGGTTCTGCAGAGGTTCCTCAGGGCAACTGTCCTGATCCCCCGTGCTCCCCAGGGTCAGTCGATTGTAGTGAAGCGCCTGAAATTCGAGAACCCGACACTAAGAACTGGTTCTTGGAGAGTGTCCAAGGGTGATAAGCGGAATGAGGAGACGCCGGTGGGGGCTGGCTGGATCCTGATTTTGGGGATCCCAGAGGGGGCTGCTGGGGCTTTAAAGGCCCTGGAATTTAGGCCCTATCAAGGGACCTCGTCGACATAAATATGAGGCTCAAAGGCAAAACGGAAGAAAGGCTAAAGGTCTATATAGCCTCGGACTACTTCCCAAGCGACACTGTAACGAGACGAACCCCACGTGAGGTGCAGGAACTGGTGCAGTACTGCCAAAAGACACGGACACTGCTTCTGTTGGTTTATGATGCAAACATGCACCACCAGGTATGGAGAAGCACTGGCATCAATGATAGAGACCAAAAGCGGGAAGGAGGTACTTGACTCAACGCTCTGCTCAGGAGCTCTAGGGGGCAAAGTGAGGTGCTGCAAAGTGTCTGAGGAGGAATCTCTCTTGGACACCGTTTCAGAACAACTGCCCGCCAAGCTTAGTGGATTCTGGATAAGGAGCACAATGGTGGAACAAGCACCTGGAGGCCCTTAGGATCAGGGCCAAAACCAGGAAAATGTGCAATAGGGCACGAAGGACCAAGAAGGCAGCCAACTGGGACCTCTATAAGGAGGCCCAAAAGGAATACAAAAACAAAATTAATAAATACAAGCAAGAGGGGTGGAGAGACTTCTGCGGGGAAACTAACAAAATCCCCAAAATGGCTCTTCTTCATAAGATCCTAGCGAAAAACACGGAGGCTCACCTGGGAACAATTAGGCTTGAGTCCGGAGAGTTTGCAAGTAACGAAGAGGAATGCCTGAATTAGTTGCTCGAGGTCCACTTCTCGGGCTTCCAGTGCATTCCAACAGACTAAGAGGACGTGAGTCAGGTCGGCTCGGAAATTTGCGGCCTCTATTGTAACAGTAAAGAAGGTTGAATGGGCTGTGTGGACCTTTCAGCCATATAAATAACCGGAGATGGACGGGGTCTATCCTGGGCTCTTGCAAGAGGGCCTGGACGACCTACGTCTTCCCCTGACAAAGATTCTCAGGACAAGTATTGCTCTAAGACACGTGCCAATGACATGGAGAGGCAGCAGAGTGGTTTTTCTACACAAGCCGGGTAGGGAAGGTTACACCATAGCCAAGGATTTCAGGCGGATCAGCTTGACATCTTGCATTTTGAAAGTTCTTGAAAGGCTGGTTGGAAGGCACATCCGAGACAGGGTGTTAATAAGTAAGCCATGCCATAGTGGGCAACACGCCTTCCAACAAGACTGCTCTGCCGACACGGCACTGCATGAGGCTGTAAATAGAATAGAGCGGCAACTGGAGGAACAAGGCTGTGTAACGGGCACTTTCTGAGATATGAAGCAGGTCAAAACGGTCAAGAAGCACAACTTTGACAAACTCTTCCGGACACGCATCCAAAACAGGGAGGTGTGGGAGGAGGAATAAGGGAAGGCCCTTCTACAAGGAGAACTATGGTTCACAGATAATTCCAAAGGGCAGGGCTGGGCAGGTACTAAACTGTACGCCAGTGAGAAGAAAAAGGGTTTGTCGATCCTCCTGGGGGTAGTACACTACTCTTTTCCAGGCGAAAGTTTTCGCCATCTTTCATTGTGCAGAAACGTAAATTAGTGAAAAAGCGTCGAGAAGGTCAATGGGCATCTGCTCGGACAGCCAGGTGGCTATCAGAGCGGTTGGGAAAGCAGAAATCTCCTCGATTTTGGCGTGGGAGTGCATAAAGGCACTAAACCAACTCTCGGAAACAAATAATGTAGCCCTGATTTGGGTCCCCGGTCACTCAGGGATCAAGGGCAACGAGGAAGCTGACCAGCTGGCAAAGAAAGAGGCAGCAGGCAAACCAATCGGTCCGGAACCTATTCTGGACCTGGCACCTGGTGATTAAAAACTGGGTAGTGTAGAAACACAACGAATACTGGGCTCAAATAAAGGGTTTCCGTCAGGATAGGGCTTTTATGGGAAAACTTTTCAGGAGGGACTTGGCTCACGCAATCTTAGGCATGCCCGAGAATGATATAAGAATTATGGTGCAGATACTAACTGGGCACAACCATTTGAACTACCACAAGGACAAGATGGCTCTAACATCCAACACGCCTCGTAAGAGATGCGGTAGGGACGATGAAACGTCTCTTCACGTCTTAAGTCAATGCCCGGTTCTTGCCGGGATCAGGCTTTGAACCTTAGAATCAGCGCTGCTGGAACCAGAGGAGATTAGGTCGCTATCGGCTGGTGATATTCTTGGCTTCCTGAGTAGGTTTGGAATAGAGGGCTAACTAGCGCTGAGGTAAGGGTACTGCAAAATGGGCTTTTAGACTGTGCGCCAGTAAAGCCCCTAGGGGAGGAGCGCTGCACATGACTTATAATCTAATCTAATCTAATCTAACCTCTATCACTGACAAGAAACCCATATTTTTGAAAAATAATTTTTGAATAAAACGAACTACTCCCGAATTTTGGGCTATTTTCGGGCTCTTAAAATGCCCAAAAATTAATTTCGCAAAAACAACTCCTATCACTTATAAGCAACCCGTAATTTTAAATACTTTTTCGACAAAACAAGCTAGTCCAGAATATTAGGCTATTTTTGGACTTTTGCAATACCCAAAAATTTCCTTTTGGGTGTTTTTTTCATATATGTCTTTTGGTTCATTTGGAACCTTCATTTAAAGTAAAAATCTTTATAGCATTCTCATTTGGCTTAATGTAAAAGGGAATTTTATTCATATACGTGAAATTGTCCTCCTGGTATGATTTCATTTCAGGTTTTTTTTTTCCAGAACACGAAAATGCTCTTATTTTCACAATTTTGGTCAGATATGGCTTATTGACAAACTCATTTTTTTTGGACCCTCAAGAAGTGTTTCAAATTTCATTTCAATTTGATAACTCTTTCGGAAGTTTTCGTGCTTGCAGACGACGACTGCGACAAAAAAGACGACGACGACGACAGACAGACCGGCTTACAAACACCGTCGTAAAAGCCGTTCTTTTTTAAGCCTTTTAGTGCTAAACAACGATATATCGTTGTATATGCGATGGCATGGCCGTTGCTTGGCAGTAAAAGGGTTAATCAGGGTGTCTCAAAGCGTTGAGATGTTATACAAATTTTAAAAATCATTTTTCACATTAAACCAATACCTTCTTATATGATGGGAATGTGCGAAAATCATCGTGTTGGCATTAGAGAGGTAGCAGAAGCTCTCAACATCTCTTATGGATTGACTCAACACATTGTGGTCCATGTTTTGGGTATGAAGCGCGTCGCCGCCAGAGCACGATAATGCGCCGTCATATTCCAGCCTGATTGTGACTGAATTTTTGGCTAAACATGAAACAAAAGTCATTACTCAGCTAGCGTATTCGCCAGATTTGGCTCCCTGAGATTTTTTCCTGTTTCCAAAATTCAAATATCCGTTCCGGGGAACGCGCCATGAGTCGATTGATCCCATAAAAAGAAATTCGCTGAAGAAACTAAAGGCCATACCGGCTAAGACAAATTCTATAAACACTCCCCAAATACGTCGAAGTACTTGCGTGACATTGCAAGATTTTGGAATATCAGTGGTTCCAGAGTGGATTCAACAACGAGTAAGTGATTTAACATTCACCCCAGAAGGAATTTTAAGACATTTCTCTCTCTCTCCCTTTTTTTTTTTAATGTAGTGCTACGTTAGAAACGTAACATTTCTCTTCTTAAAAGATTCCTCGTTTTATGGTAGGATCGAAAAGGATCCTCTCTAAGGGATAAGGAGAAGTCAGTGATTGAGAATGGTTATTGATATAAAGTATGTTTATTGACAATCAAATTGAGAAACGAATAAGCATCATGGAATTGGAAATCGAATTGAAATTTAGATGTACCTTTGTAATTACTCCGAGTGAAATTTGTCTGATGAACTATTGAGTCCAGTGGAGCGAAGGTGGTCAGTTGAGTCTTCGTTGAGATCGTTGAGATAGTACTTGTTTGATGGAGAATTCGTTGTTGAGACGGTTGGTCAAGTCGATTCTTGATCCAAGTTTAGAGAGAATTTTGGACGGTGATTCCCCTTCACTTTCTAATGTCGTTGAACTCAGCGTCGAGTAGGAATTCGTCTGAGTAGCGGTAAAATCTGATGAGGCTGGACTGAACTCGTAACGTAGAGATAATGAAACTGGACTAGACTGAACTGAACTAGCCGTGTAGAGATGATGGTACTGGACTAGACTGATTGAACTCGCCGTGTAGAGATGATGGTACTGGACTGGACTCGCGTTGGTTACATTGTAGAAATCTGATGTTGACTGAACTGATCTCTATTAGAACTTTCGCTTTTTATAGAACTTTTGCAAGGTTGCCCATGGTGGGAGCAAAACAAGGTGTACCGCCTTTTCCATATTTGGTATTAAGATCGGATAAGTTGCCTTCTCTGATGACTCGTGCTCCAATGAAATTCATTGCCTAATACTAATGTCGCAGTCTATTTTATCTGTTATTCGGTTCTAACGAAAGGTCAACTACGGTGGAAATAAAAACAAGGTGTATCATCTTTTCCATATTTGATATTTTAAGATCGGATGAGTTGCCTTCTCTGATCAATTTTGCGTCGATGAAATTTATTACCTGGCATTAGTGTCATAGTCAAATATATCAAGTCTATTTTATCTGTTATTCGATTCTAACGAAAAGGTCAACTACTGTGGAAGTAAAAACAAGGTGTACGATAATAGTGAAAGGTGAGTAACTAGGACGTTACATACCCTTTAATTATTTTTGGTGCATCGGACGGGAAACACAAAAGCTAACAACAAAGGAGATAAAAATTAATATATTAATTGATACTTAACTTTCAAGTGAAATTTTCTTTGAAAAATATATAGATATTTTTTAAAAAAACAGAGATTTTACCCACGTTTAGAAATTCCTTCTTCAATCGAATATAAGTATTTTATAAAAATATATAAAAAATATGCGTTATATTTCAAGTGGAAAAAGTGTTTAGTGCTAAATATTAAAATTTAAATGAATGAAAAATAAATGAATAGAAAGAAACTAAATGAAATATTTTTTCGAAATTCCAATTAAAATTTTTCGCAAATTTTAAATAAAACTTTTTGGAAATTTCACCAGGTCTAGAAATATGAAACCGGAATTTTTTGGCAAGAGTTACACGTCTGATTTATGAAAATGATCAAAAATATTTTATTCAAAGTAATCTCCATTGCTATTCACACATTTTTCCCACCTCTCCGGAAGGTGATAAATGCCACGCCAATAAAACTGTTCGTCTTTTAAATCAAAGCAGTTATCCTGCCATTCTCGTAAGTTTTCGTACGAAGTGAAGCGTTCTTTAGCGAGAGCGTGGCCCTGTGATGCGAACAGATGGTAATCCGATGAAGCCAAGTCTGGAGAATAAGCGGCATGCACCAGTATTTCCCAACTTTACGTCTCGATCGTTTCCTTGACCCGTTTCGCTGTGTGTTATGGGGCATTATCGTGAAAAAAATGACTTTGTGTTGCCTTCTTCGATAATCGGGTCGTTTTTCTTGAAATGCTTGATTTAAATCGATCATGTTGACCGTAAATTTTAAATAAAATTTTTTTGGGAAATTTAATTATTTATTTATATTTTTTTAAACGCTCATTACAACACAACATTTTTTTTATTTTTCGAATTTCTGCTAGTACAAAGATTATTCAGGGCTTGTGCTTGAGTCATCCCTGTCTAATTTTTCACCACAGAAAGATCGCATAATTAAAACCACAAAATATAATATTAAAATAAAATTTATTTTTATTGATTTCTATTTCTGTGACTGAAATTTGTTTTGGGATATAGCTTTTCACTTTTGTGGGAAGTTATATTAAACAGCGACTAGCGAATTGCGCGCTCAGCTATCCCCAAACTAGAGTTTCAGAAAAAAATTAAGAATTAATTTAATAAATTTTATATCCGAAGTTTCGATTACTGTAATCAAAAATTTGTCTGAGGATATAGTTTTTCACTTTTGTGGGAAGTTATATTAAACAGCGATCAGCGAATTGCGCGCTCAATTCTCAGCGGCATCTCCAGCCGGGGTCTCAGGACCTCCAGCCAGGATTCTACTACCCGCCGTCAGAACAGACTTTGGTCAGACTCTCAGTCTGAACCTTCCTAATTCGAGAAGCAGCCAAAGGCCCATCGAAAAAGGACATAGTGGTGAATATTTTTGCTGAGTGACTCTAGGTACGCTGCCAAGGCTCTGGAGCACTCATTAATTTTTAATAATTGTTTAATTGCATTACTCTCTGGGTACGCTGCTCCAGGCTCCAGAAAATAATGGATAGCAATATCTCTTTGGGTCTGCCATCCAGGCTCCAACAGACATTGCCTTCTCTCACCTTGCATCTCTTTCTGGGTACGCTGCACCAGGCTCCAGAAAGTGATCAAGTGGCAACGCATCTTTGGGCACGCCATCAAGGCTCCAATAGACAGCTTGCAAATATCTTTCTCTTACAACCCTCACTCTGGGTACGCTGCACCAGGATCCAGTACAATAAGTTCTTTCAACCAAGTGCACCTTCGTTTACTTAATTCATCTTTTGTTACAGCAGCACCACCTATATTTTTTAATTTGCGAAGTATTCTTATATTTCTCCACATATCTCAGCATAATGTTCGCCACTGAACGACACCGTATTTTTTTTTTTTTTTTGGTGAGGAGGAAAAATGGCGAAATCTTTTATAGACGTTGAACAGGACTCTCCTAGGACGGGTCTAGGCATACCTGTTAAAACCAAAAAAACCCCTCTCTCGAACCAATACACCGCCCGCGGAACTGCCTTTCGGCTTTAAACATCACGGGTGGTTGGTTCCAGCTTAAAGTCGCGTACGACTCTTCCGTCATCCGTTAGCCCGGGACTCCCATCCGCGGCCACTCGCCCGTTAAGCAGACTGGCTAGCCGCGCCAGCCAGGGGAGGAATAAAGCGATTCCTCCCCTGAACGACGCGGACAGCCAAGTCCGCCGAAGACGTAAGACGGCGGGTGCAGGCCCCGATGCGATTTCTACTGGCCCCCGTTGTTGCCGCGCTCTGCAAGCCCATCGAGCTCCCTCGTCTTCAACACCAGGGTGACGAATGACTCGATAAGCATCCATATCTGTTCAGACTGGAACATGAGAGAGACCATCGTGTTAGGAGTGAGCTGTGCGCCCACTGCCCGACTGACGGCCTCCCTTTCCGCGCCCGACCTAGCACAGACAAAGAGTGTGTGCTCTGCATTTTCCACAGAGGATCCGCAGTAGCTACACGACTCGTCGTCTCTTTTCTTGAAGCGCTTCAGGTACGCATTAAAGCAGCTATGGCCTGAAAGCGCTTGTGCCAGGTAAAAGCCGACTTGACCGTGCTTTCTATCCAGCCGTATTTGCATATTGCGTAAAAATTTGAACATATCCTTTCGCGATAGTCGCGCCATCTACTTTTTGTAAAATACAACTATTTCGATATTTTTTAATATTTCTCTGCGTCGTGTTAGCCACTGAGCAACACCACCATCGAATATGATATAGAATTCAAATATTTCTTTCGCGATAGTAGCGCCATCTACATTTTGTAGAATACAACTATTTCGATATTATCTTATTTTCCTCTGCGTCGTGTTAGCCACTGAGCAACATCACGATTAAATATTGTATAAAAATGAAATATATCTTTTCGCGATAGTTGCACCATATGCATCTTGTGAAATACGATTATTTCAATATTTTCTTATGTTTCCCTGCATCGTGTTGACCACTGAGCAATACTATCATCGAAAATTACATAAAATCAATCAAATTATACTTGACGACTCTGCAAATATTGAACAGGCTCTTGAAACGCTAAAATCTTCACACTCCTATTCAACCTCTAGGAAGTCTAATAAAGAAATTTTAGCAAATAATTTACCAAATAAGTCACCGAAGAATTTACCAAATAACCTACCAATACAATCCATCGAAATGATAAATTTACCCACAAATCAGCAAGTATCTCTACGAGATGCTTTAGAGATTGTTCCATACTTTGATGGCTCAAGTAAAGTACCATTAACTCTTTTTATTGAGGCTTGCAAGGAAGCCAAAGAAATGGTCCCAAATGCAGAAGCAAATTTGGTGAGATTACTAAGAAGCAAACTTACGGGAGAAGCAAGAAGATGTCCCTAGCGAACTGGCTGAACGATAGCTTTACGCTGGAGCGTAACATTATCGTAACATTATTGTAAAGTTATCATAAAGTAGCATTATAACTCATGAAGGAGGCAAAATAAATATTCAAAATGTTTTGATCCTTATTCTACGTTAAATATAACGTTAACTGGTAATGGAAATATGCAATAATTTTGTTCACTTATGCTAAAAATTAAAAAAAGATAATACCTGTCATTGAAGGCAGTGCAGTGGTTCACCTTTTGTGGAACTTCTCCGTTAAAGTTGACCATTGGTTGGAGTGAGACACAACTATACTTTCATCTCACTCTAACAAATAGTCAATCCTGACGGTGAAGACATGGAAAGTGATGAACCACTGCACTGCCTTCAATGACAGGCATTATGTATTTTTTAATTTTTAGGGTAAACAAATAAAATTATTGCATATTTCAATTACCAGTTAACTTTATTTTCAACGCAGAATAAGGATAAAAACATTTTGAATGTTTATTTTGCCTCATTCATGAGTCATAATACTACTTTACGATAACTTTAGGATAATGTTACGCTACAGCGTAAAGCTATCGTTCATCCAGTTCGCTAGGGATATAATAGGAAATTATTATAATAATTTAGGAGATTTTATTTCAAAGCAAAAAACAATTTTTTACCATCAAGAACCGTATACCAATTACAAGGAGATTTAGGTAGAATATATATGCGGGAAAATGAAGTGCTTTATCCTATGCAACACGCATACAGGAAATAGCGGCAGAAATCCTAGAATGTCATAAACAAAATAATAATGGTAAAGAAGCTGCTGAATTTGGAAGAAATCTGGAAAGAGACGTGATCGATTGTTTTCTACGAGGTTTAAAACCAGAATTAAAAATAAGAATAGGAACAGCCGATAAATTTGATGAAATAGTAGAAAGAGCAATACGAGAAGAAAGGAATTCAACAGCCAAAAACGAACTGCGAAGAGGAAACAGACAATATTCACTATTTCAAGAAGTTGAAAAATCAACACATAATAAACGAGAATTTGCAAAAACAAATAAAATAAACTTGGCACGAGAAGAACCAATAAAATGTCAAATTCGTCAGAAAATAGGTCACACTACAGCAACCTGTTTTCAGGTTGTGCAACAATTAACCAATAAAAATTCACAAAATGATCAGTTTTGAAATAAGTTCACCAGACAAAATAATCAATACCAGAGAAGTAATACCAGGTGCAGAACCTAAGTCAACAAGGGAGTAGAAGCGACAATAGGAATGTGAATAGTATCCCATCTCGCCCCAATTTTTCCCAAGGAAATAGTTTCAAACAAAACTCAAACTTCAACCGAAATAATCAAAATATGTAAGGTAATTCTAATCAAAATAATTCAAGTCGAAATTTTAATCAAAATTCGAATTTTAGTAGGAATTTTAATCAAAATCCGAATTTCAACAGAAACTTAATTTCGAATTCAAATTTAAATAGAACTTTTAATACAGGTCAAAATTTTAATCAAGGTCAAAATTTCAATCAAGTTCAAAATTATAATCAAAGCAGGAACTGCTCAAAGCAAACTTAAAAATAAATAAATTTGAATGTCTAAAACTAACAGGTATAAATGAACATCCTGTATTTACACTTGGCCAGATAACGATCAATATTTTTGGCTACTTGACTACCCTCAACATAATACCGAATGATGTACCTATCGAACATGAAGGTATACTAGGAAAAGAATTTTTTAGAAATAATATCGCAAACATTAATTATGCACAAAAAGAGCTCGAAATAAATGATAAAATTTACCCATTTGAAATGCAAGAAACTATATTGGTACCAGCAAGAACAATTTCAGATTTTTATGTAAGAATTAAAAACAGTGAACAAAAACAGTGTTACGTCACAAGTACGCAAATATACTTACTTTGATCGAAGATTCCTCGTTTTAAGTTAGGATCGAATGATCCTCGCTTAGGGATGAGGATAAGTCAATGAAAGACACAATGATTATGAAAATAATACAAATTGAATTTATTTTACTGGTTAAAATTTCCGGATATACATTCGTTAAGACAATTCTTATATAATGTAGGCACAGGCTGGTTGGTACGTGGGTGAGAAAGAGACAAAGAATAAAGATAGAGAGAGAGAGGTTCGGTACCTTTATGTTGAGGGTTAATCCACACGGCGGTGAGTAGTAAATACTGGATCCCCACAGGTGTAGTCCAAGTGTGTGAGAGAGACGGAGTTATAGGCCGCACAGGTATATTCCGTAAAGGGCGGTGATCCAAACTTATGACACTGTTCGAAGATCTTTACAAAGATCTATACAAGTCCACGATGACTTTTACGACTCCCGAACTTTGATTTTAAATTGTCCTGGTCGAATTTTATTAATCTCAAACTCAGAGATTTTCGAAGTTAAATTGAAATGCCGCACTGGACTATTGTCGCGAGACCGGTTATAAATCCCGAGAAAAATTTAAGTGTCGAACTAGACGAAGAATTTACTGACTGCTTGCTCTTGGTGTGGGCCTCTTTTATATTTTTTTATACAAATTGACGGTCAGCGAAAATCGTGACGTAGTCATATCTTCTTAGAGGAGAAGGGGCACTATACTGCTCCCTACTTCCCCTACTCCCTATTCCCCTTTATCGATTTTCTCATAGATTTCTTAACTCAATCCAGCCTGTGTGTATTATATACATTCAAATATGTCGCGGGACGTGACACCTCCCCCCTCAGTTCGAGCGCGGGGGCAAGGCTTCCACGATCGAATCTTCGGAAGAAGAATACATTAGTTCGTTTTGAAGAAATGCATTCAAATACTTTTTTTTTTATTTAATAACAATATGTGAATGATAAATATAACATTCATTTCGACGTTTGTTCTACAATTTGTATTATCTGCTTTTTGTAATTTGATACAATCCAATATTAAAATATTTTTTGGATGAAAATTTATATTATCTTAATATTATAATTTTTTGTTATAAATTATTACATAGTTTTTCGAAATAGTTTGAACTTAGCATTAATATAAGGTTACACAGGGTTTTTTTTTTTTTTATATATATATCTAACTAAATACATCAATATTATTTTTTATACGTGAATTGGGTATTTCATGTTCGTAAATTATAAATAACATGCTGTAATATATAAAACGTAATTTTGTAATGTCATAGATCAGTGAAAAAAAAAAAATTTTTAAGGGTTATTTTTATATTTTTTATTACGTAAAGGGTTGCGACAGTTATGAGCTAAATGTCCTCTTTGAAAACACCTTTCACATGAATTAGTCCATTTTTGTAAGGTATTTTTATTGTTTTTATCACTTATATTATAAAATTTAGATTCCGTTATCAAGCATTTTTCTAATTTCTCTTCTAAAAATATATATTTCGTGCAAAGTGTTTCCAAGACTTTAGCTGCTGCGTTTTGTTTTGCTACTTTCTTTTGGGATGCAGGTTCCCCAACACAAGCATAGGTTAAGTTATCTTTTAAAATTTCGCAAGTCGCCTCGAATGGCGGCAGTTCCTGATGTATTCCAAGCGATTTTACTGTGTACTTTGGTATTGAAAAATCGTATTCAATACTTATTTCATTCAGTATTTGTACTGCGCTACCCTTTGTCAAATCTCTTTGTTGCATTGCCATTGTCCTTATCTGCAAAAGAATTATCCATTTGAGTTGTTTGTGATTTAATTGATATAAATAGGAATTAGTTATTATTATCGTTAATAATTATAAATCATTCGTTTTCCGCGTTTGCTAACTCAAAGAGATATTCAGTGCAAAGAAAACATTGGTCTGCTCTAAATCGTATGAAAAAAATTTGCTCTTCGCAGACAGAAAATTTTAATTCGTTAAGATCCGTGGTTACAATATGGCGGTTAAGGAAAGGTACAGATATTTCTGATTCAAAAAAGGTAATTTTATATCTGTAACATTCTTTACATACGAATTTTTGATCTAAAGTATTCTGATATATTTCGTTTTCTGGAGAGTAACAACAAAAATGTTTCATAATTATTTGATCGATATACGGTTGGTAGTACTGTTCGTCGTTTTCTGGATTTTCGGCTTGAATGGATTCGAAATCTTGCGGTAGCATTTTTCTATGAACAAATTCGTTATTGAGCTTTAAAATACTAATTAAATTCTAACAGTGTTTTGTTTAAAGAAATTTTTTTTTTTTAGATGTTTAAAATTTTATTTATGACTGCAATTTATAATATTTTATCGAAAAACATTTTCAACTATAACTTCGTTTCCTAATTGAAGTTGCATTTTATTTTTTAAGAATTGCTCAGTACAACCTTTACAGTCGATTGCCCTACAGCGTGGCGTTATTAATGCTTCCCTACAACCGTTACAATTCATATTAACGCATTGTATTTTACAAACTGAGTGCCATGAGGTACAGAATTCGTATTTATTTTGTTCTGTTACTAGTAATTTTTCGAAACAAAATTGGCAAAAATTTCTTTGTTGTTTCCTGACTGTAATAAATGAATAAGGTTGACGCTTCTAAGTCGAAACAAAAACTATTTATTAAATGTCCATAGGTGATTGGATAATCCTGTGGACATACACCGTCCACAGGTCCTGAGTGGAACACGATTGGTTCTGCCGCAGTCGGAATCATTCTATAAATTTAAAAAGAAAGGGATCTAAATTTACTTAACTATACCCTTGATTATATAATTTTTATACTTTATCTATTTAATTCGTGCAAAAGTACCCAAAATTTAATTCTAACAGAAGTTCTACATTATTGAAAGGTATTCTATTTCTCCATTAGAAAAACAATTCTTATATTACAATACCCTTACAAAAACTGTTCTTCTAAAGGTACATTCCCAGTGATCATGCTGTGGTTTTACAGTATAGAAAGAGAGGGATGGATTGTACTTGTACCAGGAAGGTTGAAAGGATGGAAAATATGGGTCCTTTCCAGTTTATAGATACGTTTGAAAAGAAGTAGTTAAAATTTGAATGATAGGTCACTTAGAAGAGGTTTTTTTGATAGGCTAAGAGGAGTTTTCTGATCTAGTTTAATTTCATTTATATTTTTATTAGTTTTTTTTGAAATTTTTGAATTTTAATTAGCATTATTAATAGAATAATTATTATAAGAAAAGTAACTACAGTATGTGCTATATATATTTTATGTGCACTAGAATTAAAAATAGATGGGATAATTTTCTGAATATTAGCATATTTTGTGAGTAGAAAAACATGACTTTCAAAAGTCGATATAAGCATGTCATCTTTTTTATGAAAAAGATGTAACACGTTTTTTAACAAGTGAGGTTCTGTGATCGACATATTATATAAGAAGGGAGAAATTAATTAAAAGGAAGTGGTCGATTTACTAAGTGGAATTGAGTTTTCCATTATTTTTGGGTAATTTTTAATATTATAGTATGGAATTGATGAGTACAAATTACATTCAGATTCTATTTGTAAAATTCCTATTCCTTGAAGTGTATTAAGGGTTTTGGAATTTTTGGAGCAATATAAAAAGATTTGTTTATGAAGAATAGTTGAATAAAGCCATCCACGGTGTGACAACAGTGGTGTTAAAAAAGGATATTCATTGAAACTTATGAATGTTTTACATTTTATACGGTTGGGATTTTATAAACATTTATGTTTCGCAAATAGGATTATTTTGAGTACTGTATATGGAATGAGGGGGTGACAAAAATTTTGAAGTCCATTTTGGTGGCATGAAGCGAGGAAATTTTCATTTGTTGTGAAGTAAGATTCGTTATTTGGAGAAATTGCGATATAAGAAATTTGAGATTTTATGAATATAGGTGTAATATAATCAGTATTGAAGTCAAAATGTATTGGGGTTGAATGTGTTTTAAATACTTGAAATTCTTCAGAAGATGGAATTGGTATGGTCATAGTAAAAATTAAGTAATTTTCGAAAGTAAAGTATCTTATTTTAGAAAATGGAATGACCATAGAAAAAAGAGACGTTGGAAGGTGAGGGTCTTCTTTGTTAGATTTGAAGTCTAGGAAGGTATCTGGAAGCAGCATGGGGTGCCATAAATTTGTAGCGGCATGGGTTATAGCTTCCGTAAGTTGTGTTAGGAGTGATAGAAAGGATCGGGATATTTCATGCAAGTCCATTAGCCAATTTGCTGCAAGAATTCTATAAATGTGCAAATTTGGGTAAATTTGTGATTTATGCCAGTCTTTGTACATCGTAACGTTGTTGAGATTGGATGAAAGGTTTTCAAGTTGTTCAGAAAATGGATTTGGAAGTAGGAATAAATTTTCTTTAGGCCAATAAAGAGAAGTTTCTTGTCTTATTTTTGACTGTAGAAGAGCTTCTTGAATTTGGTTTAAAAATGGATCACTATTTTTGGGAATTTTAGTGATGTTATGAGCTTGTCTGGTTATAAATGAAATTTCTCCCAGAAAATAATTTATACGTTTTTTCATAAATTCAAGCTGAGTGTGGTGATTATATATATTACAGTTATTTGCAATATTTTTTAAGTATACAATGTTCATAAAGTTTGTGAGAAATATCTACTATTTTATACTTTAAGTTTTCTGGTTGCAAAATGTCAAAATAAGAGATAAAATTATAATTTTCGGAAAATAGACGTATTTTTGAAATTGGTTCAAAATAAATACCAGATGAGTGATAAAATTGTGAATTGATATACAAGTTTTCTGCTTTAGAAGTGAAAAACAGAATTAACATCAAGTATACGCCAGAAGGTAGTTGGTATAGGAATTTCATTATGCTTCTCGAATGGCTGAAAAAGAAAAAAAGAATTAGTATTGGATAAAATTGGATGTTTACATATGGTTGGATTTAGGTCTAAATGTTTTTTGGAAAAAGGGGAAAATAGACTACTAAATGTTGAGGAGTTTCGTGGTGGAAGTGGAGGGGGAACTTGTGTTGATTTATCAGCTTTAAAAACATTTCGTCTACGGCACTCTTTTGTAGCATGCATTTGAGTGTTACAATATCTACATGAATTTTTCCATGATACTAATTTCGGTCTTGGATCAGTTTGAACACTTTGATTCTTCGTTTTTTTTGTTTCTTTACATTTATTATTATAAAAATCCTCATCGCAAAGATCATAAGATCTTTTAATATTTGTAGTAATTTTAAAGCAACTCTATTTTCGGCTAACTCGCTTGTAGGACCCGCTTGTACAGCAAAATGATCGTTTGTATTAACTTGAGCAAGAAAAAATGATTTGGTTTTTGAATTTGGATCAGGATAAACGATGTATTGTGGTAACGGTAATCCATATTTTATCGTAAAATTTCTCAAAATTTCCACGTGGTTTAAGTCCCAGAGAGTCTGTTCTACATATCTTTTTTTTGTAACTTCGCACGTGGGTAGGCTCATCATAGTAATGCTCCATTATAGATGATTTCCTGAATCAGTATGGAATATTTATATTAGAATTTATTGTACTGATTGGGGGGTCTATATCCGCATTTAAAACATTTCTTAAAGCTTTTTCCAGAAAAAGGCGATGTAGTAGAAATATTATTTCTTTTTATTTTATAAGGATTTATATTTGTAAAACGATTGTTATTGGATGTATTAGATTTTGTTATCTGACCACTTGTTGAAGGTCTTGGATCATTTATAGGTGATTCTTGGATTGTAACATGTAAATGTTCTAGTGAGTTTATTAAATTTACTTCACATTTTTTATCTTTTTGCAAAAGAGAATTTGTCATCTTTATAGCTGCGAAATCCTTTGCTGTTTTTATTGTGTTTGCAATTCCTATTCGTTTAATATCATTAATAAAACAAATTGCTATGTATGTTGAGTCTTTTGATGAGGTTTTTATTCGTAATACTGTATATTTTGGATACTCAAATTTATTTTGAGTGCAAATTTCGTTTAATTTTTTGCAATTTTTACTAATAGAATTTGGTTGGACGTTTTGATTTGTTTCCTTTGATTCATTAATCAAGGCGTTATATAAATTTTGTGCTACCTTTTGTTTTACAATTTCTTTATCTTTGCCACTATTCATTATTATATAATTTTTATATTGTAAGTTAACGTGAAATAAACATTCATTATTATTGGTTTGTTCAATGAGTATTTCGTAAATGAGGGGTGGATTTCCTCTTTGTTGAATAATTTTGTTTAGTAAGGTTGTAATAGGAACATGCGACATTTTTAAGATGTTAGATTTGAATTGAATAATGTGATCTACTAAGTTCTTCTTTTAGTTCAGAGTGAGGATAAAGAGTAGTTTTCGTACTATTATGATCTTTACCTGAATTAATATTTTCGTTATGTGTTGAACTTTTAGGTTCCTCTATAGAGTTTTGTGGTGCTGAAGCTGTAAGCAGTGGTTGATGGCTCTCAGCGGGAGGTCCAGCAGGTCGGTTGGTACCTAAGTGTAACAAAAGGTTAGTGACCGAATCCCAGAAGGCGCCTAGTAAATGGAGAGACCATCCAAATAATCTATGTAATGCATAACCATGAATAATGGTATCTGCTATTAATTTGATCCCTCTAATTATTATAATTAATCCAATTAGACCTGCACTAGTAGTACCGAAATTTGTAAAAACTGTCCAAAATCTACCCCAAGCTGATTCAGCAATTTTATCAATTACTTCTTGGTTAAATAAATTTGTCAATGATATTCCTTGATTAATAGTCGGATGTCCTGTTATTTCTCTAGCTAAAGAATTTAAAATCATTGGTTTTTCTGCTGGGAACATTATATGATCTCGTAGCTTATCAAGGTCAGATTGAGAATAAATGCCACTTGTTGCTAAGGATGAAGGATTTGTGTATTTCCAGGTTGCTTTTGTGAGAGGTTTAACTATAGTTGGCGCTATGGATTCGACAGGATTTGGACGTAATTTGTACCAGGTTTCTCCAACAAGTTACTTTGATGGAAGGAAAGAATTGCAATTTGTTTGGATACCTGATTTTGTTATTATATGAGTTCGTTGAGAAAGGAAAAAGGATTGATTTCCTCTAAATATTGTTAGTTGTAGATAACATTCTTCAGTTTTGCGATATTTTACTTCAACCGGTATACATTTTACGATATGTACTACTTCTCCTGCAATTACTGATATATATCCTGGGCCTTTCATTAAATGATATGCAAATTCGTCTGGTGATTGGATTGCTAAGGTTAATGTATTTCTAAAAACTTGCTGTTCAAGTATGCATCGTTGAGTAAGAACATCGTGATAATGTCTATTTACTTGAGTACGTATATGTCGTTCCACATATATGAATTTAGAGTTAAGGTATGTGAAAATGTCCATATTTTGAACTTCTAAATGTTTATTTTCTAAAAATGAATTCCCAGGTCTGGTTTCAAAAATTAATAATTTTGGATGTTCGGTTTGTATTAAAACGTAACTGCAAACTGGTTTTCTTGTTTTTTCAGCCAGTAAAAAGGTTATATCTTCAGTTGTTAAAGAATACAAGGTTTCAGAAATGTCTGTCCTTCATAAATAATTTCATATTTGTTAAAATTACATACGTCATTAGGTAATGTATCCCAGAATGTTTGTCCATATTCTACGTCTGTACAGAATGTGTCTGAAAGTGTGCATATTATTCCAGATCCTAATTGAATTTTATTTGAAATACAATGAATAGTCGCGTAATGTTCTTGTAAAGTTATTTTGAATATTGCTTGGACTACGACATTATTCCATGTTCCATATGGGTCAGAAAATTGTGTACCAGTACAGTTTCCATTAGGTGTTACAGAACCTGCTAAAGTAACGCTATGAAATGAAGTTTCATTTACTTTTAACTTTGATATCTGAAGAGAAGGGGTTACTAAAAATGTTCCTATTGTGTGCATTTGATTACATTGATCTCGTGTAACATCATGCATATATTCACTGGTGCCATTTCCAACTATGAAACTGTGAGAATGCATACCACAATGAGAGATGGCGCGTCGAATTTCTATTTTGCATTGTATTACTTTTGTATTTGAAAATCCAGTTAATTGTAAAAGTTGTATATAAACTCTTTCAACATGTACGTGTGAGCGTTTTAGTCTATTAATGTGAACTACAGTAGGTTTGCCTTTATAGCTTATTTTGACATTCCCTTTTCCTAACACTTCCAATATTTCATAAGGCCCTGTATAATGGTTCTCTAGTTTCTTTATTTTACCTCCTTTTAATAAAAATACGGTGTCTCGAATTTTTACTTCTCAAGGATTTATTTTTTTATCATAATATATTTTCGATTTTTCTTTTGCTGAAATAAGATTCTCTCTTGCTTGTGTTCGCATTTCGTGTAGTTGAGTTACGAAATTAATTAAATAATCATCATACGTTTGTAATTTTTCTTGTTGTGATAAAGGTTCGCTGGAAGGTTCACGAGCTAATTTACCAAAAACCAATTCATAGGGTGTGCATTTTGTACCTTCATGTACACTAGTATTATACGAGAACATTGCTAGTTCAAGCCAATCATCCCATTCTGAATTTTTTGCAACAAATTGTTTGAGATATTCTCCTAAAACATGATGTGAACGTTCTAATGATCCGTTCGATTGAGGGTGACAAGCTGTGGTACGAAATTGTTTAATTCTAAAACTTTTTGCCAATCTTTTTAATAAATTACTTAAAAAATCTCTGCCTTGGTCAGTAAGTAATCCTTTTGGTGATCCAAATATGCAAATAAATTTTTTCACAAAAGCATCTGCTATTGTACTCGCTTGTTGATTAGGAAGAGGTATTGCTAAAGAATATTTAGTAAAATTGTCTTGTATCGTTAGAATATATAGGTTACCGGATTTTGTTTGAGGTAGTGGACCAACAATGTCCATTGATATTTTTTCAAAAGCAGTAGTGGGTGTGTCTGTGATTACCATAGGATTTTTTGTTTTGACTCTGATTAATTTTTTCAGTTGACATTGTAAACAGCCTTGAATATATTTTTGAATGTCTACTTTCATATTTTCCCAAAAAAATTTTGGCGAATTCGGCTATAAGTTTTTGTAACACCAAACTAGAGGTTTGTGATCAGTCACTAAAGTAAATTTTCTTCCATACAAATAAGGACGAAAATGAGTTACACAAAATATTATAGCAAGAGCTTCTTTTTCATATGTATCATATTTTTTCTCAGTATCACTTAGACTACGTGAAGTATATGCTATTGGTTTATCTTTACCTATTTTACCTTGTGATAAAATACCTCCTATTGCAAATCCTGAGGAATCTGTTGTGAGTATAAAGGGTTGAGAAAAATCAGGTCGTTGTAAAAGTGGTTCTTCACATAACTTTGCTTTTAAAATATCGAAAGCTGCTTGTTGTTTTTCTGTCCAATTAAAAGGTATATCTTTTTTTAGAAGTTGATTTAAAGGGCTTGCAATTTTTGAAAATCCATCAATAAATCGTCTATAATATCCTGCTAAGCCTAAAAATTGTTTAACATTTTTCTGTGTTTTTGGGAATGGGAATTTTTTTACACCTATTATCTTTTTTGCATCTGGACTTACTCCATTTTTATCAATTATATGACCTAAATATCCTACTTCGGGTCGTGAAAATTCGCATTTGTCTGGTTGTAAATGAAGATTTGCTTTTCTTAGTCTTTTTGCTAAATTTTTTAATTTAATTTCGTGCTATTCTAGAGTATTTGCATGTATAACTATGTCATCAAGATATACAAAAAGTTCCGTTCCGATTAATCCAGTTAATGTTAAAGCCATTAATCTCTTAAATTTGTCTGGTGCAGTTTTTAAACCGAAAGGCATTTGACCGTGAGGTGTGGAAAATGCGGTTTTATGAGAGTCTTTTGGGTCCATTTTTATATGGTGAAAACCGGTAGCTAACTCAAACACTGAAAAATATTTTGCTGACCCTAGAGAATCAAGTATATCGTTTATATTAGGTAGAGGATACGAATCGCCAATTGTTTTTTCATTTAATTTACGAAAATCAAGAACCATTCTCCATTTTATTTTTCCTTGGGAGTCAGGTTTTTTATGAACTATCCACACTGGAGTGTTATATGGTGATTGTGAGGGCTTGATTATTTCATTTTTTAATAATTCATCGACTTGTCTTGTAATTTCTTCCTTGTGAACTGGGGGGAATCTATATTGTCTTGAAAATATTGGAGCGTCATCTAAAGTAGGAATTGAATGTTTTAATTCATTAGTAGCTTCAAGTGGTTCTCCTGGGATTTGAAATCTGTCTGCATTATTTTTAATTAATTTTTCTACATGTTCATATTCATCTTGATTTAAGTGGTCTAATCGAAGAAGTTTTTTAATACATTCTACTCTGTCTTCGTCTGTTACATTATAAAATTTGAATGAGTCAATTCGAGAATTGTCAGTTTTTAAAAAGTTATTTAATATTTTACTTGATAAATCTTCGTTATTTGTTTGTTTGAAATTAATTAAATTTTCAATTTGTTTGTAACATTCTTGTTCTTCAAAGTCTTCTGAATTAACTAATGGGACGGATAATGTAATTGGGATTTAATTTGTGTTTGCTAATTTTAAATAAGCTTTTCCTCTGTGATTTTTTACAACTGAGTCAACTACGTAGACGCCATCTTGGATATGTAATCGAGGTACATACCCTTCACTCTTTTCTGTATTTTTTATATTATCATAAAATGTTGTAACTATTCGAGCTGGAATAGTAAATGTATTGGTAGATTTAAAAGGGTAACAATGATTCTCAATTTCTAAGCATTTTGAAGTATAGTTTATATTCACACTATTATCTTGAAAAAATTCTGATCCTAATACTCCATCTTCTTCTACTGGGACTTCATTGGAAATAATGTTAAATATCGTTGGATAACCAAAAATGTTTATTTTTACCTGTCCTAACGTGTAAAGTGGTAAATCATTAATTCCTGTATGTTTCAATACGTTTTGGCTATTTATGGGTACTTCAGGGTTGAGAACCTTTTGTTTAGTTAAATTTCGAGCAGCACCAGTATCAATCATCATGTGTGTTGGATTTTTTAGACCTTCCGTTGATATTATAATTGATGGAATTGAAGTGGACTTTGAAATATTTATTGTTGTTGTTGTATGATCGTTAGAAGTGGATGCCAGTGGTTCTCGATTTATGCTTTCCTCAGTGCACCCGTGCTGGGGAGAGCTTTGGAGTTTTCCTGATTAGCTGTTTGTGATTGGTTATTTGGTCTTATCTTGCAGTCTCGTACTAAATGACCAGGTTGTTTACAGTAATTGCAAATTATTTCAGTTTAATTTCAATTTTGTTGAGTGTTATTATTTTGTAAAAATCTATTTTCATATGGTTTATTTCGATTTTGAAACTGTCCTGAGTTAAAGTTTTTATACTGTCCTGGATTCAATTGTCTATTAGTATTATTAACATTATTGTTATTATTGTAAAAATTTCTAGGAAAATTATTATTATTGTTGTATCTTTGTTGTAAAAAACTATTATTATTGTTTCTATAATTGTTATTTCTATTTTGTAAAAAATGATTGTTGTTATTATTAAAATTATAATTTTTATTTCTTAAAAAATTGTTATTTGGAAAATTATTGTAATTGTTTTTTGCAAAATTATTATTATTATTACTTCTTTGACCATTGAAATTACTATATCCTTGTTGGTTAGGATGCAAAATTTTTTTTTGTTTATTGTTAAGAACTGCATCTTGAGCTTTACTTAAATGAAAACATTTTTCAGTTGTGTGACCTGGTTTTTTACAAATTAAACAAATAGTTTTATTTTCAAGTGCTACGTTGAATCGGGTGGTTTTATTATTTTTATTATTATTAGTTGATTCTTCGGTTTTTAAATCAGCAGTCTTTTTATTTCTTCGCAGTGCAGAACTGGCAGCCAATCTTCGTTCTATGTCTATTGTATCATTAATTACTTCCTTAAATGTGTCCTTTTCTTCCACACGAATTTCTAACTCAGGACGCAAATCGCGTATAAAACATTGAATTACATCTCTTTCTAAATTTTGTTTAAAAGCATTATCTACCTGACCGTCATTATTAAGTCTGTGAGCATCTTCTATTCTATCAGCAATTTCTTTAATTATAGCAGCATAGGAAAGGACATTTTCTCTTTCCCACATAAATGTATTACCTAATTCTCCCTGCAATTGATATACGCTTTTCGCAGGGGCATATACTCTTTTCAATTTTTCTATTAATTCCTCTATTGTTGCATACGTTGACCCAAAAATACATTTTCGTGCCTCACCAGACAATTTACCTCTCAATAGACGTGCAAGATTTTCTTGGGCAGCAGGTGTCGGCAGCATTGCCTTTGCTTCCATGCAACCCTCAATAAAATGGGACAATGGGAGGTTACTTCCGTCGAACAAAGGGACCACCTCTAGCGCGTCGCGTAAGGATACCTGCTGGCTGTTAGGTATGGCTACGGCCATCTCTTCGTTGTTTACTATTACGGGATTATCCTGATTTATGACTTCTGTATCGCTTTTGTCGTCGTCACTATCGTTGTTACTAATTAGAGAGTCGCGTGCCAAAGAGGTTTTCAATTTTTATTTCAAGGTTCTTTTTTCTATTGTTATTACCGTTGAGCTTAGCAAGTTAGATCCGTCAAAATAAGATAACTCGTTCGTTAAAGTTTGATCTTGATTACTAGATCCTGTCACAATGCTCAAATCTGGACAGAAACTTGAATGAAATCCGCTAGTATTGCTAGAATTTTCACTTGATATGGTTTGATCATTAATTAGTCTTGTCGAAACGTGAATCGTCTAGCTGAAAAGTGTTATCTAATTCTTGTTCAGCAGAAAAAGTGTTTTAAATATCATTGTATTTATTATAATCGTGGTAAGTTTCTTTGATTTTACCTGATCTTTTTTTTTTCAAGGTATCTATTTGATTCTGATCGACAATTTTTGGGTGTTGATTTTCTTGTTTTTCTTTACTACGTGTAATAACTTTTTGGGCGGATTCTATAGGGGTATTTGAATTTGACATTGAGTCATTATAAATTTACAGTTTCTTTTTGTAGAGCGTTATCTTAGATTATTTATTGTTAATTATCGATTGCTTATAACAATTTAATAAAACTACATGTAAAATTTTGTTTGTAAATAAAGTGAAATTAGTAAAAATATAATTTTAATTTATAAAAATTCAAAAAAAATTATAATAATAATTTCAAAATATAATTTAATTATTTTTATTTGTTTATAACAATAATTAATATTTTTACTCTTTTATTAGGAAATAAGATAATAAAATAAAAATATAATTCTATAAAATATTCAAATAAATAAATAATCGCTCAATTTTCGTAAAATTATAATGTTAAATAATACATTTCTTAAAATTATAACAATATATATATATATATATATATATATATATATATATATATATATATATATATACATTTTGTCCAAACCACGTGTGTCTTATAAATTATAATGATCTATTTTATTAATTTATTGAATTATAAATTTTTTTTTTAAATAAATAAAATTGTTTATAACAAGGATCAGATAAGATTCGAGTTATGCACAATTTATTTTTCTCTAGACTGGACAAGTTAGGCTCAAGCTCAGATCCTTGGACAATCTTTGCAAATAAAAATATTCTGTTCCTTAACAGAGTTAAAATTAAAGTTATAATCAATACAATCACCAGCACTGCGACCTTTGCCCTACCCACTGATCGTAATCAATGGTGACCGTTCAACGTACAATTAATGGTATTATACTCTCGTGTTCTGTTTTTTTGTTTGTTTTAACTTAAATCAACACTTAGTTAACAAATTAGATTAATTTTTTAAATAAGATAAGTTACTTAAACACTTAGGTTAGCCTCAAGTTCAGATCCCTGCGTGATTTTTCAAACTTATTTTATTTTATACAATTTATATAAATTATAAAATTTCAAAGAAATGATTTGATTATTAAATCATTAAGGTTAGCCTCAAGGTCAAATCCCTTTGTGATCTAACAAATCTATTTTATTGAAATTTCAAGTTACAAGTTGAAATAATATTTCATAATCATTTATTTATTCACTAGAAATAATCAATGTGTTAATTTTCAATTGACTTGTGTTTCCCGGCCGATGCACCAGAAAAAAGGAAGTATGTTACGTCACAAGTACGCAAATATACTTACTTTGATCGAAGATTCCTCGTTTTAAGTTAGGATCCAATGATCCTCGCTTAGGGATGAGGATAAGTCAATGAAAGATACAATGATTATGAAAATAATACACATTGAATTTATTTTACTGGTTAAAATTTCCGGATATACATTCGTTAAGAGAATTCTTATATAATGTAGGCACAGGCTGGTTGGTACGTGGGTGAGAAAGAGACAAAGAATAAAGATTGAGAGAGAGAGAGATTCGGTACCTTTATGTTGAGGGTTAATCCACACAGCGGTGAGTAGTAAATACTGGATCCCCACAGGTGTAGTCCAAGTGTGTGAGAGAGACGGAGTTATAGGCCGCACAGGTATATTCCGTAAAGGGCGGTGATCCAAACTTTTGACACTGTTCGAAGATCTTTACAAAGATCTATACAAGTCCACGATGACTTTTACGACTCCCGAACTTTGATTTTAAATTGTCCTGGTCGAATTTTATTAATCTCAAACTCAGAGATTTTCGAAGTTAAATTGAAATGCCGCACTGGACTACTGTCGCGAGACCGGTTATAAATCCGAAGGAAAATTTAAGTGTCGAACTAGACGAAGAATTTACTGACTGCTTGCTCTTGGTGTGGGCCTCTTTTATATTTTTTTATACAAATTGACGGTCAGCGAAAATCGTGACGTGGTCATATCTACTTAGAGGAGAAGGGGCCCTATACTGCTCCCTGCTTCCCCTACTCCCTATTCCCCTTTATCGATTTTCTCATAGATTTCTTAACTCAATCCAGCCTGTGTGTATTATATACATTCAAATATGTCGCGGGACGTGACAACAGGAATTTATTCCACAATTACACTTATGCAATGGAATTTATTCAGAAAATGCAATTGTTTTTTGTAACAACAATAAAGCGTACATGAAAATATTTAATACAAATACATAACCTCAAAGGTTACCCATACCAACTGTTGAATTGATCAATTTTGAAGAGGTATCAATACATGAAGAAAAGCAAACTGACACAAAAACAAGTTTTGAACACAGAAAAGAATTCAATTTTTCACAACAAATTTTCAATAATTTTATTAATCCAATTCCAAAAGTAAATGATTATGATCAGTCATTTAACATTTCAAATGAAAATCGAGAAAATTACATCAAAGGATTATTAAGATTAGATCATTTAAATAAAGAAGAAAAACACGTTGAAAATTTGATTGAAAGATATGCAGATCGATTTCACATACCAGGAGAACCATTAGGAGCAACAACTGCCTTACAACATATTATTTTGTAGAAGTTTCCGTCCTGGGCGAATATTCCAATGATTCTGTCATTAACGAGAATTGGCATATGTCAAAAAAGTGAGGTTATGGGAGGAATTTTGAACTTACCTCTCATTTCCATGATTGGAATTGTGCTCTCGAAAGTCAATAATCATGAAAAATACGTGGCACTAAATTTAGTGTGCTTTTTCACATTATATTTGAAAATTTTTGCTGCTAATCATCAATAGATACAATCGACGAAACTTTCCGCATTCAAACACTGACACAATATACAGTAATGTTTAGCGCGTTGTCGTTCCGGTGCTGGACATGACTGACTACTGTCTAGACAGGACTGAGTCCTGTGCTCGTTATTAATGCCTAAGACATTAGTGTGTACGCCCTGGACATGAGTGGTTCATGTCTAGCGAGGACACAGTGATGTCTATTATCAATTTTCATCGTCGGACATAAACCACTCCTATCCGGACAATACTGAGTCATGTTTTTTTTCTCGGTGTACATAAAGAAGAAATTTCACGTCAAGCAAATGAACTAATTGAAAATAAAATTATTAAACCCTCACAATCACCGTATAATATACCTGTTTGGATAGTAGGTAAAAAATTGGACTCGCATGGAAATAGAAAATGGCCAATGGTACTTGATTTTCGCAAACTCAATGAAAATTGATTGGAGGTTCTTATCCTTTACCAAATATAATCGATATTTTAGATCAACTGGGATCAGCACAATATTTTTCTGTATTTGATCTTGCTTCTGTATTTCATCAAATAAAAATGAGCCCTGAAGACTCTTATATAATAACCGTTTCAACCCCTTATGGCCATTACGAATTTGACCGTACGACATTTGGTTTAAAAAACGCACCTGCTACCTTTCGACGATTAATGGATTTAGTTTTAACAAGACTTCAAGGAACTGAATTATTCGTCTACTTGGATGACATCGTTTTACCAGGGGTTTTAGTTGAAGTTTGCCGGTTTTTTCAATAAAGAAAACACTTAATTCTCAAGGGAATCTCAAAAATGTTTTATTCAAAGTATTTACCATTGGATTCTACACATTTTGCGCATCTTTCAGGCAAATCATGGATACCATTCCAAAAAAACTTTTTCTTTTTCAAGGCAAACCATTCGATAGTCGGACGGGGCGAGATCTGGAGAGTACGGCGGGTGCGATAATATTTCCCAATTCAATGCTTTTAATGTGTTCTTCACCACTTTAGCGGTATGAGACGGTGCGTTGTCATGTTGTAGGATAACTTTGCCATGTTTTCGGGCCCATTCCGGCCGTTTTTCGATCAACGCATGATTCAAATTGATAATTTGTTGTCGATAGTGATCCGTATTCACCGTCTCACCAGGTTTAAATAACTGGGAGTACACCAAACCACACAGGGTCCACCAAACACAGAGCATTGTCTTACGGCCAAAGCGATTTGGCCTTGGAGTCGATATGCCGAAATCACCAGGTGAAAGCCATGATTTTTCCCGATTCGGGTTCTCGAAATAAATCCATTTTTCGTCTCCCGTGACAATTCGATGCAGAAAAGATTTCCTTTCGAACCGTTGAAGCAGCATTTCACAAATGGTTTTTCGATTTTCCATTTGTCTATCGTTCAGTTGGTGTGGTACCCATTTTCCATACTTTTGGATTTTTCCCATGGCTTTTAAACGTTGGAAAATTGCTCCTCGGGTCACATTTAGTGTTTGTGCCAATTGTTGTTGCGATTGGGTTGGGTCTTCATCCAATAACGCCTGCAATTCCTCGTCTTCGAACTTTTTCGCTGCACCAGGACGTTCATTGTCTGTTAAATCGAAATTTCCACTTTTAAATTGACGAAAATATGTCTCACATGTTCTAATCATTGGATCATGTTCACCATAAGTTTCTACCAGCAATCGATGAGCTTCAACTGCTTCTTTCTTTTTCTGAAATAAGAAAAGCAACGAATGCCGCAAATGCGATTTACTTGGAACGAAACTAGACATAGTCACTGAGGTAAACAACTATGATGCTATTATTTTGGCAGAATGTAATTGTGTATTTTTGAAGGTTATTGTCCATAGAAAAATATGACATAGATGCCAAATCATAGAAATGTATACATATCTCTAGCGACATCTATGAGTAAAACCGGCAAATTTCAACTAACACCCCTGGTATATGCAAATTCCCTTGAAGAACATGAGGAAAATGTTAACAAACTAATGGAAAGATTAAGAGCAGCAAATCTCAAATTACAGCCAGATAAATGTGAATTTTTACGCCCAGAAGTTGCTTATTGAGGACACATAATAGACAAGGAAGGAATACGACCAGACCCTAAGAAATTAGAGGCAGTAAAAAATTTTCCGATACCAAAAAGCCCTAAAAATATTAAACAATTTTTAGGATTAGCTGGTTATTAGCGAAGATTTATTGATGGATTTTCTAAAATTGCAACACCCTTAAATCAACTTTTAAAGAAGGATGTAAAATTTAATTGGTCAGAAAAACAAAAAGAAGCATTTGAACTTTTAAAAGAAAAATTGTGTGAAGAACCTCTTTTACAAAGACCAGACTTCTCACAACCTTTCATTTTAACAACTGATGTGTCAGGATTCGCTATAGGAGGAATACTTTCACAAGGTAAAATAGGTAAGGATAAACCCATAGCTAATACTTCTAGATCATTAAATGACTGTGAAATAAAATACGACACATACGAAAAAGAAGCCTTAGCAATTATTTATTGCGTAACATATTTTCGCCCTTATTTATACGGAGGAAACTTCACCTTGGTCACAGACCATAAACCACTAGTATGGTTTCAAAACTCGTAAGATCCTTGCTCTCGAGTAACTAGATAGAAACTTAAATTGGCAGACTGTGATTTCGATGTTGCATATAAGGCAGGTAAAACTAATGCAAATGCAGATGCTTTATCAAGGTATCCTATTGACGTAGAGAATATTGAACATAATTATATAAATAATAAGACTTGTAATGAAGTAAATTCAGTTAAACCAAGAAATGCAAAATGCATATCTGATTCAGAATATAAGGAAAAAGTACTCGTAACAGATCTAGCATGCCATGAAGAAATAAACTATGATAATTTTGAAGAAGATATTGAGGAGAATAATTTCGAAGAAACTAAACAATTTATAAATGAGAAAAAATTATTTGAGAATATAAATAATCGAGGAAATTATGATAAACTAAAATATAAGGACATTGAAGACGAAAATATAACCACTGATAATTCTGGAGGAAACAAACAAATACCGTGTTACGTACGAATAATTAACTTTGAAATATTAAATTAAAATATCAAATTTAAATACTCGTTCGGTTCAAATTCCAAACTGCCAAATTTTAATTTATAAAAATAAAAATTATGTAAATCAAAATTTGTTTATTTATTGGGAACGTGCTTGCCCTCTCCTCTGACTGAGGAGGCTTTACCCACACACAAGCAAATAAGAGAAAATAATGGTTGGCTTTTAACCAGAAAAGGGTTGCGTGCTTTTCAACTCGCCCTTTTCGCCGCTAGAATTTTCCTATCAAATCTAATTAAAATATTTTATGAAAAATTATCACTACTGTTTTGAGATTCAGCAGTATTAATTTTTCTGCGATTTTCGCGCACCTTTATGCCGTTTTATTTTGGTAAAGGAAAAACTGCAAAACTGGGATTGCCGAAAATTTTCGTCGATGCACGTCTAGATGAAGACTTTTGTATTTTACGTCCGCCCGACACGATTCCAAAAATAAATAATTTCGTTAGATAAAGTTTTACGGTTTTAATCAACTAAAGAGGATCCAAGAACTGTCGATCTAGACCGCAGACGGGCACGATAAAAGCAAAAATGGTTTCTTTATTATTCTAACGTCTGAATCCGGTCAAGACACTCAGAACACTGCGAATTTGATTTTTCCTTGATCCCTTTTACTTGTTTATCGCGAGGTGAGCATGGTAGGGTTTTCTTGATGATTAAGAAATTAATGACAGTGAGGATTTAGGAATTTGCACAAATGCTGATGTAGTTATTGCGCCATTTGCTGATTTTCAGAATGCAACTATTTCTCACCTCTTTCTACACCTATCGTGAGAAAGGAAATGTGCTCATCAATTTTCAGTATTTGATGCATGGTCATCAAATTGTAGAAACAATTTTAGTTTCTAGTATATTTCAGGGTAAATCAAAATATATATATTTAATTAGTCTAGGCTTATAATCTTCAGGTGGATTAAAGCTTTAACACAATTATTTAAGTATTCAGGTGAGCCTGGGGTTTCAGTTACAGAAAGCACGTGGCTTTTGCGGCGGGAGATCAGCTGGCTAAAGCATTTGAGCAAGGATAGGTGTATGAGAGGGAGATGCAATTATGAGATGAATACTAGCCTCGCGATGCACAGAAGAGCGCATCAAGATTTTCTAAAAGAGACCAGTATATTAGGCATGTGCATAGGCGAACGAAAGGAGGAATTGACAAACGGCAGAAAGACTTGGCGACAAACTGTGCATGGGTGTACGTGTACTAGATATCTCTCTCTCTTCCTCTCTCCTTCGTTCTCTTTTTCCTCTTCTATTCGTACATTCTATCGCGGTGACATAGTTGCGAGTCTGCTATTGCTCATTGTTTTTCCTATTTTATTCTTTATCCGCTCATCCTAGTCTCATTCTTCGCTTTTCTCTCATTTCATACCCTTATAGTTCATAGCGATCGAGTGCCTATGCACTCTCGCTATCAATTAATCTAGTTTATAAAACATTAATGCACCTGAAAAACATAAGGGTGAACTCTTCTTACCTTTAAAAGTTTTATTACTTGAACGTATTTAAATAACTGGAAAAATTAATTCAGAAATTACTGTACGTCTCGAGACCAGCTCGTATGACCAGAAATGCTGAGTTGCATTAGCCATTGGAATGCAATCAGGTTACGAATGCTCAAAAGTGTGCATTTAATTCACTTCTAAAAGCAATCGATATTCTATAAATTAGATTTTTCACATTAATAAAAACATTTTTCAAAAAATATTGCACACTTTGGACCGTCCGTAACAAACCACACCGGAATTTTTAGTGTTTTCGTCCCCGACAAACTAGGGTGGTCTACAGACGAGTACGGATAAGAATAAGAAACGATAACCTTATGTTGTTCAGGTGTAGTCGCTCTTTTTCATTATACTGTGAGAGAATCTACAATGTTGTGATGTTGCAAAATATTTGCACATCACAAGATGGCCGTAATGTGTAGTTCTGCCGTAACGGATGTGTTAGAACGTGATTGGATGGTTGCCGAGGGTTATCTAGTCATGGCAAAGCAATTTTGAGTAAAGTTTCTTAACTTTCGGTAACTTACCGATTTACGTCTTGTTACGGATATTAAGTCGAAAGTTGCTCCAGGACTTGTAAAGTTGCGCCTATCTATCAAATGTTATATGAAATCATAAAAATTATATTAATTTGGTTAAAAACACCGCTCGAGATACACCATGAGAGTAGACACGAATCCGAGGAAGATACTACTACGTTGGACACGTGACTGCGGAGTGAGAAGTACAGAGTCAAAATGGCAGCCAAAATGAGTCACACGTTAGTCGAAGACACCAATTAGAAGACATATAGGCACTCCACAACCCCACCATGATAAAGAGGTCGAAGTCAGCACTGCTCCCTGTCATACAGTAATAGACACAGAGAGTCCGATATATCCATTGCATGTTGACTAATGGGAATTGGTTGGAATTTTTTTCAACATGTGAAAATCGAGTTATATTTCGGGTTTTTAACGCCCAATTGAGATGGAACCATTACCAAAGGCCTTGGGCGATGGTCCAAGTGATGATTTTGGAAGGATGTACGTGATTCCAACTTGGCGGAGAAAAGTAGCGGGGTTGCAAAGCCCTTTTTGTAGTTACAGCCTGTGAGTGCGGATAAGGATGGGGACTGTACAACCCCATCAGTAACTCTGTGATAACCCCCTTCGGTCACAATGCCGTCTAAGTTTTGCGCGGGCTTTTTCTTAATTATTTAAATATCTATCGGCTGGCTTATGAAAATAAAGACGGAAGATCGTTGTAAAAGCAATTTAATAAAGATTTATTATAAATCTTAAGGTTGAAAACGCGTACATAACTTTGTCTGTGACGGAACTTCGAGAGAACGGACTTCCTTCGTCGAGAGTTAAGACAAAATCTGTCGATCAGCTATAGCCTTCTTGCGTGTTGCTGGGCCCGGTCAAGTTGAAGGCGATGGATCACCCCCGCTTAGCCAATCGTAATCTCTAAAACCACCCTCTAGAGTTGCGAGTCACGCCTTCAAAAGTTCACTAGAGAGGGAAGGTTGAGAGATGACCATTTCTTTCAATCTCAAGAGTTTCCAGAGACCCTTGAAACAAAACACCCTTTCCTATTTTTTTTTATAACCGTTGGGTCGAGGCTGTAAAACCCGAGCCCCTTGGTGAGTTAGGTCAGAACATGCATTTATCGTAAAAGTCCGAGTGAGGTCTTAGAAAAGCTATAAAATCAAAGACTGTAATTCGAAACGAAAAAGGGACTAGTTTAGTTAAAGAAAGTCTTTCCGGTCATTTTATTATTTAGAAGCTTGAAGAGTGTAAGATTTATATTTTCTAAGGGTGGTCTGTTTCGGATCTCTCGAGCTTCTTTTTATTCTTTTTCGCAGATGTCGTTTTTCTGAATGTAACTTGCCCGTTTACAATAATTATTGACAGTTCGTTTCATCCCTTTTTTTTTATAATGCCTAAAGATTTATTTCAGGAATGTCCTGGACACTCCGTGGGAAAGATACCAAGTCTTATTTCCCAAGAGTAGCCCAGACTAGGCTCGCAGTCTAAAGAAATAGAAAATGTTAACTTAATATAAATTCTAACATTAATTTTTATTCTAAAGTCTCCTTAATAGATCTACAGTTTTGCCATATGAATATAAATTTGTAAAAGTTCAACTCTACTTCGAATTTAAATTTATCACGTGATATTAAGAAGTGATAGTTGTGAATACGCCTTTAATTCGCTCTCTCTCTCTCTCTAAAATAAAGATGAATGCACGAGTGCGATCATCACAACTCTTGCCATGTGCCAAACTACCAGGGAAGCTACCCACAACTTGTGACTCCAACCTGGCGGAGTACGGATCATCCACGACCCAGCCCTGTTCAAGACTCAAGGCAAGTACCAGATGCGAACATGGGCTGGAAATTTAGTAAATTTAGATGACGACCCAACCCCGTTTTAGACACTGGGCAAGTTCCAGTTAAGAACAGGGATTGATAAATTATGTCAATACGTTTTGAGAACCCACCCCATAGTTAACGAAAATGGCCGACTTGAATAATCTCCTAGAGATTAATATTGTGGAGCAGCCTTTAATCAATAATCCTACAAGCAGAGACGAGGAATAGATTTGGGCGGGAAGATATTAATGTTGTGGAACAGCCTTTAATCAGTGAGTGTGATAAGGTACGAGTTCAATTATTATATACAGGGTTTTCCAATAGGGGTGATATGATTTTAAATGTCCCTATCGGGCTCATTTGAACTGAAATTTTTGCCGTCTGCTGTCAGTTGTCATCAGTAAGGTTTGCCATTTAATCATGAGTAGTTTCACGCTTCCACAACGTTTGGAAATTGTCCAATTATTTTATCAAAATTCGAGAAGTTTTGTCGGTGTTCAAAGAGCATATCGTGCAAAATATGGTCGTCATTCTGCTCCATCCGCGCTCTCAATTCGTCGAATAATCGATAAGTTGGAGAGTGAATTTACTCTATTGGATACTAAGCCCAAAAATCGTATGCGTACAATTGGAGAGCTTGAAACCAATATCCGAGCCGCTATAGCAGCCATACCACCAGAAATGCTCCACAAAGTTATCGAAAATTGGCTTGAACGCATTCGGGTTTGCAAGAAGAGTCTCAGGGGACATTTGGCCGATATATTGTTTAAATCATAAATGGCATAGAATATCGTTGTTTGAGCCTCCTTTTTTTTGGAATAATAATATAGGCCCGTGCACGTTCAGGAGATTCCCCCGCTAGACCCTGGATAGTTTTAAAGCGATAGTGACTAGCCCTGGAGCACTTCTCTCGTGACGAATTCTCATTTCCCCCCTTTTTTTCTTTTCCTTAATTTTCTGTTGATAATTTATAAATTTTATCGAACCGTGAGATTTTTCCCGAGACTATTAGGTGCCCACCACTGGCTTTATTTGTTGAAACCAAACTGCCCTATTATTCCCCGTTTTTCTTTTGTTTGGTGCCACCCCCTTTGTTGCTCAGAGCTCTTGTGTGATTTCCCTTATAAAACGTGAAGAATTACGCTGTGATCGAGTGAGTCCCTAATTTTATTTTTTTGTTAATTGTACAATCGCTAAAGATTATTAAATAAATTAATAACTTATTACTAAAGTTTATCATTGTATAGTGAGTTTCATTTCAGGTAGTTAGCAACCCCCCCCCCCCTCTACCATTATTCAGATAAAGGGGGCTGAGCTAGCAGCACCACCGGCATATTTCGTGTTGGGACAAGTTAGATGTCGAACTAAGTATTTAGGGGCTTAATTTTGTAGTTGAGTGCAGCGTTTCGAACTGGCCCAAGAAAGGCGTGGCGCCTGGCATACCGTTTTTTTGATAACTTAGAAGCTAAAGATGGAGTCCCGATATGAAGTATCGTAGTTGTACGTAGGGAAATTTAAGGAGCGAAAAACTACGTTACAATGTCTAGTTTTGTAGTTTAGTGCATAAGAAGAAAAGTTCTACTCTAACAGTTTCATTTCCTAAAGGAAAAAAATATGCATAATGCAGTAATAATAATAATAATAATATATAAAATTAATATATAAAAAAATGTTTTGTAGGTGAATGTATCTTAGATTCGAGAATTTTTAATGGCCATGTTCCATGACTGGTTTTATCTGGTTCTTATACTGGTTGGAGAGTCTGAGATGGTAGCTGAATTACTGAGGCAAATTTGGAAGGTGGATAGCGATGGATTCAGCAGAAGCTCTGCTTCGCAAGTTCTGAATTTTCCATTTTCATTGACGGGTAAATTTCCTTTACAAATCTTATAAGCTGCTAGTTCGGCACATGCCGCAACATCCCGGTGGTTCATTAGAACATAAGTCCTCTGTGATTCTTCTACGGCGACGTCGGAGAATTTAGGTAGAACATATGCCTTCCTGGAGTTGTTGATACATCAGATGGTTAGCTCTTCCCAATAATGGTATATCCAGCAGTACTTTAAGGACTCCTCCCTTGTATAATGAGGTGACAGTGGATACGCTGGTCAGTTCCTCGATGTCCACAATAGGTCCGGGTATTGGGAAGGGCACCTCTGGGCGATGGTCCTGGATGTCTCAGTAAATTAGTTTCAGTTGGCTGGGAGTCAATTGTCCTGGATGCATTTGTTCGATGCAATTTTCCGTCCCTAATTTCCTTAAGGGCGTAAACCGTATCTCCGATTTTCGCGTTGAGTGGTCTAATTTTCTTGTCGTATTGCTCTTTCGAGCGAGATTTTGCCCTGATGAGATTTTTGTGGGCGATTTTCTGGATCTTGGTTATTCTTACTATCAGTTCGCGTAAGTAAGATCCATAGGTCCCGAGTTCTGTACCTTGAGGAAACGAGCTGGGTGTCCTGGCGACTCGCCCGAAAACTAACTTGTAAGGTGTGAAATTAGTGGACTCATGTACTGAGGTGTTATATGCGAACATGGCGAAAGGGAGCAATCGATCCCAATCGTCATAATCATCAGCATAATGCTTTATGTAATCCGTCAATGCAATATGGCTTCTCTCGAGTGATCCGTTAGTTTCTGTTCGGTATCCGGAAGTAGTTCATTGCTTCACGTTAAGTAGTCTCTCTAGGTGTTTTATTATTTGCTTATAAAACTCCCTCCCCTCTCTGTTAGAATGTATCTCGGCGCGCCATATTGGGAGAAGAGAGTTGTCGCAACCGCGCGAGCAATAGTAGTCGTTTTTAGGTCGGGTATGGGAACTGCAATGCAGTATTTACTAAAATTATCCTGCATTGTCAGGATGTGTCTATTCCCGTTTGGCGTTGTAGGCAATTTTACGACAGTATCAAGTGATATCTTCTCGAATGGCTCAGCAGGAGTGTCAGTGATGAGCATTGGTTCACGGGTACGAGCTTGGACGAGTTTTTGTTCAAGGCAGCTTCTGCATCCTTGAATGAACTCACTGATCTCGTCCCGTAAACCAGACCATGTATATCGCTCTCTGATACGGCAGTAAGTTTTCGTAATGCCCTTATGGCCACCTATAAGGCTGCCGTGATATTTAGCGATAATTTTGGGTCGGATTTCTACAGGCGGAACTTCGATTTTTCCGTGGCAGAGAGTAATAATAATGTTACTACCCCGGAATATTTCTGCCACAAGTTCCGTCATTTTACTTTGCGGTAAGGATCCCAGCAAATCTCCTGAATTTTCCATACGGCAGGTGGTCTGGCTGTCCTTTTCTAAGGCAGTTCCAAGGTTCATTAGTCTCTGCGCCATATCCTTCCAGTCGATATTGTCAACATGTCGTCTTTTTAGGACCACGGAATATTTCTTATGTCGACCGTGCGAAGTGACAAGGACTTGTCCCTCCTTAGGGCGGCATCCCCAGAGGTCTTGTAGGTCAAGACGCTTGATAGCCACAAGAAGTTTCACTATGGGGTTCATAGGCTCGCAATCTTCGGATATAAAGTGAGCATAATTGTCATGTCTGTAGGTTAGAGGTTCTGTCCATTGGTGGATGACATTAGGTTCGTCTGTGCAGATGCTAATTGGTTTTTGGTCTGTATTTGTGGTGTCCTCATAAAGTCTGTCAGAGGAAGGTCTATCGTCCATATATGGTACTTTGACGTCGATGGTGGAGCTAGGATGGGACAAAGTACCTTTGACATTTTCGTAAAATGGTTGTGCTTGTTCCAGCCTTCTTGGTTTCATCCCTTCTCCTCTTCCTATTGAGTCTTTTCCGCCGTTATCTGGGTCGATGTCTGACCTTGCGAAGGGCGTTGATCTGGCTCCTGGCGTTGCAGGTGCTGCTGGCGTCGCAAGCAAGGATCTTCGAGGCAGCTGTTTTTCAATTATTGGGGACTCTAATGAAGATTCGATTCCCTCAGGAGCATCCTTAAATCGGACCATGATTTTCTCGCCACTCCGGAATTTTGGTCAGAAAATTCCGTTGACTTCATTATCCGCCCAGTGGCTCTAGGTTCGCCTGATGTCTCTGCTTGGTTTGTAGAGGAACTGGGTGCGGATTCCCAATCTTGTGGTGTACATGCTTCATTGTCTATTTCCTTTTCGTATTTTTCCAAAAAGTTCTTCACTCTGTTGGAGAACTCGACGTCCTCATAGTCTCCGCAGGGGTCGAGAGCTTCTAAGTTCTCCAGGAGTTCCTGATCTTCTTCGCTTTCAGAGACATAGGTGCACGGAGGTCGATGATCGTCCTGCATATTATCATGATCTCACTACAGAGACTCGTGAGCGATGTTGGAGCCCTCGAGTCCTCAGTTTTCCATTGATTTATCCAGCTTTGAGAAAGATTTCTGAAGATCTTCTCTTAATTTGTTCTGTGATTGGTGTTGCCTGGGGATATCCTCATCAGTTTCGTGGCTGCCTTCACTGTCCAGGGGTTGTGGAAGGGCATCAACGATCATTTCTTCGGGAGGTGACTCTTCTCCCCCTGTTCACTAATTCCTCTTTGTCTCGAAAGTCTTTTACCAATGCAACTTTCGTCAAGGTTGGTTGCTTTCGGTTCACTTTGGGGTTTGTGAGCTGCTTGGGGATTTTTGGGAGCCGAATCCTTTTTCGGCCTTACCCGTCGTTTAGGCATTGCTCCGGTGGAGGTATACGGTTGTGGACAAACTGTGGGTTTAGTCCTTACTGCGTTGAAGGGGATGAATCAGGGTACAGAAGGTTTTCCTTTGTTCCTTAGTGGTAACGCAGATACCACACTGGGTCTAGAAATGGATTGGTTCTTTGACTTTGACAATTTTTACACTTGGAGAGATGGAGTTTGAGTATTAAACAAAATCGTACATCTCATAAGGAGCACGTCAAATTGTTTAATACTCGAGGATAGGTTGGTTGAGGATTTTGTACAATTTCTAGTACCAAAGTGGTTACTGGCACCTAAGAAATTGTATGGAGGAATATAAAATGAGCAATTATAAATATAATAAAAAGAAAAGAAAGAAATAGGATGGAGAAAGATTATAAAAGCAAAAAATTATAATAGAAAACTCACTTTTATTTAATATGACAAATCTTTGACAAATCCTGGAGAAATCCTGACAAATCCTGGAGAAATCCTGGTAATTTGAACTTGAAGAATTGAAGAACCCTTTTTTTTATTTGAAGAACTTTTTTTTTTATTTGAAGATTTGAAGAAATGAAGAACTGACGAACTTGAAGAATTTAAGAAGTATTTTAATTGAAGAAGTGAAGATTTTGAAGAACTAATAACTTGAAGAATTTAAGAAGTTTTTTAATTGAAGCACTTTTTAATTGAAGAAGTGAAGATTTTGAAGAACTAATAACTGAGAACTTGAAGAATTGAAGAAGTTTTTCTAATCGAAGCACTTTTTAATTGAAGAAGTGAAGATTTTGAAAAACTAAGAACTTGAAGAATTTAAGAAGTTTTTTAATTGAAGTACTTTTTAATTGAAGAAGTGAAGATTTTGAAGAACTAATAACTGACTTTTTTTAGCTGTGCAGTCGTTTTTATGTTCTGCTCTACTTTCCCTTTCCATAAAAATGTTCTAGCGCGACTTGCTTTTTTATCTTTTGCTTTTCTAATTGGTGTGGATAAGCGAGAGTAGTTAGTCTCTTGATTCTCATAGGTAGATTTTGTAGCGGGCCCTGATATCTGGGTCTAGGAGGGGTACCAGGTTTTCTCCAAGTTTATCTCTTTTCTCAAAAGATGGAGACATTTGTACTATTTTATAATGAAATATAAATTTTTACATAGTTATGAATAATTATGAACAAAATTGTAATTATAAAATAGTTTCTAAAAACTTCAAATTATTTATAAATAATTATTAACTTTTAAATTCATATTTACAATGTCCTATCTTATTTCTAATAATTTTCCTTATTTTAATAAATCATTCTTTATTTCTTAAATTCATTCATATGAGACAAACCATTTAATAATTCATACAAAACTTTTGCGATATAAAATTTGAGACGTAATTTACATGATTACGATGATTATTACACGGGATATTCTATTGTGTTTTAATGATTTATAAACTGAAGAATGATGTAATTAAATAATCTGATTAACGACATTTCTAATTTTTATTTCTGTTAAAAATGTTAAAAATAGACCTGAAATATCATTTAGTCTGTTGGAAATATAAGCAATATATGTTTAATAATTTTTTGTTATATAATTATTAAGTGAAAAAAATTATGTTAATTTTGTTCTTTTTTTTGTTTGTGGCTTTTTGAATTTTAAGTTTGTTAAGATTTATTCCTATATGACGTTATTTCAGAACAGAAAATGCATCTAGGTCTATTTGTATTTACTAAAGCTTAACTATAAGAGCACTGGCCCATTTTGGTACCGAGAAAGTTTTTTATGATATTTACCTAAGATTATGTCTGAGACTTCTCATAATTGTATCCGCGTCTATTTTTTATCTTTTGCTAGCGGTAGGTATGTAAATTTTTCAAAAGGGAGTACGATTGTGGATAGTATTTCAGTTAAGAGTTCTATTTGCTGTACATCTAGAAAGTTAATTATATTTAACTGGATCATACAGAGTCCGGACAGAGTACAGATAGTGAAAATACATAACGCTGTGAAAAGTACATAAAGCTATGAAAAATACATTTCAAAAATAGGTTACGTAGAATTTGACTACTTACAGGAAATTATAAATTACTTGATAAAAGTGTGGTTTTAGAGACGGATTTTAAGGTTAACGAACTATGATAATTATAAAAGGTTTTTGATTTTTGGATTAAAGAAATTGTAAAATAAAAAGCAATTTCAGAACATATTTTAATGTCAATGATGTCCAGAGGATGTCACATATGCTTCCAGTAGACTCTGCGGGCTACTGACTGGTGGAGGAAGGTTCACTTCGACCAGGTTCTGCCCGCGAAGCTCCGGAACGCGTTATTACAAATACTTTTCGGATGTCTGACGGTTTTTATGTGGAGCTCTTAATGTCTTCAGAGTTGTTTTGCAGGGAAGAGAATTTTTAAAATTTATTGGAATCGTCAGAATCGTAGGAATCAGTTGATTCAGTAGATTCTGAGTATTGTTCGTTAGTCACAGGGTTTCCTGACAAGGCTTCAACACCCCTATTCAGTTTCCCTTGTTTATATTCAAACTTATATTGATAATCCTGGAGCCTAAGTCACCATCGCAGCAACCTTGCTCCTGGATTATTACCATAAGTCATCCAGTGAACTGGTTCGTAATCGCAGGCCAGCATGAACTCCCTTCCATACAAATATGGACGAAAGTTCGTGACAGCGTACAACACCGCCAAACATTCCTTTTCTGCTTTTGAGTAATTCTGTTCGCAGGAATTCATCACCTTGGAAAAGTAGGCGATGGGCATATCTACCCCATCCTTTTCTTGGGTTAACGTAGCCCCGACAGCATGCTCAGAGGCATCTGTGGTTAGCTTAAAGGGCTTGTTAAAGTCGGGGTATTGGAGTACGAGTACGTTGCAGAGGTATCTGCGTATTTTTCGGAAGATTTTCCGTTGCGAGCGTCCCCATTCCCATTTTGTGTCCTTCTTCAGGGGATTGGACAAGGGTTTTGCTAGCTTTGCGTAGTCTGTTATAAATCTCCTATAGTATCCTGAGAGGCCTAGAAATTGTCGAATAGCCCGGACTGTCCTTGGTTGTGGGAAATTTCTAATAGCGGCTGTCTTAGCGGGGTTAGGTTTGACTCCATCACGTCCGATTAATATGGCCTAAATAAGCTACCTCGGTGCGTAAGAATTCGTATTTGTCCGGTTGAAGCTTCAGATGCGCCTCTCTTAGTCTATTGAACAATCTTCTGGCTTTTGCGGCGTGTTCCTCTAAGGTTTCTGAATAAATAACAATGTCATCCAGATAGACAAAAACTTCGGTCCCATGCATGCCCTTCAAAACGACGTCCATCAGGCGTTGGAAGGTAGCGGGAGCATTTTTAATCCCCATAGGCATCCGCAGATACTCAAAGTTTCCACGAGGGGTTGAGAACGCCGTTTTTGATCGATCGTCGGGATGCGTTTCTACTTGGTGGAAGCCACTGGCCAGATCAAACACAGAAAAGTACTGTGCATTCCCCAAGTGGTCCAAAATATCTGTGATGTTGGGCAAGGGGTAGGCATCCCCGATTACTTTTTCGTTGAGGGCTCTGAAATCAATAACAACCCTCCACTTCTTCTCTCCCGGGGCATCGAGCTTTTTTGGGACAATCCAAAGTGGAGAATTGTAAGGGGACTTAGAGTCACCAATAATCCCGCTGCCGTATTGTCTTTCAGTTTGCAGAATGACCTGGTCTGTCGCATCGTCAGGATACCTATATTGTTTCTTGGCAATCACTTCGTAAACCATTGTTGGGATTCGGTGCTGGTTCAGATGAGTGCTGCTAAGTCTCTCGCCATTTAGGTGGAAAATATCAACGTATAAATAAGAAAATATCTGCCCATCTAATCACGTAATCCTTTTCTTCATCATTTAAATAAGAAAGGCGCAGGTTCCTTTTTACTCTTTCGGCACGCTCTGCATAAGAGCTCAGATGTCCCCGTATAGAGTACTCGAGTTCTGAGTCAGAGTATTCTTCACCGGGAAATGTACAGAAATCGAACGGTATGACCTCCTGGGGAGCAATTTCTATATCTATATATAAATCAATCTATATCTAAATCATTTATTACAAAATAAAAAAAGAACATATTAAACTTCGTAACATATATACTGTGGATACGAATGAAGAATTCTTGAGACCCTGAACAAAATTTTTTTTATGTTATCCCCATATAACTGAAAATATATTTAAAAATAAATGAAAAGCTTAAGCTTCTAAATAGAAGCATTTACCATTTTTATTTTCCAGCTTTAAACGAACGAAATGAAAAATAAATATTTTGCTAAGCCCTGTGTTCAACATAAAAAACCATGCGAAGGGAAATATATACTCAATTAAAAATTTGTAAATGTAACAAAAAATATTCATTACTATAAAATTTGCTAGTACATATTTTTAACATATTTAAAATTTTTAACATATACAGATCGATGATGACTAGTTAAGTGTCGCAAAGCTTGGCTGCTTTTTTTTCAAGACGCTAAATTTTTAAATTTCAGCCATTTCCTGTCTTACGAATTGTCTCATTCTTATTTGAAATAAAATTAAATCACATATGCTAACATCTCAACAGCTTCATTGGCATGTTCTTTGCATTGAAAAATAAATTTTGTTTCACATGACAAAAAATATTCATATTAGATACTTTATCAGATATAGCTGATTTTTTTCATCTTTTTTCATTATATTCAATCAATTTTTGTAAGTATTGAACTTCGCGAAAAAATATGAACATATGTATTTATTTTAATATGACGTGTTTTACAGGAAAGATAAACTACCGTTTATAATAATAATATTAAAATATTTATTTTAATTACTTTATACTTAGTATTTTTTACGCGTATAATAAAATATCTTTATATAAAATCTGTTCTAATATTTTATTTCCAGATACGTTCATATTAATCATCACGGTACTTATTTAACTCCAAAATTTATCTTGATATCCCTTCAATCCATTCCATTTCATCCGAATTCTTCCAGTGAAATATAAATATCGAAGAAAGCACTTATATATTTTTTTACAAAATGGATTTGTATAAGACATATAATGGTGTTGATGTTGCATTCAAAATCCATTTAGTATTTCTTTAGCTTCCTTAATTTCAGAAAATTTAACTGAACAAGATAAAAATATTTTATTCAGTATGAGATTTCGAATGGAATATTATCAATACTGTATAAAAGTTTCACTAATTTTTTGTACCTTTCCTTTTGTTTAGAGATTTTTTGGCACTATCAGATTAGCTGGAGGAACAAATGATCATCCTTGTACACCAACCTTCTTGCAAATATACAAGATATTAGCTGCCTTTAGCATTTCGAAACCTTCAAAGCTTGGAAATTGTAGTACTTTCGATGGCAACCCTCCACAGCCCTTAATAACAATTTAAAAATTGAAAGAATTACATTAGTCGAATAGTAAAAGCGCAATTCAAGAAATTCGAGAAAAGTTAAAAGCAATAATCGATTGTGAAGACACTGATTTTAGTGATTTTGTAGATGCAGTAGCGCACGATTATGCTTTACCAGCTATTAGAGATTGTTTGATTTTTTACACAACTGGTCGTATAACTGCTTACATTAAACAGCACACTCAGTGTTCGACATGCTTAAATGCATTTTTGACTACTGTAAAACCTCATTTATCGGGACACTCATTTATCGGGATCTTCACTTATCGGGATCTCGCAACCTTATTTATCGGAACATTTTGTTTCTCCTCCAGCCATCACTCCTCGTACATAGTGACATAGTTTCCAGATGTTTCATTTGCAGGAGTTTTATTATGTCAATTTTTTAACATACTTTCGTTTGTATTTCTATCTTCATTTTCCATCATGAAAAACCAAATAAATTTACACAATTTGCAAATACATTATACATTACAACTTATGTACACGTGCACTTTTTGCATTGTACATGACCATTACTAAATGTCAACATACAAGAGTCATGGCAACCCACCATGAGAGGTGGTAGTGGGGAGCCCCTCCAAATCCCGATAAACGAGGTGTTTACATTTCAAGGGCGTCCCGATAAATAAGGTTTTACTGTACTTCTGAAATTCATGCAGATACGATATCTTTTTCTTGTGATCAGTTACCTGAAAGTTTGAGTAGATTTGCAAAAATAAATAAAGATTTCATACATCCAAATGTTAAGTTATACAAGCTTATCACAGTTGTCAAATATCTATTCAACAAACATTGCCGGTCTAGCAATTCTTTTGATCTAATTCCAGACGATTTAATTTCATCTGGAACAAAATTTATTTTTCAATGCAAAGAACATGCCAATGAAGCTGTGGAGTTGTTAGCATATATAATTCAATTTTATCTTCAAATACGGATGAGACAATTAATAAGACAGGAAATTGCTGAGATTAAAAAAGTTAGCGTCTTGAAGAAAAAAGCAGCCAAGCTTTGCGACACTTAACTAGTCGTCATCGATCTATACATGTTAAATCCTTAAAATATGTTAAAAATATGTACTAGCAAATTTTATAGTAATGAATATTTTTTGTTACATTTACAAATTTTTAATTGAGTATATATTTCCCTTCGCATGGTTTTTTATGTTGAACACAGGGCTTAACAAAATATTTATTTTTCAATTCATTCGTTTGAAGCTGGAAAATAAAATGGAAAATACTTCTATTTAGAAGCTTAAGCTTTTCATTTATTTTTAAATATATTTTCAGTTATATGGGGATAACATAAAAAAAAATTTTGTTCAGGGTCTCAAGAATTCTTCATGCGTATCCAGAGTATATATTTTACGAAGTTTAATATGTTCTTTTTTTTATTTTGTATTAATTGATGTATGGAAAATGTGTATTTTATGTCCTAGAATCATTTTAAGAACCTTTTTTTCATTTCATAATTTTCAGAAACTTAATTATTTAAAATTTTTTAAATATTTGTCTATTAGTATAATGCTTTGGCAGAGCGTGCCGCGTGCAACGCCGCTTTGGTGAGAAAACTTTGCACATACAAACTATAATCACTAAGGAACTGCCATTTTGTTTTTAGTCGGACAGGGCTGGTGTTTAGTATTGAAAGGTTGATGGTGCCTATCGTGATTACGGTTCGGAGTTTAAATTCTCCGTAGGCCCTGGTGAAGTTGATCAAGGAGGTGTCATGGTTCCTGGTGGCTTACTATACCCGCGCCATGGTTGATTACTCCCGGGTCCGTTTCTATTTGGAGTTTAGAAGGGTACTGGGGCATAGGTGGAAGGGGTGGGTATGAGTAGGGGTATTGGTTGGTTGGAGGGTATGGTGGAGGATAAGAGTAGAGGAACTGTGGTGGGTATGAAGGATACTGTGACGGGTATTGATGAAATGGTTGATGTGGAGGTGTTGGATTGCGTGGGTTGGGGACTTTTGGTGCAACCTCGCCTTTTGCCCTTTCTGCCTTATTTGCTTTAACCATCTGTCTGGTATAAGGTCTAGGTCATCGCGCGCGTCCTGAGATTTTCTCATTTTGCCGCATGATGCGATAAGATGACGCGGAGGGCCTTAGTCTTTCCGTTTGCCTTAGTCTTTCTTTTATGTTTAGGGCGTGTTCGAGGGCTTCACTCAGGTCCTTCGGATTTCTGGTGTCCACGAAGGTAGACATTTCGTCCGGGAGACCCTTAATGAAGGCGTCTAGTGCACAATCCACTACCGGTTTCATCATGATGCTACTCTCACTTATCTCATGAGTAGTACCGGCATAATGAACCTGCGTATATTTATCCTTGATCGCGTGTTTTGCCCCACTCAGCAAACCCTGTACCCGGTCATAATAGTCGCTTACGGTTTCCGTTGGCTTCATCCGCAAGTTCACGATAGACTCGAAGTACCATTGATATTTCTTCGAGGGAGCGAAACGTTTTTTCAAATGTGCCATTAGGTCGTTTACCCGATTAAATCTTTTGTCCCTAACGCTTTCTCGTGCGAAACCTTTGAGTTTACTCAAAACAACTTTCATGAAACCAGGTTCCGTGGATTCCGTGATGTATACTGCGCCATTTGCGATGTCCTGCAAAATTCCTTCAGTGGAGGATTTTTACCGTCAAATTTTGGTATGTGATAGGTGCTCTGTTAAAGAGTCATGCACTTTAATACCGAGGCCATAGCCGCACTAGCATCTAAATTCATTGATTGATTAGGAGGTGCGATATAATGTTGGGTCCGGATAATGAATTAGTGATACTCGGGTATGCTTCAGTAGTGGATTCATCTTGATCGTTACCGATTGGCACCCTAAAATTACGGGTTCGATTGTCATTCGACATTTTAAAACGTGCAGAGGGTCCGGAAAATTCGACGTAAATTTTTGAAAGGTTGTAAATAATTATTTTTAAATAGGTTTTGTGTTCCTATGGGTGGACACACTTACGAGTATAGTAATGTGCTTATAATTTCAACATCCTTACTTTCCCCCTGGTTGCCAGACGCTTCAGTAAGCCAGAGTTCGGTAGGAGTGGGGGAGTAGGGTACGTAATAAACGAAACGGATTTTAAATATTAAAATATATATATAAAATTTATTTAGATAAAGAACTAATACAAATACAAATAAGAAAAATGTAATAATTTATGAAATAATTTAGTTTTAACGGTGTGTATGTGTAAAGGTGGATAACAAAAATAACAAATGGTGTGCCGGTGTCAGTTTGTGAGTTTACTGTGTACGTGTTTTGTGTGTGCGTGTGTGTGCTGTGATTGTCGTGGATGCGCGGGTGCGCGAGCACAGGCCTAATGGTTCGCTGCTGTTGGACCGGTTTTGCGTTGAACAATTTTATTTTTCTGCAAACAAAACATACAGGGTCGTAGGCGTTAAGAATCGGCGATTACAATTTGATTGTCGTAGCTCGATTCCCCTCGGGGGACGCGTTCACCTCGATCTCTCCTTCGGTCGTTCGTTTCGTCGGTCACGGTCAAGTCTCGGTCGTTTTAGGGAGGGGCGCCCTCAGCGGTATCTGAGCGTTGGCGCCCCACCCTCGGTGCCTCGGCCATGGCGGTATCCAGAGGGCCAAGGGTACTGGTGGGTCGGTCGGACGGTAATTCCCCAGTTTGGGCCCGGTCACCGGTATTTGACGGGTCCCAATCCTGGGCGGGGCTGACCATGGGGGAACCCATCGGTCAACGGTCGATGCGGCTGTACCAAGACAGCCGGTCTCGTAGGGTTTCACCCGGAGATGTCTGTGCGAGGGTCAGTCAGGGGAACCTGACGCTGAGCCCTCCCACATGTCGAAAACCGGCCATGGGGGAACCCATCGGTCGGTGTTTGGCTCGGCAGCTCCGGGTGAACGGTAGGTGTCGACCTGGCCAGCCTGAGTAGCACCCAGTCAGGGGAACCTGACGCTGGGTGCCAGCTCTCGCCGAGAGTCGACCATGGGGGAACCCATCGATCAACGCTCGATGTGGCCGGAACAGTAAGATCGTTGTCGGGGAGGTTTCCGCGTCACGTCTCTGTCGGTCGCCACCTGGCTTCGCCTGGAGCAACACCCAGTCAAGGGAACCTGACGCTGGGTGTCCGCTCCCACCGAGAGTCGACCATGGGGGAACCCATCGATCGACGCTCGGTCCGGCTTCACCAGGTGTCGCGGTCGGGGTCGAAGATACCCTCCTATGGGGGAACCGATGAGGAGAGGCATTTCCATGTCGTCCGTCTAGAGCGCCGCTCCGGTGTGACCCGGATCGTCGCTCCAGCTGAACTGCCCCGTCTCGGTGTTCCGACCCTCCTTATATACCGTTCGCGAAGGGTGGGGGTAGCTGCGTGCGCGGCTCGGCGGCCGGTGGGGGTACTCACGTGAGTCGCGGTGGTAGGAGCACCCCTCCGAACGCCGCGGTAGGGATGCGGTGGCGTAGCACGCGTATACGATTCGTTACATAATAGAAATTAGAATATATATGTAAGCCACTGTTCAAGGGGCTTAAATGGAGCGAAGTTTGGGTTAAGAATCAGCACTTGTACGATGTAGTAACAAACTGTTATATTGACAATATGAACAAATTAGCAAAAGCCAGAAATGTTACAGTAGACGAATAAACTTAAAACTGACCTGAATCGATACAATTGCCGATAGCGAACCTTTATATGCATCCGTACAATAACATCCGTGCTAACATTTCGCAGTCTTGTTACAAACTGTTACAAACTGTTAGAAACTGACTCTCACGCACAAGTCGACAAGCGACGGAGCCAAGCTTGATAACACACAAGCTTACATCCCCCCTTTTTAAGACCGAGGGTACACTCCATCGGAATAAAGAACAAGCTTACTGGCATGAAAAATATTTGACTCATTTTTTCTAAATCTACTATCTAACAAAAACATTACATCAGAAATTTTCTCTTTGATTTTAAAAGGACCTACTCTAATTGGATCTATTTTATCTTTATTCAATTTATTAACGCTTTGTACATAAACTAAATCTCCTACCTTGTAATCTATCTGTTTTACATTCTTATCATAATATTCCTTATTTTGATTGTGAATTTCTTTTGATTTCCTAAAAGCTATTTCTCTATTGTTGGCCAAATTTGTCAAATTATTGTCGTTTAATTCATCCGGTAAAAATGAATAGTTCAATCCTGTCAGCAAATAATTAGGGGTAAATCCGGTCGAACTGTGAATTGTGTTGTTATAATCCTTTACACATTCCTCTGCTACCTGAGGCCATGATTTATTTCCATTCTCATAACTTTTACAGCGTATTTTGCTTATCAAAGTTTGATTTGTCCTTTCATTTAATCCATTAGAGAACGCACAATCCACTGCTGTAAAAACCAATACTATCTTCTGTTTATTTAAATATTGCTTAAACTGTGCTGAATTTATGCCAGGATACTGATCTGATAAAACTAATTTAATACTTCCATCTTTTTCTACTTTCTTAATTAGATTTATAAAATCCTTTGCAACTTGAGTCTTTGAAGTTATTATGTAGGTTAGGGTGTTTCACAAAAAAAAATTTTTTGTTTGTCCGCGGCCGTATCGCGACAATTGGTTTCTGTAGGTGAGAAAATACTTACCTTATTTTATGATAATGTGAAATGTTTATATGTTTTCTATGATTATTTAATGCTCTAAGAACATTTTAATAGGGCGTTTATTAATTACTTGATGTAGTTCAATGATATAGAAGCCATTATAAGCCATATTATCAAATAATTTTTTTTTTTATTTATATATTTTTTTTCTTGCGCTTCGTTTTAAAATTTTTCCTCTTATCTTCATAACAGTTTATTCCCTATTATAAGGAGAAGATTCCGTAATTTTTTCAATCCTTATAAAAAATGTTTAGGGATACAATTGTGTCTCTATCTCTTTATGTTACTACGAAATCATGCCTTTTGGGACCAGTACCGGGACCAATTATTATTTTTTTCAATCAGCTGTAAAATGACAGTTTCGTGCTATGTATTATCGACCATTTTCATCTATCGAGTATTTCTCTATAATTAATATTTAAGCTTTAAAAAAATGAAAACTACAAAAATCTCCATTTTTACATAAAATTGATGCTCGCGACCTCTACATTTTTTTTTTAATCTGAAAAAATTAGATAAGTATTTTCTCACCTACAAAAACCAATTGTCGCGATACGGCCGCGGACAAACAACAAAATTTTTTTTGTGAAACACCCTAATGTAGGTGAATCTTGTAAAATGATCCACCGACAAATGTAAATATTTTTTGGTACTTTTATTACCTTTGAAACCTCCTATTGTGTCTATAGACACTATTTCAAAGGGTTCCTTTGCTGGAGCAAGTTGAGACAAAGGTGCTTTAAAGCAGCCTATTCTTGATTTATTTTTAATGCAAGTTTCACAAGATCTACAGGTCAGTCTTATGTGCTTAAACCTTGTTCGTATAATGCTTGCAGTACCCGCTCTACATGATATACATGATCTTCGTGAGTCTTAGAAAACACCAATATATCATCTATATAATTTACTGTGAAAGCCTCCAATTTATTTTTTCTTATCATACCTGCTAAAACTCTGGAAAATAGCGGGAGCAGATTTCAAACCAAAAGGTAAACATCTCCACTGTCAGTGTCCATGATGAGTCACAAAAGCCAACTTATATCTACCCTTTGCACGTACCGGAATCGACCAAAACGCCGAATTCACATCCAATTTTTAAAAAAACTTACAGTTTCTGGCGCGTACAGTAAGATCGTCTATCCTTGGAAAAGGCTGACTTTCTGGCACAACTATTCTGTTGAACTCTTTAGAATCTATACACAAGCGTGATCTTTTTCCTTCATCTCTCTTGAAAACCATGGTTACGGGAGCTGCATAAGGACTGCTTGACTCCTCTATTAAACCTGCATTTAACAAATCCTCCACTTGTTTCTCAATTTCTAATTTATCTTGAAAAGAGCATCTATAAGGTTTCTTTGAAATATATCTATTTTCTGTCAGTTTCACTGTGCCTTCATAATCCTTTACTGTTCCTATATCAAACTTTGACTTAGCAAAGATTTTCTCGTTTTTTAAAATAATATTCTCAATTCTATTAGTACTTATTTCACTAATGTTATTTTGCTTATCCAGATTTTTTATTTCTTGTTTCTGTGATATAATCAAATTTTCATCCTGACAGAGCTTGAATTTTTTTATTGAGTCTAATCCTAATAGAAATTCACAATCAATTGCACCTTCTTTAATAATGAAAAACTGAAAATCCTCTTCTAAATTACAAATTTTAATACTAATTATTACAACCCCCTCCGTTTTCGCCATTCCAGCTAAACCTTTAATAGTGTCTCTTCCACCCATTATTTGTTTAATATTTCTTTTATCATTTAAAAATGTATCACTAACCAAAGAAACATTGGATCCAGAGTCATATAATCCAATTGCTGGATAGCCATTTTCAAAAATCTTAATTTTGATAAGTGGGAGGACTATTCGTTTTTTGCCTCCTCGTAACTTGCTACTACTTCCTGTATTTCATTGTTATTTGTAACCTTGATATTTTCGTTTTTAAAATTTTTAATTTGCCTATCTTTATTACAGCATACACTTTCTAAATGAAATGTATTTTTAAAGCCTAACTTATCACAAATACTACATGGTCTTTTTTCACTTAGAATTCTCTTGTTTACATTATCATATTTCGAATCGTGAGTCTTACCAAATTGTTTTAATTTTGACATTAAATTTTCTATGTTTATAATAGATTTCCTATCTAACTTATTTTGAATAAAGTTTGGTAAGCTAATTACAATCATGTTAATTTATGTGTTTATAGACAAGCTATCATCAACTTCTAACAATAATCTTCTTTTCTTTAACGCATCTTCTAATAACGAGCCATTATAAAACTTAAAATTGTAAGCATACGCTATATCTATCCAGGACTGTGCAGAGAAGGTGTCAATAAAGGCGTTATTCCATGCCTCCCAATTTAACAAAGAGTTCTGCTTTGCAAATACATTATACCAATCTAATGCAGATTTCTCTAAAAACAATCTTAATACTTCAGCGTATTTATTTTGGGCAATCCCCACTCTGTTATACTCCTGCACAAATAAATTAATCCAAACACTCACATTTATATTTTCACCGTTGAACTTTTCAATCACCATATCCTTTACCAGAAAACTTGTTTTTCTTTCAAATGTTACTGCTGACTCTCTGTTTACATTTGACTCTTGCACTGTAGTAACCTCTTCCAAATATTCGTCATACAACACGACATTACCTTCTGTGTCCAAATAAATATTCTTCAGTTCGTCAGATAAAGTCAATACAACATTGCGAAATTTATTGCGAACTTTTGAATTTTTAACGACATTTTTAACAATTGGATTTTCAAAAAGCTGTTTATGTTGAGCACTAGTCTGCTTATCTACTGGAAACAAAAAACTTTCCTCTTGAACAAGCAGCTGAATTCTTTTCACTGTAACTACAGTACTTTTCGGGTCTGCACCAGCCTCTGAGACAAAATAAAACTTTGCTTTACTCTCCATTGTATCGATTTGTAAGCCTTTGTACCTTTATATGCATCCGTACAATAACATCCGTGCTAACATTTCGGAGTCTTGTTACAAACTGTTACAAACTGTTACAAGCTGTTACAAACTGACTCTCACGCACAAGTTGACAAGCGACGGAGCCAAGCTTGATAACACACAAGCTTACATATATATATATATATATATACAGACACATATGCACACACAACAACAACAACGAAAACAAATATACAGAAGTAAAAATGTATTAGATAGTGGTCTATTATTAAAACTGAAAATTTTCAGGCTCACAATAGGAAAATGTCATCTTTATTATCCCAGCTGGAGCAATTCAAGAGACTCAAAGTGTCGACCTTACTGGAAATGAGCTAGTGATAAAAAAAAGGTGAAATCGAACTTTGTCTGGAGCATTAAACTTCGACGGTGCAAAAATTGAATGACTCTGGAATTTTTCCTGTTTCTGATTCTGAGTCTAATACGATAATTTCAGTGTCAGAAATTTCTTTCTCGGAAATATTCCCATTTTGGGCCCTTCCAATATGAATTTGGTTGATTTCACGTGAGGGATGATTCTTTTCTCTATAAGCTTGTCTTCTTTGCTCAAGAGCCTCACCTCACCTACTGTGGCCTGAGGGATTCTTAGCACGATTTTCGGTGCTGGTACTTCAGTCCGTCGAACGGGTAAAACTGCACACACAGGAATATTTCTCTTAACAGGGAATACTAGGTTTCGATAAATTGTTGGTTGCGTGGAAGTGTACAGGTGTTTTCTCCTGGAACGCTTTTTCTTTTTGGGCGGTTCCAGAAGAGTATGATTCTTTTGACAGGACATAGAACAAGGAGTATTTGACCTCTCGACGCGGCCAAGAGAGCCTACGTCTCAACGTACGTACCACAGAGCGGGCGAAATTTTCAAAAGATTCAAACCAAAAAGAAGATTCTGATTTGAATGTTTCTCTCCTTATTCTATGGAAAAGTGGGAATAATCAATTCAATCACTCAACAGTGACAACAGAATCTGTGACTCAACGTACGTGCTTCAGAGCGAGAGAACCACTAGAATTTTGGTTGAATTGTTAATTCAATCGAAACTCTGTTATATTATTCTCCTTCTGCCAGTATGTAATTTTTAAGAAAAATTTGGGAATCTTGATAACAAATATTTATTGTTGGGCTGAGATTAATGATAGAGTATAGTAAATGAGTCAAAAGAAATATGCAATATACGTGTGTCAAGAATAGAGAGGTAAACAAGCTTATTATTTGGAAGTGGACGCTCTTTGAGACTCTTGTTTTGCCTGCTGGAATTTCCTTGAGTCAACTTCCGCCTTATCAAGTAGATTTTCAAAAAAGAATGAAAACTCGTCGAAATTATTTATTTCCTTAATTTTGAATTCCCGAGGGTTGAAAATTTGGGTTGGAGCCTCGGGTGCCACAGTAGGAGCGAATTCCTCAAAACTTTTAGAAATTGATTTTAATTCTTCTAATTACTGAATAGTTCTTTGTCTGACCTGCCTTCCTGCTCGAGACTTTGGTTTACGTTTCCAATCTCGATTAGGGGTAGGTTGTGACATGAGGAAAGGTAAAGAATTTTTCGTTAAACTTAAGCTTTCTGCTAAAGAGCATAAAAGCGCAAGTTATGGAATTGTCCTTCTGTTGAAAAGGATTAAGGGTACTTCCTATACGAAAAATAAGTTGAGAGAGGTGATTTGAAATAAAATTGATGTTCGAAATTTATTCTTTCTGCTAAAGAGCATAAAAGCCTAAATTTAAGAATTTACCTTCTGCTGAAGAGCATAAAGGGGAATTCTCTAGAACACAATCTTAGGAATGGAAAATAATTTTCTTCTTCGAATTAATGCTTTCTGCTAAAGAGCATAGAAGTCTTAATTCTAGAATTGACACTCTGCTAAAGAGCATAAGTGTAAATTCCTAATAAAGAAAATTGGAATGAAGTATGGAATAAGGTTGTTGTTTAAAATTTATTCTTTCTGCTAAAGAGCATAAAAGCCTGAATTTGAAAATTTAGCTTTCTGCTAAAGAGCATAAAGAGGAATTCGCTAGAACAAAATTTTAGGATAAAAAGGATTTTATTTTTGGAAAGGGGAGTTAATTTAAAACAAGAAATTTGACAGATCAATAACAAACAGAAACTATTCAAATCAGAAATAAAAAGCAGTTGCAAGTGGCTAGTGAGTGTGACTCCGCAACGTGTAACGTGGCTGGGTACAGCGCGATACGAAAAATATCCCACCGCTGCCACCATCAGTTTGTTACGTACAAATAATTAACTTTGAAATATTAAATTAAAATATCAAATTTAAATAATCGTTCAGATGAGGCTCCAAACTACCAAATTTCAATTTAGAAAATAAAAATTAAATAAATAAAAATTTGTTTATTTATTGGAATCGTGATTGCCCTCTCCTCTGACTGAGCTGGCTATACCCACATACAAGCAAATCACGCGAATAAAGTTTAGGCTTGAAATTCCCAATTTTAATAATTTATTATAAAAGGTTTTATAATTACAAAATTTTTGGTACAATGCCCTACTTACGCTTATTCTTTAACTATTATGAAATGTGAGGTATCTGTTTCGGAGTTTCAATATAAAAAAAAACAAGGAATGTTATAAACAATTAACTTTAGCCGAAGTTTTAATGATACAAAAAGTAAGCTTGGAATACGATTTTAAAGGTTTGAATATTCAAATTATTCAATCCTTAAATTTTATAGTAATATACTAATACTTATAGCTGTATGCACTATAAAAGATCAAATCCAAATAAAGAATCTGAGCATAGTTCGGCACAAAAATGATTAGAATCTTTGATGTCGTTAGAAAATAATTCAGGAAAAAAGTTATGTTGTATAAGTGGACTAGCACATATCAATGATGCTTCCAGAGAGGTCATAAACCAGTAAATTGTACTGCTCCGAAGCGAAACAAAAATTTGTGGAATAAATGGCAGTAATAAGCGAATAAAAAAATGCAATCACGCGATGTGACACATTGTTAATAAAATTAAATGAAGTATATAAATGAAAATTGAATTAGTTTAATCATGTCGATTTCATCCCCACGTTCAAACAAAAGGGGGGAGGTGACACGTCCCGTGACTATCATGAATACGACTTAAATATAAGAAATTTTTTCTCTTTCATGAAATTATATAATCTAATTCACAAGTAATCTGCGTGAAAATATATTGAAATAAATTTATTATATTCAATCATTATTAAAACAAATTTCGCTAAACTTTCGATATTTTTAAATGCTTTCAGGAACATGTACTATATGCAGAAAAGCTTAATAGAAAATATTTTTTATAACAAAGATATATTGAAACTTTTTGACCTTTTCGAATCTTTATTTATCAAAATTAAACGTTTATCACGCTGTTTTTGCCTGATTTGGCCAAAAGTTTCGCTCTCTGAGTTCTAGATTAAATTTTAAGTCTGCAATTTTAATTACACTCGAGATTCCCTATAACGGAATTCCCTGTAACAAAACCTCTCTGTAACAAGCGCGTCACGCCTCCCTATAACGTGCAGACGATCGACCCCTCTTCCCCCACTACTACGGAATGAAGCGCGCTCGAATTTGAAAAAGTAATCAATGAGTTTGATGGGTTTTATCACAAATTAATGAGAAAATTATTTGTCAATTATTGAAAAATTACTTGATAGTGTAATTTCTTTTTTTCTGAAAATATTAAAAAATACACCTGATATAAGCATAAATATTTTTATTATTATATTATTATATTTTTAGTATTTTGAGTACATACCGTCAAATAAGTTAATTCCATCTTCAATACTCACAGAAATCTTTTTTATACCGTTTTAACTATGTAAATATATTATTCACATAGTCTCACTGACAGACAGACTGCGCGCATTATATAATGTGCATAACAGCGCTTAGCAACAAGTAGGATATGGAGGGGATCCCTCTCGCGTTTGTTACAGAGAGGTTTCCGATGCTCGAGCTTTACGTTACAGGGAATCTCGAGTGTAGATCAATTTTCTAAATTTTTGAATGGCAACTCTGCCCGATTTTGGGCCAAAACTGCCTTCGTGGTTCACGTGTGGGTCACACGAAGGGTGAAAATTTCGCGAGCTTTTATTCTTTATTTAAAGAGTAAGAACGGCAAAGAAACTCACGATTTTTAGTTTTTATGAGTGAGCGAAAGCAAAACGGAAGAATCGTCGTAATGTCACCCGTGGTTCATAGGCTTCGAATCTAGAATTCGTAAAAAAAAATGTTTGATTAATGTTTGTTAAAATTTCGCGCCGTTGCGCCTTCAAATACACGTTTTAATTTGGGGAATTCCCTACTCCTGAAAATAAAACTTGATTGACTTACAGGCTCTTTTCAATATCAATTTCTTTTGTGCATTATGATTGCGTATTCCACCCTGAAAGCACTTTTGGCGACTGTTTTAGGGTTGGAAACGGGTATCAGAAGAAAGATAATGTTTTCGCGATTCTGATAATGTCTTTTAAGTTTCAACTGGTCGCATATTTCGTCCGGTGGAGGCGTTCAAAAATTGATATGCGCTGAAAAGAAAAAGCATACCGCGCGGTAACAAGGAGAACGTTTTTCCCCTATGCCGTTTCTCCTGGCACGGGTCGCGGTGGACGAAAGGCGTAGATGGTCTAAGTGCTTGGTGATTGGCCGCCCGTGTCCACAAGCGCCAATCACATATGCTACCTGCGTAGGCGCGGACTTCTATTGGGCAGCTGTATGGGAAGGTTAGGCCCTTACGAGTTTTATTTTGAAAAACTCTGCTGTTGATGAAATCGTTTCCCAAACGTGAAAAAAACAAATTTTTTTTTCTAAATGTAGATTCTATATAGCGAAACCATTGGTGTTGTCAAATGACTTTATTTATTAACTAAATGGAAAGAACGATTAGCAAAATTGTATTATCAAATCGGAAAACCGGAAAAAAACACAATACGTATCAAAACGTTTTTAAGTGTTTTGTCTTGGAAAACTCGAAAATCAAGTTTATAATCAATGACAATCGTAACCGAGGTGCTTCTCGGATAATAATGTGAAGCGCGTCGTTCAATTTTTCATGGTGTTTTATTAAAAAAAATAAAAAGTATTGAAAAATATCAACCATGCCGTAAATAAGCAGATGGTCTTTAATAATTAAAAGTTCTATGAAATCACTTTATAAGATTAATAATTTTATAGAATTAGTGACTTTTTATGAAGTCAACTTTATAAAAAAAATTATAAAAATCGTCTTTATAAAATGCGTTTTTCTATAAAAACACTAAACTTTATAAAATCACGGACTTTTATAAAGCTTTGTCTTTTTATAAAGGTACGATTCTTTATAAAAACTCTTAACTTTATAAAATTTTCATATAGTTGACTTAATCAAAAATTGGTAATTTTATAAATTTTTTATAAAATGGCTTTATATGAACTGTTTAGAATATTTTTAAAGTTTGTATCTAGTTTTTTGTAAGATTGACTCAATAAAATCACATGTTTTCTTATAAAATTAAAATTAATCAATATTTTTTAATTAATTGATTAAATTAATTATTTTAAATTTATCTCTTGATTAATTATCAATTAATTAAATTAATTAATTAAATTAAATAAAAATGTATCAAGTTCACTCCCTCAAATAGGTGTCACGTCATGTGACCATCGTAATTTATTTATTTATAATATCAAAATATGTAGAACTAATAAAAGAGTTTAACATAAAACATGCATAAGCAACAGCTTTTAAAAAGTATTAATTATACGAAAATTGAATTTACGAAAATAAAATTGTAGTAGAAAGAGATAGTAGTGAACTTATGAATAGAAAACATCGTAAACCCTAAACTACCTGGTTACGGTATCGGAATGTCCTAAGTACACAAGAATATCGACCGGCGCAGCAAAGGATAGAAATTAAAAATGAATCATCTCAAGAAGAAGGAACGTCGGAAAAACCAGAATAAGAAAAACGAAGTCTCCCCTTTTTTCTTCAGTACACAAAAATGCCGACCCAAAGGAAAAGAGGACAGCTCAGCCACGTGCTAAGGTCAGGCCAACATCAGAAGAATATTAGCAGGGCAAATCAAACATAGCCAGTATCGACTAAAAAATAAAACCCACTAGTCAGAGAACCTAGAAGTTGCCTGCCAGAATCAATTGAAAAAGTGGCGAACATAGCCAGTATCGACCAAAAATTAAGTGCATAAAAGAACCTGCGAATCTGCTAATCTTCAGTTGCCGTCGGACCACGGTGTGCCCACTCCCATGTATTACAAAGGGGTACTTAAAGATGGTGGCGGGGGGAATGAATTTATATCAGCGACATCTAGGGGACGTAGCAGGAACTAGATTTCATGAAAACTACCCCTTCCCCCTCCACTACAGATCCAGTACTAAAGAGCGCGAAATTTTCGCCTTCTCATGCGAAAAAGGAAAAATTCGGATTTTATTATATTTGAGGTTACTTTACATGGCTTAAATCAGCTTTGAAGGGAACTGGAGTTTTATCTTTATCAAGACTTAAATGCGGATTTAAAGCTGAAAAACTAAAATCCTTTTTAATGCAAACTTTCTTACCGCGTTTTGCAATATAATACGCAATGAATTTTTATAAGAAAAACGAGAAACCAAGCCTTTATGAGTTTTATTTTAGATTCAAAACAAAAGTTATTGGTGACTTACCCGATTTGCAGCTACAACTATTTTCATTTGGAGGGCAAACAGTACAGCACTGCTAATTGTTAGCACATTAGTTAGTTAATTAGTTCATTAAAATCACTTGAAATCGAAATCAATTTTAAACAATTACAACATGCAGACAAGTGACATGTCTACCGCGCATGACGTTCATTTCCATGACACACTAGCGGCGACTAGGGGACGTAGCAATCACTATTTTTCTTTCGCCACTTGGCCTATGGGAGTGGGCACACCGCGCGTCGGACTATCTTCAACGCCGGAACTCTGCTGGAAAAATTAGTAACACAGTTCCCCCGGACCATCTTGAATTTGAGAACTCTCCTTCGAAGTTACCCCGGTTAACTCATTCCATCTTTTGTCAGTGTCTTCCTCATCAATTTAAAATTACATTGAAATTGAACTTAGTGCAACATTGTTGTGAGTTAAAAAGTGGGACCTGTGAACGGTTCTTTTATTAAAGAGTGAAAAAGGAGGGAAAATAAAATATAATATCGAAGGAAGGTAGGTAACAGGACGTCACATAGGTACACGTGCACATGTACACTAAGTCACTTTGTGCGCTGAAAATACACTATTCCATTCGAGCATGACGCACGTCTGTGTACACACGCACACAAGTACACTGGTCACGTGAGCACGCCACACACTAATGCACGGAGTCGTGTATAGTTGATGCCATCAGTCCGTGAAAAACCAGTAAAATCTGCCTTCAAATTGAGGTTTTTATTCCGATAATTTATCGGACATCTGACGGACCATAAAAAGTCCCATAATTTATCGGACTTTTTTAGATTCAGTTACTGTACATATTTTCTTTGAGTAAGGTTTGATTTCCGTCAAAATTTTAATAACAATTTTCCCATAAAAAAAGTAAATACTTCCATGTTTTATCCATTTATTTCACTTTCGCAATAGTATATGGGTGATTTCATGGGAGATTTACAGTCAAAAATTTTTTTTCGACGAAACATTTTTTTTTGCCTTTTTAATACGAAAATAATCGACACGTATTTTTTTTTCAATATGATACTTGAAAATTTCGAGATATAATTTTTTAAATTTTGGCACTCGGGCAAAATTTTTTTTCTCAACAGCTCACTGCAAAAGCAGTTTTGAATATAAAATGTAACCCTTGCACTTGAAATGCGCGAAAGAGTACAAGTTTTCAAAAAAGTTATAGCACACATTTCGTTGTTTTTTTTGTAATAACAATATAGTACATTTTTATAAACAATAGAATTTTTTTTAAATTTGGAACTAATTTTTTTCCGATTTTTTTGTTTCTAAATCATTGTTGAAGTTTTTTCAATATGCATGCAAAATTTTGGAATGGAAAAATGAAAACTGTAGGTGTAATTAATTTATAAAATCTGTCCCGCGCGTTGCAACGAGCAAGCTCGCACGCTGCAACTACGCTTAAGCTTGATTAGGCATGCTGGGACTCGAAGCACGTGTGGCAGTGAATGCAGTGACCGCTGTTTTAGTTTTGTGTGAATGTTCCTCAAGTGTTCACCTATTTCGAATTAATACAGAAATGCCAAGCTCTCGATTTAAACAAGTCTGCTGCAATCTGTTTCATAAAAAAAATCATAGTGGAAAAAGGCGAAAAAAAAATTTGCATCTTAAGTGTATCATTTAGAGTAATTTTATTGTAAAACTTCACTTATCAATTCATCATTATAACTAATGATTCGTTTTGAAATAGTCTAAGCACAAGTTTGAATGTATTTACAAATAAAATCTTCCATCTCCATTTTATTTGCTTCTATTTTGCATTGTGTACAAGAAACATCATCCGGTTTGAAAATTTTCAATTTTTCAAGTATCGAAAACGAAACACGACGCAAATTTTTTTTTTTTTGCTCTTTTCCACTATGATTTTTTTATTAAACGGATTGCAGCAAACATGTTTAAATCGAGAGCTTGGCATTTCTGTATTAATTTGAAATAGATGAACACTTGAGGAACATTCACAGAAAACTAAAACAGCGGTCACTGCATTTACTGCCACACGTGCTTCGAGTCCGAGCATCCCTAATCAAGCTTAAGCATAGTTGAAGCGTGCGAGCTCGCTTGTTGCAACGCGCGGGACAGATTTTATAAATTACTTACACCTACAGTTTTCATTTTTCCATTCCAAAATTTTGCATGCATATTGAAAAAACTCCAACAAAGATTTAAAATAAAAAAAATCGGAAAAAAATTAGTTCCAAATTTAAAAAAAATTCTATTGTTTATAAAAATGTACTATATTGTTATTACAAAAAAAAAAACAACGAAATGTGTGCTATAACTTTTTTGAAAGCTTGTACTCTTTCGCGCATTTCAAGTGCAAGGGTTACATTTTATATTCAAAACTGCTTTTACAGTGAGCTGTTGAAAAAAAAAAATTTTGCCCGAGTGCCAAAATTAAAAAAATTATATCTTGAAATTTTCAAGTATCACATTGAAAAGAAAATACGTGTTGATCATTTTCGAAGTAAAAAAGCAAATTTTCCTATTTTCTACCCCCTGAGGTAGAATTCCTATAAAAAACAAGAAAAATTCAGATATATTTTTCTCAGTGTTTGTTTAAAAGCATTTATTCTTGTTTAAACTTTTAATGATATTAATAAACACCAATTTTTGGAACTCAAGAAAATTTTCAAAAACTTGATTGCGTACGGTTTTCGATTATAATTAAATTCATGTCAAATATCGTTATTTTGTTATGCTGGATGGTTTAGGGGAGATAGAATCGGTGAGAGCGGATAGGAACGTTCCGTGGTACCCCACATAATATGCTAATAATCTTCTTTCTTTCAAATAATATCATCAATAATAATATTTAATGATGTTTAATATAATTTATGTTTAATAAGAAACTTTTCATCATATTTTAAAAACGGTTAGAGACACTAAAAATTGTGAAGAGAATTTTTTGCGGACTTTTTTGAAAATTAGAACAATTAAATTGAAAGGTTTACTGATTCATAAAAATTCATGAAAAGGAATCGAAATTTTTCATAATTTTTTTCACATATAAACAAATGTTCGAAATTTAATCGTCTTTTTTCCACAGAAATATTTCAAATTCTTTGAATTTCAATTTAAAAAATCTGCCCGCTTGGCAGGCACACTCTCATCGTGCGCAGCTCGCTTCGCTCGCAAGTTTGAGCGCACCTCAAATCAATTTTATAATATTACAGATGATGTGAATTACACATTTTCTCAAAGTTACTAAATTTGTTTTTGATTTCAAATTTAAAAGGAAATTCAATTTACTTACGGCTCTATCAGCCTTAAGGAACAACTTCACATCATGACACTCGCGATCGATTTTCTGTATACATTTCAGTAACTTTTTAATAAACATATAACATATTCAAGCTGAAGAATGGAATGTTTTCAATAGTATTTTTTTAAATTAAAAAGAAAAATATACATCTTATGAAAAAATGTTGCAATTCAAATTTGTAGATCTTAATGTAGAAAATAATTTTGTATGATAACTTTTTTTCATATCTTGTATAATTTAACTGGAAAATGGAATTTGGATATTAACTTTTTTCAAGTTTTAACATGCTGTAACATTTATAATTTTGGTTTACTCAAAGAACGTTATGTAGATAAGTTGTAGAGATTTATGAGAACTATTAAAAACCAGTATTAGAATCTTTGTTTTTTTCAAAAACACAAATAATGGTCTAGTTTCCTCAATTTTGATTGGATATGGCTGGTTAACGAACTTGTCCTTACTTTTTCAGCTCCAATAAAGTGTGCCCAAGCTCAATTCAATCTGATAATTCTATCGAGAATTATCGAGTATACAATCTACTACAGACAGACAGACGCTTCCGTAAAAACCACTTTTTCTGACTCAGAGGGTCTTAAAACGTAAAGATTTGATGAAAATTTCGAGTCATTTTTCACATAAAACCACCCGAGTCGAACTATTGATTCTCTTTTGCTTCTCTTGATACTCTCTTGATTCTCTTTTGCTTCTCTTGATACTCTCTTGATTCTCTTTAGCTTCTCTTGATACTCTTTTGATTCTCTTTTGCTTCTCTTTATACTCACTTGATTCTTCTCTTTTGCTTCTCTTGATACTCTTTTGATTCTCTTTTGCTTCTCTTGATGCATTCTGGATTCTCTTTTGCTTCTTTCTCTGCTCTTTCTGTCATATACAGTCTGTTCAACAAGAGCGATTTCTCGGTTTTTCGAAAACTATTAGAGATTTTTGAACTTTTTTTTTTTAATGAAAGTACATTTAAAGTACTACGGCGCAATTACCAAGGCGATTCAGAAGTGCTCGAATCGTCGGAGAGAGCAGACGTGAGTCATAATGAGTTCTATGCACGCGAAACGTTTTGAAGCGGTCTTCTTGTGTACCCATCGAAAGGGACCACTTATGTCCTATACAGCGGTTGCTAAATACATCAAAAAGTCGAAATCGTTCGTGAAGAAGTGGGTTGAGCGTTATAAAGCCAATAAAAAACACCCCGTGAAGCTTTATGTTTGGGGATGCTTCTCACAGCACGGTTTTGGGTGTTTAGAGCTCTTCACCGAGAACTTGAATGCTCAGAAAATGCTCCAAATATATAAACGTGGTCTTCTAAGGTCTGCTACAAAGATGTTTGGATCTTACAAGGAAATAACGACCCGAAACATCGAAGCCGTTTCTGCACCGCCTGGAAAACAGAAAATGGCATCACAACTTTGGACTGGCCATCACAATCCCCCGATGCAAATCCAATCGAAAATGTCTGGAGTGTTTTAAAGAGGAAGCTTGCGGGAAAACGTGTGTTCACCCTGAAACAGCTCTCGCAAAAAAATCAGGAATGACCAACCATTTTGTATTATTTATATTCATCGGGTTGATTAGGACAGGAATGTAAATATAATCATGAAATTGTAGGCAAAAATGAGGAATCCATCAAAAAATCAATCTCCGGTACCATTTTGATTTTTATTTCGAAAAATAAAATTTTTCAAAATTAATGTTTTCAAAACAAAATTTGACATGTACCAGACATTGATACTTTGATACATTCCTCATTATTTTCCAAAAGTCTGGTACTATATTTTCATTTCTCTCTTAATCAACACGATAAATATAAATAATAATAAACCGTTGCTAATTCCTGACGTCATTAGGAATTATATTGTTTTAAAAATGGAACATCAGGCTTTCAGTGTATACATTGAACAGTTGAGTGTATACATTGAATTGTTGGAAGTTATACTCAACTGTTCTGTTCCAGTATTCCTTAAATCGGTATACACGGAAATGTTGGGTATAATACTTAACTCTTCAGTGTATACTCTAAATGGTTGAGTGTATACACTGAAGTGTATACCCAACACTTCAATGTTAGCCATGATAGCCATATTCTGAATACCTGGCCGTGACGACTAGTCAACGTTGTTGGAATTGTCCTCGATTCTTGAACCTCGCTATGAGAACTTGAAACGTTGAGTTCTCATGGCTAGAATAACGTAGTTGCTATAACCTGGCAGACGGAGTCGATTTTTGCTATTAAGAAATCGTACCACCGATGGCGTTACATTCAAGGCAAGTAATTTACAATTCAACCATGTATAAGCTTTATTTTGCATTCGTTTCTAAGCTTAATAGCAACATTATTTTACCCTTTTTCTGCTCATATCGTTTATTCTAACCTTAAAGTAAGCAAAATATATTCGATTCATTGGATGTATAAAAATGGAATTAAAACCGTTTTAGAATTTTAAACAAAAGTTTCGATTGATAATTATTTCCTCATTTTAAAAGTTTCTAGTTTAAAATATAAAAAATTCAAGTTATAAGCATCCAAAGTTTATGTTCCTCTTGCCGGGTAGAAATTATAAAGATAGAAATATAGCAAGAATGAATACAATCATAGGAACTCCGCCATTGCAGATCCCAAGCCCGGATGAGAAAGGAGGAGGGGGCTGCACAGAGCACAACATGGGCGCCACACAACTCGGACACACGCGACTCTGTCACCCGCACGACTAAACACGAATGAATATGAAGATGTGTGAATAGTCGCGGTCGGCACCTGGTGGATATTCCCAACAGACTAGCCAAGGGAGGAGTAGTTGTTTCCCGACCGGGGTGAACGCGATATCAGTACCGTACCTCTGTGGAAGTAATATGGGAAAACGATAGTCTTCGCACCGGCTATCTGATACCGTCTAGCTTAAGGGCTGGGTCAGGTGCCGGGATGGACTCGGCATCGCCCAGACAATAGGGGTGACGTTAAACCTTTTGCATCAATATGGCGGGAGCCAATCCCGTAACAATTTTTATTAGGTAATGCAAAGGTTTCGATAGGGTCGACCATCTGAAAACAGCCTCTAGGTTTCGGCACCTATAACTAGGGACACACACAGGCGGGGAGAATGCCGAAGATAGGGCTTTGGTCTCGAAGAGGTCCCTAGAAATTAGGGACAAATTCATTTGGGTGAAGGTGTCGGGGGTGCGTGTGTACAGCTGCTACTTTTTCCCAGCCGATCCTCTCGATGTCTTCGAGACCCAGATTCACCTCCTTGACGAAAGGATCAGCGAGGGTACCAAGCGATTCCTCATAGCCGGTGTCTTCAATAGTAGGTCGCCCGAGTTGGGGGAAACCCGTCTAAATAGGAGGGGAACTTTTTTGGTGAGATGGACTCCAGAATCGACCTGATTGTGCTAAATCGGGGTCAAGAGATGATATTCAGACGAGGGGCTGTCGGGTCGATAATTGACCTTACCTTTACCGCGTCGCAGCTTCCCTCGAGGATAGACGACTAGAGCTGTTAACTCTAATGACCGCGCCGCGTGTAAGTTTAAGGGAGTCCGAGCTCTGCCCTTTCTCTAGGGTACATTCTCCAAGTCCCGAGAGCAGGAGAGTGTGTTACAAATTTCGTGTAAGCGTAGTTATGATTGGTAACTTAGTAAAGGGGGTGGAAAGTAAAACTATCGCTGCTGTTTGTTGGTTAGAGTTGGGAAAAACCCATGGACAATTAGGATTGCTCGGCTGGATCTCTTCGATGCTTAAGTATCGTAAATGATTTAGAAAGGTTCTAGACTTAATCCCCAAAGAGGCCGGTAAGATCGGGCCTTATAATGAAACTGTAAAATAAACGAGGTTCGAGGGATATAGGCTTGGAATTGAGGATTACGTTTATAAAGTTGCAAATAAAAATTGTAAGGTCATTAACAGCTTATTTATATCCTCGTTCAAATCTGCTCTTGAGTATATTATTACCTAGATCTAACTCTTTTTCGCTAATGGACAAGGTTTTCCAGGTTGCAGATAAAATAATAAATTAATTGTTTCTTCGCAACAACAAGCTTCGGAAATACCTCGAAGAAACCAGACTCATTGATGAGCTACGTTGGGTTAAGTTTTCTGGGTTGTTGGAAGACTTAGTTCCGGTGACGAGGCGGAAAGTGGTTGCATCATGTGACCATTCGATGCCTCGTCGGGGACACAGGCGTAACAAGAGCTCTATATACTGGTGGAACAACCAGTTGTCTGTTCTGCGCCGTGAATGCTTGACGAGGCGGCAGAAATTCACCCGTTCAAAGGACGATGCCGCGCTGCACGAGGCATGGAAACAGCACGAATAAAGCGAATAAAACCATCCAATGTGGAGCTAACTTGGATCGGCTCATGCCCAACATTAGAGCTACGTAAAGTTGACAGAACCAAAACATCGAATCATGATGTCTCTTATTTCATAATTAAGGGCTCATTTAGGGCTAATTTAATGCCCCATTGCCGAATTTTCGGCTCTTCATTTTTTTAAAATATGCATGGTTCTGCCAGCTTTACTTCAAGCCAGCAGCACCACTCCAGAAATAAGTTTAAAAATGTATATATCGAATTCTCCCTGTCGCAGGAATTTTCGGCTCATTTCCGGCTCCAGGTATCCCATTGAACCATTGTCCTACCTTCATAAATAAAAAGGGGCCACAAAGGGCGAAGGGACAAAATATTAAATTTTGCTTTTTCATCATTAAATCAATACAGGCCAATTTAGGGCTCACTTTCTATCCAACTATAAATTTTAGTACTTTGCCCTTTTTATAAAATATGCAGAGGTGCTGCCAACTTTACATCAAGTTGGCAGCGCCACCCACGTACACACCGAAAAATTGCTTTTTCCAAAATCTACTCCTGCAGGAATTTTCGGCTCATTTTCGGCTCAAGATAACCCTTTGAACCATTGTCCTACCTTCAAAATTAAAAAAGGGCAGCTAAGGGCAGAGGGCCATAACATTAATTTTCTATTTTTCTTCTTCACATCAATCTAAGTAGTTGCATTTCTTGTTCATATTCTGGCTAAATATAAATTTCTACCAGAGCCCTTTTTAAAAAACACGCAGGAGGTTGTCTAACTCTGAATAATATCAGAAGGACCATCCAGAAACATTTCTCGAAAATTGCTTTTTCCAAAATCTACTCCTGCAGGAATTTTCGGCTCATTTTCGGCTCAAGATAACCCTTTAAACCATTGTCCTACCTTCAAAATTAAAAAAGGGCAGCTAAGGGCAGAGGGCCATAACATTAATTTTTTATTATTCTTCTTCACATTAATCTAAGTAGTTGCATTTCGTGTTCATATTCTGGCTAAATATAAATTTCTACCAGAGCCCTTTTTAAAAAACACGCAGGAGGTTGTCTAACTCTGAATAATATCAGAAGGACCATCCAGAAACATTTCTCGAAAATTGCTTTTTCCAAAATCTACTCCTGCAGGAATTTTCGGTTCAAGATAACCCTTTATACCATTGTCCTACCTTCAAAATTAAAAAAGGGCAGCGAAGGGCAGATGGCCATAACATCAATTTTTTATTATTGTTCTTCACATCAATCTAAGTAGTTGCATTTCTTGTTCATATTCTGGCTAAATATAAATTTCTACCAAAAACCCCTTTTTAAAAAACACGCAGGAGGTTGTCTAACTCTAAATATAATAGAATTTTTTTATTTTTTCATTATTTTGGCATAGGGTCAGGTTCTTTTT